>JAGFNQ010000646.1:0-154660 GCA_024364735.1 Boesenbergia rotunda
ATCAAGAGAAATAAGTCGAATCTGAGTTAATCAGAGGCGCAATGGAAGCTAAAAATGGCTAAGTCTTTTGAAGGCTTTTGGGCGAATTAAATGAGTTTAATTCGCGGCGGTTTGGGTTGGTTTGGCCGGCCAAAGAGGGTGTCAAAACCCCCTTTGGTGGCCGGCCACAATAAGAGGAGAAAACCAATTAATTTTGGTTTAATTAATAAAGTAAATCTAGCTGATTTATTTTATAAATTATGGATAAATAAATTTATATAAAGAAATTTATATAAATAAATTTATAGAAATTTATTCCTTTTATGGAAGTTAAAATAATCCATGAATTGGTTTATTTTAAATTTTATAAAATCAATTATGAATTGATTTTTCCATAATAAGAAAGTTTATAAATTTCTTATAAAATTTATTCCATAATAAAAGGAGAGATTAATTAGTTTTATTCTAAAGTTAGTTATAATAAAATTCATAAGAGAATTTATAGGATAAATTTCTTATGATAACTAATTAGTTTTATTATAAAGTTAGTTATAATAAAACTTGGTTTAAACGGAATAATTCATAAGAGAATTTATAAGATAAATTTCTTATGATAATTAATTAGTTTTATTATAAAGTTAGTTATAATAAAATTCATAAGAGAATTTATAGGATAAATTTCTTATGATAACTAATTAGTTTTATTATAAAATTAGTTATAATAAAGACTCGGTTTAAACGGAATAATTAATAAGAAAATTTATGGGATAAATTTCTTATAACTAATTCCGTTAATTCCGTTTAGAGAGAGACTTAGCAAAGGAGTTGCTACTATATAAAGAACCCAAAGGCTAGCCCTTATTCCTAATTAATTGAAGATAGAGCTCTCCCTCTCTCTCTTTAATTCTCCTCTTCTCCTTTCCTTCTCCCGACCTAGGGCCGGCGCCCATTGAAGACCTAGGGCCGGCGCCCCTTCTTCCATCTAGGGCCGGCTCAACTCCTCCAAGGCAAGGTGTTGCCGTGAGCCAACAAGGAGAAGAAGAAACCATCCAAGAAGAAGAAGAAGCGGATCACATCTCCCTCTCTCTCGGAATTTGATTCCGTTCTTGGTGGTTAGTTTCCTAACTCCTCTCTTGATCTTCTTTGTTGTGCCTTCCGAGAATCTAATAGTTCTCGTCGGCGCAAAACTCGTGACTTTACGAAGTCATCCCGAAGAGAACTCGGCGTGGACGCGAATAGAGGCGGAGCTTCCAAGGGACACTACGGTTGGATCTCGTCCCTTACTTCGAGTTACGAGAGGTACTTGGTAAATTTGTTTACCTTTCCGCAAAGTTTTATTTTATGATTATGTCAACACAATGTAAGGTTGCATGCTAGATACGAAGTTAAAATAATTTAGGAAATTATTTTATGCAAACTCTTCCGCTGCACGAAAAATTTTGAATTTTACGAACTCGTATCCTTGTCGACATGCACCCGGTCCCAACAGTGGTATCAGAGCCGGTTAGTGTTCGACTTAATCATATAATTGTTTTGTGGAAAACTTTGTCATGATCTCAATTTCGGAAAATTTTTCCAATTATGGAAACTTTCAAATTATAATAAATTTTAGAATTAGGAATTTCAAAGTTTGGAAATCCTCATGAAATTTCGCAAACGTTTGAAATTTTCTAGTTTCTAAATTTTTATAATAATTGTGAAAATTTCCCATCTTTGGAAACTTTCCAATTTTGGAAAATTTTCTATTTTAGAAATTTTCCAACTTTGGAAATATGTAAGTTTTCTTTGTACCAGAAACTTACAATTATTCTGAAAACCTATTTTCGAAATCTCGCAATTTTGGGCACTTTCTTTTAAGAAAGTCTAGACAAATTCATGGACAGTTAATTGACAATTAAATTTGAATTGGTTTTTAAATTGACAACAAAATTTTTTATTTTGGATTGAGCCTCGGGGAGCCGTCCAATTTAAAAGCTAGTTGTTGTAATTTAATTTCCCAATTTTAAATTGAAATTGTCATGTTTGATTTGGATTGAGCCTCGGGGAGCCGTCCAATTGGATTTACAACACATTACTTTTCTTTGGGTATCTGAGCCTCGGGGAGCCACCCTTAGAAAACAATTTGTTGTAATTAATTAAATCCATGAATAAAATATGTTTGAAGAGGTGATGCTCTTACATATTGTTGTCTCCAAAATTAATTAGGAAAAATGGTTTCCTATAGAGTTTTCTTAAATGAGATTTTCATGAAAATAATATGTAGTTGAATTAAGGGATTTGTCTCTTAATTTAATAAGATTTGATTTAGAGAAATCAAAGTCTTGAACATATTATTTCTGAAATTAATTATGACAATTTAGGAAATTGTTTCCCAAAACAATTCCTTTAATATAGTATGAAATAGAATTAGGAAATCCGGTTCCTAATTCAATTAATGAGACTTGATAACTTAAGTCACATACATACTTTATTAAGGAAATCGTTAGTCATGACACATGTCATGAATGTGCTTAGAAAAAGATGAGACCAAAACCCCTTACAAAAATATTAAGGCAAACACCTTCCATTAATATGGTTAGAATCGGAGTTTTGTTTCTCGTTTGGGTTGATGGACACATCCATGCCCGACTTGAACCTTAACATGTTCAAACCATGGAATTAGTTTATGAATAATATAGTTGGAGTCAGAGGTCAATCTTTAGTTTTGGTTGTTGGACACATCCAAGCCTGACTAAACGGTTGAATGAGCTCCAACCATATTAAAACTATATCTTGATTAATGGGTCAGCCTTAAGCTTGGAGCATCGATTTGTTGTGCCACAGCCAAGGTCGATGTAAAGAGAGGTGCAGTTGGGTGCTATGTATAATGTGCATACTTGTTAATGAGTTAACAACCCAATGATTTATGCAAACATTCAATTAGTTGATAGCATAATGTGATAGTTACATATATGTGATATGTAATCGGTATAATTACCTACCTTCATAGCTATGAAAAACTTGATGGCCACAGCCATGGTGATTCTTATCTATGGTTGGATATCAACCTATTTGGAGATGTTCCTACGATCTCCCGAATTGATAAAAAGGGTTATTCAATTTGAAAAATGAATAGGATTTCTATTAATGTATATTGATACATTCTTTAATCGATCTTCTCACATAAGTTCAATTTGTATTTCTAGGATAATCACTTGATCATGTCTTCTTTAAACTTGCGTTCCATTTTGGACAACAATAAACTGACTGGGCAAAACTTCATGGACTAGCTTCGAAACCTGAGGATAGTCCTCAAGGCAGAGAAGCTTGCTTATGTCCTTGAAGATCAACTTCCCAACCGTCCTCCTGAAAATGCAACTCTAGACCAGTTTCCTGAGTTGCTCAACCTGCTGAAGACTGTAGAGCCTTATGTGAAGCAGGATCTAAAGACGGTACTGTTAGTTGGTTCCTCGAAGAAAGGTTCTAAGAGGAAGGCCAAAGAACAAAATAAGGGAAAGAAGAAAAAGGCCAAAAAGACTGAAAATACCCTAAAAGGCACTTGCCATCACTGTGACAAGGAGGGTTACTGGCGAAGAAACTGCAAGGTTTATCTTGAGTCCTTGAAAGAGAAGGCATCCGATGCCCCACCCTTTTCAAGTATCTTCGTTATTGAATGTCACTCTATTTTCCCAAACACCTGGGTACTTGATACTGGGTGTAGCTCACAGATATGTAATGACATAAAGGGGCTAAGGAATAGAAGAAGGCTCGTCAAGGGAGAAGCGAATTTGCGAGTTGGAAATGAAAGCAAAGGTTGCTGCTATTGCCATCGGAACATATTTGCTAAAGCTCCCGACTGGACTTGTCTTAGAATTGGATAATTGCTATTTTGTTCCTTCGTTAATAAAGAACATTATATCTATTTCATGTTTGAATGAAAAAGGTTACCATTTAACTTTTAGTAACAATTGTTGTTACATAACTTTAAATGGCGTTCTTTATGGGAATGGAACTTTGTGCAATGGCATCTACACGTTAGATTTATCCAGTGACGTTTTCAATATCGAAGTTAACAACAAACGTGCTCGAATAGATAATCGAATAGACTCCTACACATGGCACTGTCGTCTTGGCCATATAAGTAAGAAACGCATGACCGAATTACACCGATGTGGAATTTTGGAATCATTTGAACCCGGTTCATTTGATACATGCGAATCATGCTTAAAAGGCAAGATGACCAAATTACCCTTTTCCGGAAAAGGTAATCCAGTGGGAGAATTGCTTGGTCTAATACATACCGATGTATGTGGACCAATGTCAACTCTTGCACAAGGAGGCTATAGCTACTTCATCACCTTCATCGATGATCACTCACGATTCGGGTATGTGTTCTTGATGAAACACAAATCTGAAGCCTTTGAGAAATTCAAAGAGTTCAGAAATGAAGTAGAGAAACAGCTTGGCAAAAGTATTAAGATACTTCGATCCGATCGAGGTGGTGAATACTTAAGTCAAGAGTTTCAAGATTATCTAAGGGACAATGGGATATTGTCCCAATGGACTCCGCCGTATACACCACAGCATAATGGTGTATCTGAGAGGCGCAACCGAACCTTGATGGACATGGTTAGGTCTATGATGAATCATGCAACTCTTCCAAAATCCTTTTGGGGCTATGCACTTAAGACAGCTGTTTACTTGCTAAACAGAGTCCCGACCAAGGTAGTCTCTACTACTCCATATGAGATCTGGAATAGTAAGAAACCTCACTTAACTCACCTTAAGATATGGGGTTGTCCTGTTTATGTGAAACGGGTTGTATCAGACAAATTGGATGCTAAGTCTGATAAATGTCTATTTATTGGATACCCTAAGGAAACGAAGGGTTACCAATTCTATCATCCCTTGGAACAAAAGGTGTTTGTTTCAAGGCATGCTGTATTTCTAGAGAAAGAGTTTCTTTTACAAGAAAACAGTGGGAGTGGGATTGAACTTGATGAAGTTCAAGAAACTCCAATAGACATCACAGAGACACCTAGTCTAGGCCCACAACCGATAATTCATAGTGATGAGCTATCAGTTGAACCTAAAACTACACTACCTCTTCGTAGGTCTGATAGGACACGCAACATTCCAGAGAGATACGGATTTCTCGTAAGTGAATCGAACGACGTGTTACTCATTGGCGATGACGAACCTATCAGTTATGAAGATGTTCTGAAAAATTCAGAAAGGGACAAATGGCTTGAGGCCATGAAGTCGGAAATGGATTCCATGTACGAAAATCAAGTATGGGACTTGGTTAACCCACCTGAAGGGATTAAGCCCATAGGGTGCAAGTGGGTTTTCAAGAAGAAAACCGACATGGAAGGTAATTATGCTTAAATCCATTCGGATACTCCTAGCCATAGCAGCTCATTGTGATTATGAGATATGGCAAAAGGATGTGAAAACAGCTTTCCTTAATGGAAACCTACTTGAGGACGTATACATGATACAACCTGAAGGTTTCACATCGGTTGATAAAACCAAAGTATGCAAGCTTCGACGATCCATATATGGACTGAAGCAAGCATCCAGGAGCTGGGACATCCGTTTTGATGAGATAATCAAAGAGTTTGATTTCTCACAAAATCCTGACGAACCTTGTGTGTACAAGAAGGTTAGTGGGAGTGCAGTCGTATTCCTAGTATTATATGTCGATGACATCTTACTTATAGGAAACGATATATCAGTTTTACAGACAGTTAAGATTTGGTTGTCCAAAACTTTCTCCATGAAAGACCTGGGAGAAGCAACCTATATCCTTGGGATTAGAATCTATAGAGATAGATCAAAACGGTTGCTTGGTCTTTCGCAGTCTACGTATATAGACCGAGTGCTAAAAGGGTTTAGCATGTCGGAATCCAAGAAAGGTTACATTCCCATCAGGCATGGGATCAACCTTTCGAAGTCTATGTGTCCGCGCACAGAAGACGAGAGGATTAGCATGAATAAGATTCCCTATGCATCCGCAATAGGATCTATCATGTATACTATGTTATGTACTAGGCCCGATGTATCGTATGCCTTGAGCATCACAAGCAGATACCAGTCGGATCCAGGAATGGATCATTGGGCGGCTGTTAAAACAATCCTTAAGTACTTAAGAAGAACTAAGGATGTAATTCTAATATATGGAGAAGGAGATTTGATAATACGTGGGTATACAGATGCCAGTTTCCAGACAGATAAGGATGACTCCAAATCGCAGTCTGGATACGTATTTACTTTGAATGGAGGCGCAGTAAGTTGGAAGAGTTCCAAACAAGACACCGTAGCGGATTCTACCACGGAAGCAGAATATATCGCAGCTTCGGAAGCAGCAAAGGAAGCAGTTTGGATCAAGAAGTTTGTCTCGAAACTTGATGAGGTTCCAACCATTGATGGTGCAGTGCCGGTTTACTGCGACAACAATGGAGCTATTGCACAAGCAAAGGAACCATGGTCTCATCAACGATCCAAACACGTGCTTCGCCGCTATCATCTGATCAGAGAGATTATAAGTAGGAATGACATACAAATTGAGAAAAACCCCACTGAAAGGAATTTAGCGGATCCTTTAACTAAGGCCTTGCCTCAAAACAAGTTTGAGGGTCATGTAAGAGCTTGTGGTATTGGATACCGTAGCGATTGGCATTAGGCCAAGTGGGAGTTTGTTAGTGATATGAGAGAAGTGTCCTAAGGCAATCGCCTTATGATGTAAACATTTATATTAATAAATGATAATTCACTATTTGAGTATACATGTTTTGTGTATTTGATTGGGTATCTTAAACTCATCTACTGAATGTCCGCAATACAACTCACAGCATAAGAGAATTTGTGATGGGATCACAACTAGTGATTATCTCTAATGTGCAATTGTGAAGTATTGAAATTATCCCTAGTCGATGAATTGATAAAAACGGACACTATCAATTCTGTTGAGACTAGCATGGGTTATTCTCTAATCAGCTGATTCTCACTGGCTGGTGACATTGGGATGTCCGGAGATAAACATGGATGCTAGTTAAGGGAACTAGTTCATTGGAGTGACTAGCTATAAGACTTCATATGGGAATCTACATGTAGATATGTCAATGAAGTTCTTACTGCGGCTTAAGTGCGATGTTCCTTTGACTTGCGGTGTTCAAGTCATCTTGGTCATGGAGACTTATACTTTAACATCTTAAGCAAGCATCTCCAAGGAGGTGTGGACCCGGGATGGTTGGGTATAAGCCGAAGTGCCCGAAGATGTTTGAACATCCTACAAAGGATTCACCACTCCTTGCGAGGAGATGTATACCCAGGCCTATCGTCGGATTGTTACTCAGAAATCTCTGGCCAGAGTATATCATGTTTAGAGTGTGAGTCTCTAAAATACATGAGAGTAATTAGAAATCCAATGGACGAGAAAGACACTACTTGGGCTAGGTGTGACATAGTCAGCCTAGTGGGGACTGACACCATAGACCGTGTCCTGAACCAAGTGGGTATAAGGTGGTGAAGGGAATGAGGCACGATTCATTAGAGCTGCTGAAGGGTTTCAGAATAATTTCTTCTGAGGTCAAACCGTTGATCTTTCGATTAATTAGGGATCATGATGTACTACTAGGTGCCACTCATGATCGTTCTATAATTAATGGGTTAATTATAGACGGCCAACATAAATCGAAAGCCTATTTAGTCACACGCACTACGAGTAATCCGAGGGATTTAAAACGAGTTGAAAATTGGATTTTCCGATCAAGAGAAATAAGTCGAATCTGAGTTAATCAGAGGCGCAATGGAAGCTAAAAATGGCTAAGTCTTTTGAAGGCTTTTTGGGCGAATTAAATGAGTTTAATTCGCGGCGGTTCGGGTTGGTTTGGCCGGCCAAAGAGGGTGTCAAAACCCCCTTTGGTGGCCGGCCACAATAAGAGGAGAAAACCAATTAATTTTGGTTTAATTAATAAAGTAAATCTAGCTCGATTTATTTTATAAATTATGGATAAATAAATTTGTATAAAGAAATTTATATAAATAAATTTATAGAAATTTATTCCTTTTATGGAAGTTAAAATAATCCATGAATTGGTTTATTTTAATTTTATAAAATCAATTATGAATTGATTTTTCCATAATAAGAAAGTTTATAAATTTCTTATAAAATTTATTCCATAATAAAAGGAGAGATTAATTAGTTTTATTATAAAGTTAGTTATAATAAAATTCATAAGAGAATTTATAGGATAAATTTCTTATGATAACTAATTAGTTTTATTATAAAGTTAGTTATAATAAAACTTGGTTTAAACGGAATAATTCATAAGAGAATTTATAGGATAAATTTCTTATGATAATTAATTAGTTTTATTATAAAGTTAGTTATAATAAAATTCATAAGAGAATTTATAGGATAAATTTCTTATGATAACTAATTAGTTTTATTATAAAATTAGTTATAATAAAGACTCGGTTTAAACGGAATAATTAATAAGAAAATTTATGGGATAAATTTCTTATAACTAATTCCGTTAATTCCGTTTAGAGGGAGACTTAGCAAAGGAGTTGCTACTATATAAAGAACCCAAAGGCTAGCCCTTATTCCTAATTAATTCAAGATAGAGCTCTCCCTCTCTCTCTTTAATTCTCCTCTTCTCCTTTCCTTCTCCCGACCTAGGGCCGGCGCCCATTGAAGACCTAGGGGCCGGCGCCCCTTCTTCCATCTAGGGCCGGCTCAACTCCTCCAAGGCAAGGTGTTGCCGTGAGCCAACAAGGAGAAGAAGAAACCATCCAAGAAGAAGAAGAAGCGGATCACATCTCCCTCTCTCTCGGAATTCGATTCCGTTCTTGGTGGTTAGTTTCCTAACTCCTCTCTTGATCTTCTTTGTTGTGCCTTCCGAGAATCTAGTAGTTCTCGTCGGCGCAAAACTCGTGACTTTGCGAAGTCATCCCGAAGAGAACTCGGCGTGGACGCGAATAGAGGCGGAGCTTCCAAGGGACGCTACGGTTGGATCTCGTCCCTTACTTCGAGTTACGAGAGGTACTTGGTAAATTTGTTTACCTTTCCGCAAAGTTTTATTTTATGATTATGTCAACACAATGTAAGGTTGCATGCTAGATACGAAGTTAAAATAATTTAGGAAATTATTTTATGCAAACTCTTCCGCTGCACGAAAATTTTTGAATTTTACGAACTCGTATCCTTGTCGACATGCACCCGGTCCCAACAGGAGACGGCTCTGACCCTCGGGGCCGGGCGATAGAGCACGATGCGCTAGTTGATGTTCTAACTCCTCTACCTTGTACTCCGCCGCTCGGCGTTCTCTGGTGTTCTGGACCAGGGCCTTAGTGACGGCCTGGCTAGTGGTCCACAGCTACACCAAAGCAGATAACCCATGAGATAGATAAAAAAGATAAGAAAGAGAGAAGGATGTACCTTGGTAATGTCCATGGCGAAGTTGTCAGCTAAACTGAAAGGACTGCGTCCTTCAGACAGTTGCAGGCCTCTATCCCAGGCCGCAGATAGATGACCATGCAGGTTAAGTGGTTGGGGCTCGACCGCCCGGAGCAAAATGGTTTCAGAGGGAAGCTGCACTTCAACCGGGACTCGGGGAATGTTGTGCATTGATAGGAGGGCGGTGGTGGCATCTTCACTGACGGTGTCGACAGTGGTTTCAGGGCGAGTGGGAGCCGAGCTGGAGGATGGATCCCTGGTCCGAGGTAAAGCCGGACTAGGGGGAACGACCCCAGGCCTGGCAGCGCTGGAAGATGGAGCGGTAGTCGCTGGATGGGGGGAGGCCGAGCGGGAGTTGGACAACCGTATCCTGACTCGGCTCGGCAAGGGAACTACTGGATCGGGCGTCCCCTCGGGCTGGGCCGGGGCGGTGGGAGTACTGGTGGAGGCGACCTCCCGAGGACGCTTCTTCTTCTTTTTGGACGCTCGGGAGGAGGACTGACCTGCGGCAGCAGTCGGCACCCCGACCTCTGCAGGGACTTCGGGAAGATCTACCTCGATGTTCTGGGCTAATATCTCCAACTCTGAGTCACTCCCCGTCCCGGCTGGTCGGGCGGTGGAGGAGACCACGGCCACAGGGGGCACATTCCGACCCGCCAGTAATTCGGCGGCCCGGGCATTCATCTCCTCATCTTCCAGGGCCAGCTCCTCGTTGAGGAGGGAATCCATCAAAGCCTGGGCTGCAAACCGCAAAAAAGTTTTAGTTAGCCTTAAAAAGATCCTTAAGTGGAACGGGGAGCTTACCATATGTGTCGGGCAGCCCCGCTGGAATTTGACTCAGCCGGCAAATATAGAGCACGGCCTCGCTCAGTAGCTTCCCGACATGGAACTGACGTCCCCCGATCTTAGAGAAGGCCAGTTGGAAGCTGGGGTCAGCACGATACTTCTTGGGGGCGACAGGGTGGACCGGTAGCTCTTCCAACCAAGCAGTCGGCCAAGACGCGGTCGGGGTAGTGCTTATGTAGAAAAATTGGGATTTCCACCCCTTATTAGAGGAGGGAACTTTATCCAGAAAGGCCGTGTTCACCCGAGCTTGGAAAAAGAAACAGCCGGGCTCTTGCATTTTGAGATAGTAGAATAGATGGAAGACCTGAGGAGTAAGGGGAACTCGGAAAGACTCGAAGACAACCACGGTACCACACAGAATGCGAATTGAGTTCGGGGTTAGTTGGGAAAGAGGCACTTGGAAATACCTACATATCGCCACGATAAAAGGGTGCAGGGGAAATCGCAGACCGGCTAAGAAGTGATCCTTGAAGACAGTAAAGTAATTCAAGGGGGCTTGGTTGGGTCGACCGTCCCTAGAGGGAAGGATGAAAGGGTGGTCTTCTGGAACGCGATAATCCTGGCGGAGGGTTTCTAAGGAACCCAAACCCAAGGTCGAACGGGTAGTGGTATACCATGGCCCAGGGACAGCAGAAGGGCCAGCCATATGGTCGGACTCGGGCACTAGCAGAAGAAATTTGGGCGGGGAGAAGAGTACCTAACGTTGGAGCTCGCTATGAAACGTTGACCGCCTAAAGCACTGTTGGCTGAGGCTCGAGGAGGTCGGACGGCAGAGGTCGGACACAAGAGAAAGGAGAAGCGAAAGTAAGAGAGAATTAGATTAAACCGGTGGGCCAACCATATTTATAGCGCCGGCAAAGTCAGGTAGACCGTCGGATGGAGAAGATGAAAGTGGCGGGCGTTGATCCCTACCGTTCGATCAGCGCAATTTTCCACGCATCGAAGCTTCTCGCGAACGCCACATGAAGCCGCGCCGAGGACGCCTCGATAACGGAGGCCTCCATTCCGTAGCTGACACGTGGTCAGGAATGGATGAATGATTGAGTGAGAGGTCGGGCGCGCGGGAGACTAACTCGAAGTGCAAAGAACGCGCGGGAAAGCGGAAAGGAAGTCAGGCCGACCGGGCCGGGAGCCTAGTCAGTCGGACTTGATGCCTCCTTCGACTAGACTTGAAGGGGAGGCTTGTGATCCGGGCGAGCGGTTTTTTATCAAGGATGAGAGCCCGGTCGGAGAGAAACCCGGTTCAACCCGGCTCGAGGATAACAGAGGTCAGGGCGAGCAGAAGCTTAAGTCGGAATCAAGTTCACCCTAGGCCATGCTCTCGGGGCCGATCTCCCGAGGTCGAGCGATAGAGGCTGAGCTCTCAAGGCCGACCTCCCGAGGTCGAGCGATAGAGGCTGAGCTCTCGAGGCCGACCTCCCGAGGTCGAGCGATAGAGGCTGAGCTCTCGAGGCCGACCTCCTGAGGTCGAGCGACCGGGGCTGAGCCCTCGAAGCCGACCTCCCAAGGTCGAGCGATCGAGGCCGAGCTCTCGAGGCCGACCTCCCGAGGTCAAGCGACCGGGGCTGAGCTCTCGAGGCCGACCTCCCGAGGTCGAGCGATCGAAGCCGAGCTCTCGAGGCCGACCTCCCGAGGTCGAGCGATCGAAGTCGAGCTCTCGAGGCCGACCTCCCGAGGTCGAGCGATCGAGGCCGAGATCTCGAGGCCGACCTCCCGAGGTCGAGCGATCGAGGTTGAGCTCTCGAGTCTCATTCCTCGCAAGGCCCTGTCAGAACTCTCCGTTAAGAGGCGCCATCATCAGCCGACGTGGCCACCCAACGTTAATCAGGGGTAGGATTACAGGTTGGCAGACTGCTGTGTCAGTCTCACTCCGCCGCTAAGGCATCCAATTAATTAACCTAACCTCTGACTAATTCCTGATGGGATGTGACCGTTCGCACGTGGGAAGACCCTATATAAACCTCATTTGGTCTCTGGAAAAGAGGATCGCTGTCATTCGCCACCACACCTCTATATCGTGAGTGCTGTTCTGGTCCGAGCCGAGTGACCAAGTCGAGTCCCCACTAAGCCCGAGTCCAACCTCCCGAACTACAGCAGGCCGGGTTCGCTTGGTTAGACCGAGTCAGCCGGAGGAGAACCGATCTTCGCTTGTCGACAGGATCAATGGTGTTATGTGCTTGGGCAAGTTAGCTTTGTCTCTGATCTTCTTGATCAGGTTTGGGTTGTTGGGTTGTAATGGTGTATGTTTTGCTTTGTTCTTTGTCGTGTGAGTCACTGAGGGTGTTTGTATATAGATCTTGGATTCCTATTGTTCGGCTAAGGGTCTTGTTTTGGAGTGTTCGCTGTGATAGTAGGTTGATTACGGTTCATGAATGGGATCTTAGTTGAGTATAGGGAATTGGGCATTTAATTAGGATTGATTAGTTGGAATTAATCCTACTTAAATTAGAGGGTTCATTTGTCTAATTATCATTTGAGATTATAACTAAATGATTATATTTTTGAAGTCAAAGTGTGATGAATTGAACTTTGGCATTGCTCTTCCAAAATTTGATGAAAAGAGTTCATTAATTCCTTTGTGCCAACTTTCCATCTTGTGTGCCAATTTTGCTATTCTCTTTTCTTTTCTGATTTTTCTTTTCTTTTTCTTCCTCTCTACTGACATCAGAATGTAATAGATCAAAGCTCTGATTCGGATAAGAACATCTTCACTGATTTCATGATGTCGAAAATTCAATTGGATACCAACTTGCTTCCTTTATTTTTCTCAAACTGGTTTTTTTTTTTTTTTCTGTTTTCTCAGATTCAAGTCAGCTGCTAACTTCCTCTTTTCTTATGATCAACTGCCATCAACTAATTCTTGTTCAGTTAAAAACTTGCTGCTCAGAATTTGTATCCAAAACTTGGCACATAGATTTTTTTCCCATGTCCTTCCTTTAAGTTCCCAAAATTTCAGTTTTTCTTGTCATGACTGAATTTTTTTTCCTGCAGTTTTTCCTTTTCTTCTGACTATAGGCTGTCAAATTCCACTTGTGCCATATTCAATGCTCCAAGTACTCTTAAACCTTTAGATTTCGAAGCCTCAAGTTGATTCAAAACTGCCTCACTAGCATTCCATTTAATTTTACTCTTTTCTATATACATTTCCAGCTTCCACTCTTCACATTTCTGATTTCCAGAATTTCTGCTAGCTGATGTTTTTAATCCTTGGCAGCTCCTAGGCATTGGTTTCACTTCAAATGAGTCTATATCAGTTTTTAATCCAACCATACTTCACAAAAATACTTTTTGGCACAGATTTTTCCATTTGTGTGCCATTTTTTTTCTGTTTTTGCAGATTTTTTTTTTTTTGCCGAATAGCATGATGATTGCAATGAAAAAAACCACTTCACATCTAATTCACAACTGAATTCCCATTGTCTCGATACCAAGCTCCCTCAAATGGGTACCTTTTGGCTTCAACTCAAAAAATGAAACGAACTTTTTTTTTTTTTCAAATGTTTCCACCACACTAGCCACTCCCCCACACTTAATCTTTTGTCCGTCTCGGGCAAAATAACATCAAAGAACATCCCCAAGCAAACAAGTCCCTAGAAAGCATGGTTAGGAGTAGAAGATAAGGAAAGAAAATAGCAAGAACATGATTAGTATCAAGAATTGATATGGAAAGGTAATCAAATTTATTAGCCTCTATAGATGTGATCCAATCATTGAAATATGACTTTGAAAGAGCCTAAGCAAGTTCTAGAGTACAATCACATGTATGTTTCACAAAAATAAGGCTAACCCTCACTAGGTAAGAATAATTCATCTCAAGTCCTCAATCAAGAATCCATGGCCAAGTAGTACTCAAGCATCCAAGATTTCATCCATGAGCTCAAACCCTAAGTTTTAACAACCAAATTTAATTTGTTTTCAAAAGACTCTAAAATGCTATGAAAATAACCTAAAGGGATACATTTGTTCGTATTAATCAAGGAAAAGTGCCAAAAGACATAAAATGGCATTTATAATGCCTATTTATTAATTCTACTCTATTCATGCATTTATTAGCAAGAATTCATTTCAAAAGAAAATTCTACTCCTAGCAAGAATAAAGATGAAAAAGGCAATGAAAGAAAATGCAAGAAAAAGTAAACTCCCTTTTATTTCAGGCGGTCGGAGTCTATCAAGGAATAATCTCCATCGTGGTAGGGGAGGAGTAGGAGTAGCTAAAACAATTTCCTTCATTTGCTCAATTTTATTTTGCATCACTCCCCCACACTTATTCTTCACAATAAAATGTCCAGGTGGCCGAAGGTGATTTAAATACAATAGCCACTTCTGAGGTGGAGTGTTATAAGTTAAAGCAAGTTCATCTCCTCCCTCTTTATTCTTTCTGAAAAATCTTCCAGGTGGTTGAAGACTGTCTAGATGTAATACCCACTCAAGAAATCTCTGGGACCCTGCAAAACCATGTAAAACCTTCCTCAAGCATGCAGGGTAAGATAAAAATGCAATATCATCAATCTCTACATAACATGTATCTAAAAATGAATCACATCCAATAAAGTCAATTTTGGGTACCTCAATAAATTTTTCACAAGCATGTTCTCCATGAGGTATATCAAGAAATGTCTCACAATCCATAAAATCAATCTCAGGTATCTCTAAAAGTGTTTCACATTCAATTTCAGCATAAGAGATAACCAAAGATTCTTCACAATAAACAACTTCAATTTCAGGTTCTAAAAGTTTTTCAAAATCAATTTTAGCATAATCTGTCTCAAGAATATCATAGCAATGCATAAAATCAAGTCTGGGTACCTCTAAAGAATTTTCACAATTATTTTTCACAAATGATGAATCAAGATATTCCTCACATGCAAAGCTAGACATCTCCCTAAAATTCTCTAAAGGAAAAGAAGAAATACTTACCTGATCTGGATGAGAAATGTCTATTGGATCTACAAGAAATACCTCCATCTCGGGCTCAAAATCTGATGAACAATCAACTAGAATAGGTGATCCTTGGGTACTTGCTCCAATCATGCAAGTCCCTACACTTTCTGAAGGTGGTGGTGGTCCCTGGGGCTCTGTGCAATCCCCTACACCTATAGAATAATCTCCTGTGCATGCCTCCTGAGTAATCTCTGCAACAACATCATTAAAAAGAATAGGGCTATCAAAAACAATATCATCACAAAATACAAAACAAGAAAAATCAGATGAATCCTCCTCTGAAACCAACTCTCCTCTCACTATATCAAAAATACCGTCATCAACAACGCTAGGTGCCTCAACAATCTCATCTGCAGTGTCTATGCTCAGAATAGAACGATTTCCCTTAGGATCCTTCATGGCATCAAAAATGCTAAACTGGACCACTGTGTCTCCTACCTCCATCGAAAGGGTGCCAGCATATACATCAATTTTAGTTCTTGCAGTCTTCAGAAAAGGCCTTCCAAGGATAAGTGGGGATCTACGTGCAAGGTACTCTCCCTCCATGTCTAGAATGTAGAAGTCCGCTGGGAAAATCAATTCTTTCACTTTAACTAACACATCTTCAATTACTCCTGCCGGGCGGGTCTGACTCCGGTCTGCTAACTGAATCATAATTCCAGTGGGCTGTAGAGGTCCAATGCCAAGCATCTGGAAGACTGTCCTGGGCATGACATTAATAGAAGCTCCTAAGTCAAGCATGGCATCATGTAGAGTGGTGCTTCCTATCTCACAAGATACAGTGAACATGCCAGGGTCTTCACACTTCTGAGGTATGGCATGGATGAGTGATGAAACATTCTTCCCCATGCTGACCATTTCATTCTCCTTAAGCTTTCTCTTGTTAACACAAAGATCTTTCAAAAATTTCGCATATTTAGGAACCTGTTTAATCATTGTCAGCAAGGGTACATTAATTTCAACTTTACTAAAAAGTTTTACCAATTCGTTGTACTCTTTTGCTTTCTCCTCTTCCCCTTGTCTTCTGGTTGGAGTTCTCCCATTTGGAAAAGGCAAAGGAATAGGAACTTCCTCCTCATGAACCAAAATGGGTGGGGCTGATTTTTTTGTTGCTGCCCTGTTTTCCGTAGCTGCTGTAGGAACTGTCTCGCCACTGTTTTGTGCCTCGTTTTCCACCAAAATTGGAGGATTGCTAGATGAAGAAGTTGGGCACGAGCTAGGGGTGGTATCCACTGAATTTGGAGTGGTTTCGGCACTGATGTGGGCTGGAAACGAAGATGCTGCCCTGTTTTCAGAAAAATCTGCTCTTGGGTCATTTTGAGTTGATGCCACCCTCCCACTCCTCAAATAAATTGCGCTAACATTTCCTCTAGGGTTAGGAACAGCTTGGGAAGGTAATAGGTCTGATCCTTGAGCTTTACTTTGATTTATATTACTAGCCATTTGCCCAATTTGTTTCTCAAGATATTGAGTGTGTTGTTGTTGTTGTTGTTGTTGTTGGAGCACTTGTTGTAGCATCTCCATCATTTGTTGTTGCTGTGGATCTCCTCCATTTGAGTTCCCATAGCCTCCTTGATTAGCATAGGTCCTTGATTGACCTTGATATGATGAGGAAGTAGGCTGAAATTGTTGGATTTGCTGGGATCTTTGGAAATGTGGTTGTTGGGCTTGTTGGGGCTGAAAACCTTGGTTCCAAGGCTGGAAATTTTGCTGTGGTTGTTGAACTTGTTGCTGTGGAGGTTGATATGGCTGTGGATAACTCAAATTCCCTTGAAAACTTTGTTGGAACCCTTGAAATGGCTGCTGAATTGGTTGATTTGGAGGCTGAAATTGCTGATTAAAGGGCTGAATTTGCTGATTTTGTTGCTGTGATTGTAATGGTTGCTGCTGCCCTTGCTGAAACATTTGTTGGTGTTGCTGTGATTGATGTTGAGGTGGGCCTTGTTGGCAAAAAGAATTTCCATAGTTCAAGTTTGGATGATCTCTCCACCCAGGGTTGTAAGTAGGAGAATATGGGTTGTTCCTAGCTTGAAATTGTCCCCTAACCAAAGCTGCTACTGACTCATCTTGTTGTAGGTTGGGACATAAATCTGACGTGTGTTCCTTGCTAGAACAAATTCCACATACTCTCATCACCATTTGATTTGATTGTGGAGGTGCTGAAAGAGTTGAATTTTTACTTGAAATCTGAAGACCCATTTGCTTAACAGCTGATGTGAGTTCTAACAATGCACTACTAATCTCCTTTTGATCATTAGAAACCCCTTGAACTTCATTAACCCCTCGAGTAGATAATGCCCTGCCTCCAAATTGTTGTGAGTTCTCAGCCATATTTGAAATAAGCTCCCTGGCCTGATATGGTGTCTTGTTAACTAAAGCCCCTCCAGCTGCTGCATCAATCAAAATCCTATCCATCTGTAATAATCCCTCATAAAAGTACTGGATCAAAAGCTGCTCGCTAATCTGATGCTGGGGGCAACTGGAACACAGCTTGTTGAATCTTTCCCAGTAATCATAGAGTGTCTCTCCCACTATCTGCTGAATGCCACAGATACTTTTTCGGATAATTGCTGTTCTGGAGGCTGGAAAATATTTCTCTAAGAAAGCCTTCTTCATGGAAATCCAACCAGACACATGCCCCGTAGGTAAGTAATAAAACCAGTCCTTAGCTGCTCCAGTCAAAGAAAATGGAAAAGCCCTCAGTTTGATGTCTTCCTCTGAAATGCCCTGAGGCTTCATAGTAGAGCAAACAACATGAAACTCATGCAAGTGTCTGTTTGGATCCTCTCCTGATAAACCTTGAAACTTTGGCAAAAGATGTATAAGTCCAGATCTGAGCTCAAAATCTCCACCCAGCTCTGGGTAGGCAATGCTGGAGTACTGAAAAGAAGCATCTGGTGCTGCTAGTTCTTTCATGGTCTTCTGGTGGTCTGCCATCTGATCAACTAAATAAGTGGAAATAGACTGAGTAGGAATAATGCCAAAAGCCTCTGAAACACTGAGCTGGCTCCTCCTAGCTCTGAAAGTCCTTTCAATCTCAGGGTCAAAATCCTCTAATTCACCACCTGTAGACCTGGTCATAAAAACAAAAACCAATCGCAGTACAAGTATATAGAAAGATGAAACAAATAGAATCAAATCAGATGATATAGCAGTAAGTGCAAGAAAAATGGATCAAGAAAAATATGAAATGAATACACAAGCAAAAATCAAACAACTCAACTAGTGTGTTTCCCCGGCAACGGCGCCAAAAATTTGATGGACCCAAAATGACTGTCACGAATGTGGGTCTCAAATTTAGATATTTATAAAAGTGCTGGAAACCCTTTTTGCAATCGAAGAAGAAAAGCGTAGTAAAGGGGCCACAGGTCGTATTTTTTCCAAGGGCTAGTTCAAGTTGTGTGATTCAAACTCGTGTTTATGTGTCGTTAATGTTTTTGGGTTTTCAAATAAGATTTGGGGGTTGGATTCGAATAGACAAGGAAAGGTACTAGAAAGACATGAAAACTTGATACATGATGTAAAACAATCTAGAAATGATGTAAAACAACCTAGAGAACTTGATACATCACTTGGAAAACAAGGCTGTTAATGAAACAAAATGCAAGAAAGGAGAATTCAAATTCGAAATTTACTGCAGCATTATAACAAAGAGCTGATTGCAGAATTGGAATGCAAAAATTCAATAACTAAACTTGATACCAAAAGAAAAGAAAACCTTGTGCCAAATCTGATATGGATTACTAAAGTTCCTACTAACACTCTGAAATAAAACCAATCAACTAAGCTTTGAAGACAAACTATTAAGGAAGAACTTTGAAGGAATAAGTGGGTACAATTCAGATCAAGTAGTGATCAATTCGACAATGGATTAAATGTAAAAACCAAAATGCAGTAATTCAAATTCTATGATCAGAATTGGCAGTTAAACTCCATTTGGCTACAGAACAAAGCAAGTAACTGATTTCAAATGCAATGTAATTCAGTTGCAAAGCTTCCTTGATACAAACTTCAGCAATTATAACTAGAAAAAACTTCAGAAATGAGTTGTATCACAAAATCTGCCTGAAAATTCAGAAATATGCAAACTGATATGAACTAGTTGAAGTTGAGTGCAGAAATTAAATGCAAATACCTAGCAAATGAATCCAACTGCAATGTATAAATGCAAGAGAAGAAATAACAACTTCTTTGGACAAAATTCAGATGCTGAAGAAGAATTCTGTTAAGCAGAAATGAAGCAAAAACTGATACGCAATTGAAATTCTGATACGTAAGCAGTAAAAGAAGAATAAAATTGAGATTACAAACTATTGTGCATTAACAAACTCCCTATCTGATTGTATTGCAGTATTAAGACCTAATTAAAGAAAAGCAATTCAGAAACTGAAAGTGACATAGCTGATACAAGTGCAGAAAAAAAACAGAATTTCTGGAACAGAATTTACAGCTAGGAAATTACAAAAGAAATGCACTTAAACTAAGCCTCGACCAATCCTTGATTCAAAACCACCTTGTTCGTCACGCAAGGGCAAGCCAAGAACCCTTAAACTCGCAAATCAGTGGAAGAATAGGCTCCAATTCAGATCTGCTCCCAGATTGCATCAGCTGGATAATTCCCATTCGATCTCCTAGATCTCAATGTGAAAGGCTGTGATGATGATTTGGAAATCATCTGAGCTCATCCTAGGACCCCTACAGATGATTCAGATGGGAAGAAATGGACGCGGTTGAGATCTAGAAGCTCAAATTGCGGATCTGCCGAAACCCTCGCACAGCTCTGCATCCGACACAATTCCGAGCTAAAATCGCCATCAAACTCTCCTCCAGAGATCCAGATCTTGATTCAAGGATGTGATCGAGTCGGTCACGCCTCCACTGAAGAAAATTGCAAGGAAAACTATCAAGAACTGAAGAAGAACGAGCTCAAGAACTGTGGAAGGGAAATGAAGTCGCGACGCCGAGATCTGAAACAGGGCAGTCTGTTAAGTAGTTAAGCAATGGACGGCTGAGATTCATTCCGCTTCATCCAACGGTGAATCGTTGTCCGATTTGATTCAAAATTTCCAGATCTTGATCAGAGGTCAGGATCATCCTCGTGGTAGCTCGGATCTGCCAGATCTGTAGCGGATGGCTCAGATCAAACTGATATTTGAAATGGACGTTCTAGATTACTCTAATCATAATCCAACGGCTAGATGATCTCCGATTGGGCTGAAACTCTCATATCTTGATCTGATCGCTCGATTAGACTTAACCCCAGCTCGGATCGATTAGAAGTTCTCAGATGGTCTAGATCTAACCGTTCTTGCATCGGACGGTCCAAATGAGTCGACGCTTGATTCCTTTGATCTGGTCCACTTTTGACTCAGCCTTGACCCAACATAACCTAGGTCATGATCCCTCCGAGCCTGCAAAAGTTGATCAAAAATTTAGTAGCAAAACAACTCGAAAAATATCAAAATTTGCAATTAAGTCCAAAAAGAGTATAAATCCTAGAATCTAGAGTAAATCCACAATTATACAAGTAAAATATGGATCAAATACGGATTTAAGCATATGAAATGATCAACAAAATGACACTTATCAACTCCCCCACACTTAAGCTTGAGCGTCTCGCGAAAAGTACTAAACATGTATCCCCTAGTTTATTCCCAAACATAAGTAGAAGCAATTGAAAAGAAATTACCTAGGGTTGTTAATTCTCAAAAATCTAAGCTCTATAGATTAGTATCTTGTCCTTAAATCAACAACTTAACCAATTCAACCTTTATGATTCATTGAGATGAATTTCACTCTCTAAGCCTTTCAAGGTAATTTTTGGTGGCTCTCCTCCTAAGTGCTAAGTACAAGATGAAAATGGAACTCACTCATACACACATGCTTCTTGCACTACCATAAGCTTGCTTATTATCTACTCTCCACCATTATTCATGATTAGAATCAATCATCTATAAAAGTTTATTCAAAAGTGAAAGAAATAGGGAATGGTAGAAATGGAATAAAAGCAAAGTAAATAGCAAATTTGAATGAGTGGAAGACTTGGATGTTCAAGGATATTCTTGATGCTTTTTTGCCCTCCTTTCAGTCCATATAATGAAGTCAAAGTGTGATGAATTGAACTTTGGCATTGCTCTTCCAAAATTTGATGAAAAGAGTTCATTAATTCCTTTGTGCCAACTTTCCATCTTGTGTGCCAATTTTGCTATTCTCTTTTCTTTTCTGATTTTTCTTTTCTTTTTCTTCCTCTCTACTGACATCAGAATGTAATAGATCAAAGCTCTGATTCGGATAAGAACATCTTCACTGATTTCATGATGTCGAAAATTCAATTGGATACCAACTTGCTTCCTTTATTTTTCTCAAACTGGTTTTTTTTTTTTTTTCTGTTTTCTCAGATTCAAGTCAGCTGCTAACTTCCTCTTTTCTTATGATCAACTGCCATCAACTAATTCTTGTTCAGTTAAAAACTTGCTGCTCAGAATTTGTATCCAAAACTTGGCACATAGATTTTTTTCCCATGTCCTTCCTTTAAGTTCCCAAAATTTCAGTTTTTCTTGTCATGACTGAATTTTTTTTCCTGCAGTTTTTCCTTTTCTTCTGACTATAGGCTGTCAAATTCCACTTGTGCCATATTCAATGCTCCAAGTACTCTTAAACCTTTAGATTTCGAAGCCTCAAGTTGATTCAAAACTGCCTCACTAGCATTCCATTTAATTTTACTCTTTTCTATATACATTTCCAGCTTCCACTCTTCACATTTCTGATTTCCAGAATTTCTGCTAGCTGATGTTTTTAATCCTTGGCAGCTCCTAGGCATTGGTTTCACTTCAAATGAGTCTATATCAGTTTTTAATCCAACCATACTTCACAAAAATACTTTTTGGCACAGATTTTTCCATTTGTGTGCCATTTTTTTTCTGTTTTTGCAGATTTTTTTTTTTTTGCCGAATAGCATGATGATTGCAATGAAAAAAACCACTTCACATCTAATTCACAACTGAATTCCCATTGTCTCGATACCAAGCTCCCTCAAATGGGTACCTTTTGGCTTCAACTCAAAAAATGAAACGAACTTTTTTTTTTTTCAAATGTTTCCACCACACTAGCCACTCCCCCACACTTAATCTTTTGTCCGTCTCGGGCAAAATAACATCAAAGAACATCCCCAAGCAAACAAGTCCCTAGAAAGCATGGTTAGGAGTAGAAGATAAGGAAAGAAAATAGCAAGAACATGATTAGTATCAAGAATTGATATGGAAAGGTAATCAAATTTATTAGCCTCTATAGATGTGATCCAATCATTGAAATATGACTTTGAAAGAGCCTAAGCAAGTTCTAGAGTACAATCACATGTATGTTTCACAAAAATAAGGCTAACCCTCACTAGGTAAGAATAATTCATCTCAAGTCCTCAATCAAGAATCCATGGCCAAGTAGTACTCAAGCATCCAAGATTTCATCCATGAGCTCAAACCCTAAGTTTTAACAACCAAATTTAATTTGTTTTCAAAAGACTCTAAAATGCTATGAAAATAACCTAAAGGGATACATTTGTTCGTATTAATCAAGGAAAAGTGCCAAAAGACATAAAATGGCATTTATAATGCCTATTTATTAATTCTACTCTATTCATGCATTTATTAGCAAGAATTCATTTCAAAAGAAAATTCTACTCCTAGCAAGAATAAAGATGAAAAAGGCAATGAAAGAAAATGCAAGAAAAAGTAAACTCCCTTTTATTTCAGGCGGTCGGAGTCTATCAAGGAATAATCTCCATCGTGGTAGGGGAGGAGTAGGAGTAGCTAAAACAATTTCCTTCATTTGCTCAATTTTATTTTGCATCACTCCCCCACACTTATTCTTCACAATAAAATGTCCAGGTGGCCGAAGGTGATTTAAATACAATAGCCACTTCTGAGGTGGAGTGTTATAAGTTAAAGCAAGTTCATCTCCTCCCTCTTTATTCTTTCTGAAAAATCTTCCAGGTGGTTGAAGACTGTCTAGATGTAATACCCACTCAAGAAATCTCTGGGACCCTGCAAAACCATGTAAAACCTTCCTCAAGCATGCAGGGTAAGATAAAAATGCAATATCATCAATCTCTACATAACATGTATCTAAAAATGAATCACATCCAATAAAGTCAATTTTGGGTACCTCAATAAATTTTTCACAAGCATGTTCTCCATGAGGTATATCAAGAAATGTCTCACAATCCATAAAATCAATCTCAGGTATCTCTAAAAGTGTTTCACATTCAATTTCAGCATAAGAGATAACCAAAGATTCTTCACAATAAACAACTTCAATTTCAGGTTCTAAAAGTTTTTCAAAATCAATTTTAGCATAATCTGTCTCAAGAATATCATAGCAATGCATAAAATCAAGTCTGGGTACCTCTAAAGAATTTTCACAATTATTTTTCACAAATGATGAATCAAGATATTCCTCACATGCAAAGCTAGACATCTCCCTAAAATTCTCTAAAGGAAAAGAAGAAATACTTACCTGATTGGATGAGAAATGTCTATTGGATCTACAAGAAATACCTCCATCTCGGGCTCAAAATCTGATGAACAATCAACTAGAATAGGTGATCCTTGGGTACTTGCTCCAATCATGCAAGTCCCTACACTTTCTGAAGGTGGTGGTGGTCCCTGGGGCTCTGTGCAATCCCCTACACCTATAGAATAATCTCCTGTGCATGCCTCCTGAGTAATCTCTGCAACAACATCATTAAAAAGAATAGGGCTATCAAAAACAATATCATCACAAAATACAAAACAAGAAAAATCAGATGAATCCTCCTCTGAAACCAACTCTCCTCTCACTATATCAAAAATACCGTCATCAACAACGCTAGGTGCCTCAACAATCTCATCTGCAGTGTCTATGCTCAGAATAGAACGATTTCCCTTAGGATCCTTCATGGCATCAAAAATGCTAAACTGGACCACTGTGTCTCCTACCTCCATCGAAAGGGTGCCAGCATATACATCAATTTTAGTTCTTGCAGTCTTCAGAAAAGGCCTTCCAAGGATAAGTGGGGATCTACGTGCAAGGTACTCTCCCTCCATGTCTAGAATGTAGAAGTCCGCTGGGAAAATCAATTCTTTCACTTTAACTAACACATCTTCAATTACTCCTGCCGGGCGGGTCTGACTCCGGTCTGCTAACTGAATCATAATTCCAGTGGGCTGTAGAGGTCCAATGCCAAGCATCTGGAAGACTGTCCTGGGCATGACATTAATAGAAGCTCCTAAGTCAAGCATGGCATCATGTAGAGTGGTGCTTCCTATCTCACAAGATACAGTGAACATGCCAGGGTCTTCACACTTCTGAGGTATGGCATGGATGAGTGATGAAACATTCTTCCCCATGCTGACCATTTCATTCTCCTTAAGCTTTCTCTTGTTAACACAAAGATCTTTCAAAAATTTCGCATATTTAGGAACCTGTTTAATCATTGTCAGCAAGGGTACATTAATTTCAACTTTACTAAAAAGTTTTACCAATTCGTTGTACTCTTTTGCTTTCTCCTCTTCCCCTTGTCTTCTGGTTGGAGTTCTCCCATTTGGAAAAGGCAAAGGAATAGGAACTTCCTCCTCATGAACCAAAATGGGTGGGGCTGATTTTTTTGTTGCTGCCCTGTTTTCCGTAGCTGCTGTAGGAACTGTCTCGCCACTGTTTTGTGCCTCGTTTTCCACCAAAATTGGAGGATTGCTAGATGAAGAAGTTGGGCACAGCTAGGGGTGGTATCCACTGAATTTGGAGTGGTTTCGGCACTGATGTGGGCTGGAAACGAAGATGCTGCCCTGTTTTCAGAAAAATCTGCTCTTGGGTCATTTTGAGTTGATGCCACCCTCCCACTCCTCAAATAAATTGCGCTAACATTTCCTCTAGGGTTAGGAACAGCTTGGGAAGGTAATAGGTCTGATCCTTGAGCTTTACTTTGATTTATATTACTAGCCATTTGCCCAATTTGTTTCTCAAGATATTGAGTGTGTTGTTGTTGTTGTTGGAGCACTTGTTGTAGCATCTCCATCATTTGTTGTTGCTGTGGATCTCCTCCATTTGAGTTCCCATAGCCTCCTTGATTAGCATAGGTCCTTGATTGACCTTGATATGATGAGGAAGTAGGCTGAAATTGTTGGATTTGCTGGGATCTTTGGAAATGTGGTTGTTGGGCTTGTTGGGGCTGAAAACCTTGGTTCCAAGGCTGGAAATTTTGCTGTGGTTGTTGAACTTGTTGCTGTGGAGGTTGATATGGCTGTGGATAACTCAAATTCCCTTGAAAACTTTGTTGGAACCCTTGAAATGGCTGCTGAATTGGTTGATTTGGAGGCTGAAATTGCTGATTAAAGGGCTGAATTTGCTGATTTTGTTGCTGTGATTGTAATGGTTGCTGCTGCCCTTGCTGAAACATTTGTTGGTGTTGCTGTGATTGATGTTGAGGTGGGCCTTGTTGGCAAAAAGAATTTCCATAGTTCAAGTTTGGATGATCTCTCCACCCAGGGTTGTAAGTAGGAGAATATGGGTTGTTCCTAGCTTGAAATTGTCCCCTAACCAAAGCTGCTACTGACTCATCTTGTTGTAGGTTGGGACATAAATCTGACGTGTGTTCCTTGCTAGAACAAATTCCACATACTCTCATCACCATTTGATTTGATTGTGGAGGTGCTGAAAGAGTTGAATTTTTACTTGAAATCTGAAGACCCATTTGCTTAACAGCTGATGTGAGTTCTAACAATGCACTACTAATCTCCTTTTGATCATTAGAAACCCCTTGAACTTCATTAACCCCTCGAGTAGATAATGCCCTGCCTCCAAATTGTTGTGAGTTCTCAGCCATATTTGAAATAAGCTCCCTGGCCTGATATGGTGTCTTGTTAACTAAAGCCCCTCCAGCTGCTGCATCAATCAAAATCCTATCCATCTGTAATAATCCCTCATAAAAGTACTGGATCAAAAGCTGCTCGCTAATCTGATGCTGGGGGCAACTGGAACACAGCTTGTTGAATCTTTCCCAGTAATCATAGAGTGTCTCTCCCACTATCTGCTGAATGCCACAGATACTTTTTCGGATAATTGCTGTTCTGGAGGCTGGAAAATATTTCTCTAAGAAAGCCTTCTTCATGGAAATCCAACCAGACACATGCCCCGTAGGTAAGTAATAAAACCAGTCCTTAGCTGCTCCAGTCAAAGAAAATGGAAAAGCCCTCAGTTTGATGTCTTCCTCTGAAATGCCCTGAGGCTTCATAGTAGAGCAAACAACATGAAACTCATGCAAGTGTCTGTTTGGATCCTCTCCTGATAAACCTTGAAACTTTGGCAAAAGATGTATAAGTCCAGATCTGAGCTCAAAATCTCCACCCAGCTCTGGGTAGGCAATGCTGGAGTACTGAAAAGAAGCATCTGGTGCTGCTAGTTCTTTCATGGTCTTCTGGTGGTCTGCCATCTGATCAACTAAATAAGTGGAAATAGACTGAGTAGGAATAATGCCAAAAGCCTCTGAAACACTGAGCTGGCTCCTCCTAGCTCTGAAAGTCCTTTCAATCTCAGGGTCAAAATCCTCTAATTCACCACCTGTAGACCTGGTCATAAAAACAAAAACCAATCGCAGTACAAGTATATAGAAAGATGAAACAAATAGAATCAAATCAGATGATATAGCAGTAAGTGCAAGAAAAATGGATCAAGAAAAATATGAAATGAATACACAAGCAAAAATCAAACAACTCAACTAGTGTGTTTCCCCGGCAACGGCGCCAAAAATTTGATGGACCCAAAATGACTGTCACGAATGTGGGTCTCAAATTTAGATATTTATAAAAGTGCTGGAAACCCTTTTTGCAATCGAAGAAGAAAAGCGTAGTAAAGGGGCCACAGGTCGTATTTTTTCCAAGGGCTAGTTCAAGTTGTGTGATTCAAACTCGTGTTTATGTGTCGTTAATGTTTTTGGGTTTTCAAATAAGATTTGGGGGTTGGATTCGAATAGACAAGGAAAGGTACTAGAAAGACATGAAAACTTGATACATGATGTAAAACAATCTAGAAATGATGTAAAACAACCTAGAGAACTTGATACATCACTTGGAAAACAAGGCTGTTAATGAAACAAAATGCAAGAAAGGAGAATTCAAATTCGAAATTTACTGCAGCATTATAACAAAGAGCTGATTGCAGAATTGGAATGCAAAAATTCAATAACTAAACTTGATACCAAAAGAAAAGAAAACCTTGTGCCAAATCTGATATGGATTACTAAAGTTCCTACTAACACTCTGAAATAAAACCAATCAACTAAGCTTTGAAGACAAACTATTAAGGAAGAACTTTGAAGGAATAAGTGGGTACAATTCAGATCAAGTAGTGATCAATTCGACAATGGATTAAATGTAAAAACCAAAATGCAGTAATTCAAATTCTATGATCAGAATTGGCAGTTAAACTCCATTTGGCTACAGAACAAAGCAAGTAACTGATTTCAAATGCAATGTAATTCAGTTGCAAAGCTTCCTTGATACAAACTTCAGCAATTATAACTAGAAAAAACTTCAGAAATGAGTTGTATCACAAAATCTGCCTGAAAATTCAGAAATATGCAAACTGATATGAACTAGTTGAAGTTGAGTGCAGAAATTAAATGCAAATACCTAGCAAATGAATCCAACTGCAATGTATAAATGCAAGAGAAGAAATAACAACTTCTTTGGACAAAATTCAGATGCTGAAGAAGAATTCTGTTAAGCAGAAATGAAGCAAAAACTGATACGCAATTGAAATTCTGATACGTAAGCAGTAAAAGAAGAATAAAATTGAGATTACAAACTATTGTGCATTAACAAACTCCCTATCTGATTGTATTGCAGTATTAAGACCTAATTAAAGAAAAGCAATTCAGAAACTGAAAGTGACATAGCTGATACAAGTGCAGAAAAAAAACAGAATTTCTGGAACAGAATTTACAGCTAGGAAATTACAAAAGAAATGCACTTAAACTAAGCCTCGACCAATCCTTGATTCAAAACCACCTTGTTCGTCACGCAAGGGCAAGCCAAGAACCCTTAAACTCGCAAATCAGTGGAAGAATAGGCTCCAATTCAGATCTGCTCCCAGATTGCATCAGCTGGATAATTCCCATTCGATCTCCTAGATCTCAATGTGAAAGGCTGTGATGATGATTTGGAAATCATCTGAGCTCATCCTAGGACCCCTACAGATGATTCAGATGGGAAGAAATGGACGCGGTTGAGATCTAGAAGCTCAAATTGCGGATCTGCCGAAACCCTCGCACAGCTCTGCATCCGACACAATTCCGAGCTAAAATCGCCATCAAACTCTCCTCCAGAGATCCAGATCTTGATTCAAGGATGTGATCGAGTCGGTCACGCCTCCACTGAAGAAAATTGCAAGGAAAACTATCAAGAACTGAAGAAGAACGAGCTCAAGAACTGTGGAAGGGAAATGAAGTCGCGACGCCGAGATCTGAAACAGGGCAGTCTGTTAAGTAGTTAAGGCAATGGACGGCTGAGATTCATTCCGCTTCATCCAACGGTGAATCGTTGTCCGATTTGATTCAAAATTTCCAGATCTTGATCAGAGGTCAGGATCATCCTCGTGGTAGCTCGGATCTGCCAGATCTGTAGCGGATGGCTCAGATCAAACTGATATTTGAAATGGACGTTCTAGATTACTCTAATCATAATCCAACGGCTAGATGATCTCCGATTGGGCTGAAACTCTCATATCTTGATCTGATCGCTCGATTAGACTTAACCCCAGCTCGGATCGATTAGAAGTTCTCAGATGGTCTAGATCTAACCATTCTTGCATCGGACGGTCCAAATGAGTCGACGCTTGATTCCTTTGATCTGGTCCACTTTTGACTCAGCCTTGACCCAACATAACCTAGGTCATGATCCCTCCGAGCCTGCAAAAGTTGATCAAAAATTTAGTAGCAAAACAACTCGAAAAATATCAAAATTTGCAATTAAGTCCAAAAAGAGTATAAATCCTAGAATCTAGAGTAAATCCACAATTATACAAGTAAAATATGGATCAAATACGGATTTAAGCATATGAAATGATCAACAAAATGACACTTATCAATAGTGGGTGATGCATGGGATGATGACATGCATCACCATTGCACGTAGCATAGGTGGGCAACCTTTGACTCCCTGGAGGTTGAGATAGGTCATCGGATTTGCTACTGGTGTAGGGGCATATATAGGCGACCTTTAACTCCCTGGTGGTTGAGATGGGTCGTCAGACTTGCCATATGACCTGTCGTGTAGTCCCAGTTCCACTCTTCGTTAGTGGATTATAGGCCACAGCGCTGCAACATGTCCCCTATTCTGTCTAGAGATAGTTAGGGATGAGAGAGCGTTGCTTTTCCCTAGGGCGAAGTACATTCCGGTCCAAGACCCTGCTCATTTGGTTTCGCGTGATGCGTGACGGTGGACTTCTGAGTGGAGGGAGGACCTGGTCAGAGCCCTACTCACTCGGTTTTGCATAGATGCGACGGTGGTCGATTAGCGTCAAGGGTGACCCATGTTACATCATGAGCATGCTATGCATTTCTGTATTTGGTTGTGTTTGCTACACTTGGTTGTTGCATTTGGTTGACATGCATACTATTGGGTTTGGATCGACACAAGTATGCACTTTCTTTCAATGGTTCGGTTCTACATTTTTCTTTTCTACTACTGCATTTTTCTTCAGTTTGTGATAGATTGTGACTTACTACTAGTATAGATTCCTATGCATATTGGTCTATATTCGCTGAGTTCTTTGGACTCACCCCGTTAGCCTTGTTTTTTCCCCTTTCAGGATGATTGACTGGAGTGTCTGACAGCCTATCCCAGTTCGCGTATTTTCGAGACGATTCTCAGGGTTGTTCTTATATTTTGATGGTGGTACATGTTGGTTCCCTTTTTCTGTTCATTTTATCTTTTCATTTCCGCTGTTGTATTTGTGTTTTGTTGTGTCATTTTGCATGACGGTATAGTTGTACTTTTGTGTGCCGTGGAGGCCTTTGTTTCATTTTGTTGTCGTAAGTCATGCCAGTACGTAACTTTTGTCGTCGTATTTGTTTTCTTTTTATTCAGTGGCTTGTTCCAGCCCTATAGGCTGTGGTATAGGTGGGCTGAGAGAGTCGTAAAGGTTGGGTTTCTGGATTGTCCGCCAGGTCGAGGGAGTAGCAGTCCGGTCAATATCGGACGAGCAGCTCCTCAAGGCGTGACAATTAGTTCCCAACTAGGACTTAACATAGTTTCCAACCAGGTTTGCCTAACCCTCGAGTTAGGTCTAGTCTCTAGGTAGACTTTCACCTTGCCAACGTGCAATCTTTTTGATCAGCATGGACTTCACCTTGTCCCACTAGGTGTGCTTAGTCCCACTAACGTGAGATCTCTCCGATCCACCTGGACTTCACCTGGTCCCACTAGGTGTGTCTAGTTCCACTAGGTTTTCCTCAGTCAAGACTCCAGTCAACTTTGACCCACTTGACTTACACTGATGAGGCTGGGTGGCCTGGGCCCGACACGGGGGATGAAGAAGTAGGGACACAACATGACCTCCCCTCCCGAGCCCCCGAGACCTCCTTTCAGTGATGCACTCGGGAAGGCCGGTCCGAGGGTCCTTCGCGCGAGCCCCCTGGCAAGCTGGGCCCCAAAGAGTAATTCGAGAGGTATCGACCCCCGAGACCCCCGAGCTCCCCTCGGAAAGCAGGTTCCTCGCAACGACCGACCTCGGATGTTAATCAGGAAAAAGTCCGCACGCCCTCCCACATGGCTCCATGGGGGAAAGGATGGTAACGGTGTTGACGGTTTCAAGAGATATCCCCTCATCACCGAAAGCAGGGGGCGTGACTCAAATATCGGAGTCGTGGCACCGAGAAAGGGGGGCACGACTAGTCTGCCGACACCGGTATAAAGGTAGTTCAACCCCTCCAGTAAGGGGGTTACGATCTCTCGTCTTTGCATACTATCTTTCTTTCTCACTACCAATCAAACAACCTACTAACTTGAGCGTCGGAGTGGACTCCACCGGACCTCGGTCGGCGTGTCCCCTAACGCTTGTGTTACTTTCGCAGGACCCCCAAGTTCCTCAGCGACGTAGTCATCCCCGCCGGGGCTGAGCCTCAGTGACTGGACATCGCCGACGACTCCTTCCGGAATAAATTTGGTGCCGTCTGTGGGAACTAACAAAACGCCTGAAGGAGCACTGATGGCGGAAGCGGAGGATCTCACTCATCCGCGGGAAGATGAAGGGCCTAAGCAAGAGCGGCGAGAAGTCGAGAGTGAAGAGGTGCAGATCGATCTCCATGGCGGAGGGGGAAATACGCGTATCACTCTTGACCTCGCGCCAACATTACGAAATCGCCTTGTCGAATGCCTGCGAAACCACAGAGACGTGTTTGCTTGGGTCGTTGAAGAAATCAAGGGGAACCCCCCAGCACTGGCTATGCACCACCTACATGTGGTGCCGGAGGCCCGTCCCGTGAAGCAGAAGACGAGGCACTTCTCCCCTGAGCAAGACAAAGCTATTCGGGATGAGGTTCAGAAGCTATTAAAAGCTGGATACATCAGGGAAGTCCGGTTCCCAGCATGGTTGGCCAACATGGTCCTCATTCCCAAGCCTGGGGGCAAGTGGCGAGTCTGCATCGACTTCAGAGACCTAAACAAAGTCTGCCCAAAGAACTGCTACCCCCTGCCCAGGATAGATCGGCTGGTGGACTCAACAACCGGTTGTGAGTTCATCTCCAAGTTAGACGCATACCAAGGCTATCACTAAGTCCCCTCCGCCCCCGAAGACCAGGAGAAGGTCAGTTTTGTGACGGCTGATGGCACGTACTGCTACAACGTCATGCCCTTCGTCCAGCGTAACGCGGGCGCCATGTACCAGTGGATGATGGACAAAGTCTTCAGGCACCAGATTGGGCGGAACATTGAGGTGTACGTGGACGATATCCTGGTCAAGACGGAAAAGGGAGGGGACATGATATCTGACCTGGAGGAGACATTCGCCACCCTGAGAGTACACAGGTTAAAACTAAACCCAGCTAAATGTTTGTTTGGGGTCAAAAGTGGCAGGTTCCTGGGATACATGGTGACGGAGAGGGGGGTCGAAGCCAACGCAGAAAAGGTAAAGGCCAAATCACCGCATTATCATGGTTCATCTCTAAATCCGCAGACAAAGCCCTCCCCTTCTTCAAAATTCTGAGAAAAGCTGTTAAATTCGAGTGGGATGATCAGTGTGTGAAGGCCTTTGAGGAATTGAAGACCTATCTGGTAGACCTCCCGACCCTGCATAAGCCAGTGGAAGGGGAAACATTATTCGTCTATTTATCTGCAGCCGACCAAGCGGTAGGGTCAGTGCCGAGACGCGGTACACCATGATGGAGAAACTGACTTACGCTTTGGTCCTGATGGCCCGAAAGTTACGGCCGTACTTCTTAGCGCACCCCATCGTGGTCCTCACTAATAGCCCGCTCGCCCGAGTCCTCACTAATCTTGAGGTGTCGGGCAGGCTAATCAAATGGATGACTGAGTTAAGCGAATATGACATTGAGTATCAGCCACGCACCGCCATCAAAGCACAGGCTCTCTCCGATTTCATGCTGGAGACCATCCCGGAGACAGAGACCGAAGGTATGTGGAAGGTCTATGCGGATGGATCCGCCAATAGCCAACACAGCGGAGTAGGACTGCTATTGATCTCCCCCAGGGGAGACATGCTGCATCTGTCCATCCGGCTTCACTTCAAAGCTACCAACAATGAGGACGAGTATGAGGTGATCCTGGCAGGATTACAAGCGGCCCGACACATGGGAGCTCGTCGAATCACTGTCTACTCGGACTCGCAATTAGTGGCCCAACAGGTGGTAGGTGGTTTTGAAGTCAAATGTGAGCGGTTGCAAAGGTATGTAGCTCTATATGAACAACTAAAAAGTACTTTCTCGGAGGTCGTCCTACAGAAGATATCCCGGTCGGACAATGTGCGGGCCGACGAGTTAGCCAAGCTCGCCAGTTCCATATCTACCTGGCGGCTGGAGGGGCCCAGTGTGACGGAAACAATGGTGGCTCAAATCGGAGAAGAAGTGAGAATGGCTGAACCTGCAGACTGGAGGGATCCTTACATAGCGTTCCTCCGGGACGGATCCCGGTCGAGTGAAGGCCCAGGGAGTCAGTTGTTTCGCAAACGGGCAGAGAGGTTTACACTGATCGGGGATCAGTTGTACAAGAGAGTCTATGCCCGACCCCTCCTAAAATGTGTCGGGCCAGAAGAGACTCGCTACGTAATGCGAGAGGTGCACGAGGACATCTGCGGAAGCCATGTTGGAGGGAGATCCCTATCCCGAAAGATCCTTTTGGCGGGTTACTTTTGGCCCACCTTGCAGGCGGATTCGCTCAACTTCATGACCAGGTGTAAGGCCTGTCAGAGGCATCAACATGTCTCTCATCGCCCCACGGAGCCGTTAAGAGTTTCTACAGTCTCGTGCCCGTTCGACCAGTAGGGTATGAACATTGTGGGGCCTTTCCCCATTGGGCACTAGCAGAAGAAGTTCCTGCTGGTCCTCGTTGATTACTTTTCTAAGTGGGTGGAAGCCGAACCTCTGGTCAAAATCACATAGGGGGCGGTAATGAAGGTTCTATGGAAAGATATTGTCTGCAGATATGACATTCCTCGTAAGCTGGTGTTTGACAATGGCAGGCAGTTCTCGGGACGAAGACTAAAGGAATGATGTGAGGGGTTAGACATTCAGCAGGCTTTCACCTTCGTCGCCTACCCTCAAAGCAATGGACAAGCGGAGGTGGTCAATCGGGAAATACTACGAGGGCTCAGAGTAAAGCTGGATCATGTCGGAGGCAGTTGGGTCGAAAAACTCCTTGGCATCTTGTGGTCCTACCGGACTACCCCAAAGGAAGGAACCGGAGAGAGCCCTTTCCAGCTAGTCTATGGAGCAGAGGCCGTTATCCCGATGGAAGTAGGAGAGGAGTCCCCGCGGCAGCGACATTATCGCAAGGAAGATAACGACCAGGAGCGTCTGATTGATCTGGACCTCATATCGGAGGTATGAGACAAAGCTGCGATAAGGTTGGAAGCCTATCGAAGGAGGATACAGCTAGCCTACAATCGTAGAGTGATTCCCCACATCTTCAAGGAGGGCGACCGAGTCTGAAAGAGAATTAAACCAGTAGGCGATCCTGGGAAGTTAGAGACGCAGTGGGATGGCCCCTACGTTGTTGTCAAAAAACTTACAGGAGGTAGCTACTATCTGGAAGACCACGAAGGGAGGAGGCTGGAGAGGCCTTGGCATGGAAATATCTCCGCCCCTACTATACTTCGTGAGTCACCGTGTAATGTACTTCCGTTGATTTATGTTTTCACTGCTTCACGTCCTTGCAGTATAAATAATAAAGGATGTGGATGATGTGTCATACTGTAAATGTTAAGTCTCTGATTAAACCCTACAACCTCTCGGTGTGTAGGCTTGGCCTCGAAGCTGTACACGCCCAGCCCAGAGCTGATTAAACCCTACAACCTCTCGGTGTGTAGGCTTGGCCTCGGAGCTGTACAAGCCCGACCAAGAGCTGATTAAACCCTACAACCTCTCGGTGTGTAGGCTTGGCCTCGGAGTTGTACACGTCCCGCCAAGAGCAGATTAACTCCTACAACCTCTCGGTGCTTAGGCTTGGCCTCGAAGCCGTACACGCCCGGTCCAGAGCTGATTAAACCCTACAACCTCTCGGTGTGTAGGCTTGGCCTCGGAGTTGTACAAGCCCGGCCAAGAGCTGATTAAACCCTACAACCTCTCGGTGTGTAGGCTTGGCCTCAGAGCTGTACACACCCGATCAAGAGCTGATTAAACCCTACAACCTCTTGGTGTGTAGGCTTGGCCTCGGAGCTGTACACGCCCGGTCAGGAGTTGATTATACCCTACAACCTCTCGATGTGTAGGCTTGACCTCGAAGCTGTACACGCCTGGCCAAGAACTGATTAAACCCTACAATCTCTCGGTGTGTAGACTTAGCCTCGGAGCTGTACACGCCCGGCCAAGAGCTGATTAAACCCTACAACCTCTCAGTGTGTATGCTTAGCCTCGGAGCTGCACACTCCTGGCCAAGAGCAGATTAAACCCTACAACCTCTCGGTGTGTAGGCTTGGCCTCAGAGCTGTACACGCCCGGCTAAGAGTTGATTAAACCCTACAACCTCTCGGTGTGTAGGCTTGACCTCGGAGCTGTACACGCCCGGTCAGGAGCTGATAAATCCTACAACCTCTCGGTGTGTAGGCTTGGCCTCGGAGCTGTACATACCCGGTTAGGAGCTGATTAAACCCTACAACCTCTCGGTGTGTAGGCTTGGCCTCGGAGCTGTACACATCCGGCCAAGAGCTGATTAAACCCTACAACCTCTCGGTGTGTAGGCTTGGCCTCGGAGCTGTATACGCCCGGCCAAGAGCTGATTAACCCTACAACCTCTCGGTGTGTAGGCTTGGCCTCGGAGCGGTACACGCCCGGCCAAGAGGGGATTAAACCCTACAATCTCTATAGGGAATCACGTTAAAAACCAGGAGTACAATGATAGATCAAGTAAATATTTACCCTAAGATCAGAGAATTCAAAATGAAATAAGCTACAGCGGGCAGGGGAGGATAGGAAGAGGACAAGCACATAGTAATGGGTGTCCTACAAAGTCCGCTCCTTGAGGGGAAGGTCATCCAAGACACGTTGAATAGTTATCGCACTAAAATCGAAGCCCGGTTTCAATAATTGGTCCTTCTCCAACTGTCTGATGTCTCCGTGGAAGCCCTGCTTATGGGTCTTGAATGCTTGTGCAGCCACTCGGTCGGCGTACTCCTCCGACTCCAAAAATTTGGCCTTGTAGGTTGTCTCCATCCGAGATACTTGGGATTCAGAATCTTTTGGCCGCTGCTGGACCCTGGGCTTGGTTTCGACCTTGGTCAGCTTGAGTGCCTCCACCTCCAGTAGCAGGCGTGCCTGAACCTCTTGTACTTCCTGGAGCTTTTGAGAAGCAGCAGCAGCCTGGGCGTTAGCTCGGATTACTTGATCTTGGAGATCGGCTACGTAAGAGCCTGATAGTTCTAAGTCGTGGGCTCGCAAAGCCAGCACGCACTCCTGGTCGGTGCCTCGGTTCTCCAGGATTTCTTAGCAGCCTCCAAAAGATTAACTTGATTGGACAACTCCTCATTGCGAGCCCGGAGTTGCTCTCGCTCTTGCAATAGTTTGTGTAAATCCTCTTCTAGAGCTCGGTTCCTCTCGGACCCCAAACGTTCCCGGAGTTTGTACCAGTGTAGGGTATCCTTGGCTACTATCAAGGAGGACAGATAATGATCAGCTCTCTCTCGGAGGACCCCGCTGATCTCTAGTTGCAGGAGGCCGGCCTCACTAGCCTGGCCTGTTTCTGCCTCAGCATCCGCCACCTGCTGCAGGAGATTCTCGGTAACCCCTCCGGTATGCAGTAGGCGGCCCGTGGCCGCGCAGTTCGAAGCAACATGGAGGGGTGAATAAAGATCGTCAGTAAAAAGAGGCTGAGAGGAAGTGAGGAGCGCGAGCGAGGTATTGACCGCCAATAAGGATTGGTGCAGCAGGCCCAGGTATTGGGCTGATCCGACTACTCGCCACGGTGGGCCAGGAACCCCTGCAATAGGGGGAACGGAGGGGCCGAGGACATCATGGGGTGTGGGAACGTCTTCCTCCGAAGTTGAAGCACTCGGGGATACACCTGTGGTGACTCCCTTTATACGAATAGACTAGGAACTGTCGATAGCTTCTTCGTCGCTGGGGGAGCCTTCCGTTGGGAGCGAGGCGGTCCTGTGGCTACCTCTTTACCTCGGGGAAGGTCGGCGGTAGTCGCTGTGGCACTCGTAACGGGAGAAGACACAGCAATGACGGAGGATGGGGGTCTGGCCCCAACGACTGGGAACGGAGACGCCACATCCTCAAAGGTGGCTGGGCGCAAGCCTCTCTTCAATCGTTTTGGGGGCGATCCCGTTGGGATCGTCGTTCGTGCCGTTTCTTCCCAGGCACAAGGACAACGGCGGGTACGCCAGATGAAGAAGCGACTTCTTTTTCCAGGGGAGCCTCTGGAAAGGTGAAGGGGGGCTCTCCTTGAGAGGCCATGGGCAAGGATGATACGTCATCGCCATAGGGGATCTCTGGCACCGCGGGGCCCGCTGATAGCTCTCCCTCCTCTTCGCCACTCTCGAGGGGATTCCTGTGGGAGTCGAAGATACTAGCCCGGGGATCAAGGCTTGTTCATGGGCCTGGTCCCACTTCAGGAATTTATTCTTCGAGACAGAAAGCAAGGTGTCGCCTGCAAGGTAAAAGGCAGGAGGGTGTCAGCAAGTACCAATTGAGTATTATATCAAGGGCAAAGCAACTCACGTAGGTTGGAGCTGAGGGAGGTAATCTTCGGACTAATCTCCGTCCGGTAAAGGAGCTCCTCGCACTGCACCAACTGGAGCCCATGGAATTCCATCCCAGCTAGGATACTCTTAGCCCGTTGATACCCCGCATCTTGTTGGAAATCGCCCAGGTCAGGGGTAGGAGGCAAGTTATCCAGCTAATGGATATCGCTGAAAGGACGCTCGAGGAGCCGGATATAGATAAACCTCTCCTTCCATACCTTGTGAGAGGAAGGAAGACCTCCCAAAAATCTATGGCCACCACGAGCGGTGAAGCCAAATGCCCCATGGGTTCCGACAGGAGCAAAAAAGAAATGGAAGAATCGCAGGGTTAGAGTAATGTCGAAAAGTTTGAAAAGAACTAGAGCCCCGCTCATCTGAGCGAAAGCATTGGGGGCCAGTTGGTGCAGCGGGATGCGGAAATAATGTGCAACATTCATGAAGTAAGAGGGGATAGCAAAACGTAGCCCTAACTCCGTTTGCCCCAGGAAGAAGGTGTAAAATTTCTCATCGGTGGTTACCGGCCGTTGATCGGCGGTGGGGACCCTCACCTCCCAGTCTGCCGGAATGCCATATTTTAGACAAGAGGCTTAGAGGGAGTCCGACTTCACCTTGGAGGAGATAGTTTCGTACCACTCAGAATGAAACCCCAATTTCCCTAAAGAGCATTCATCCGAGCCTGAAGACTTCTTTATCTTTCCCATTGGACACGGGATGAAGAAGGAGGGGCGCGTAGAACAAAGGAGAAGGTACGCTCGCCGGGTGAACGCTAGCGAGAAGGGCAAGTAGGAGAGGAAAACTCGGGACGACAGCTAGGATAAGGCTGCCGCAAGGCGCCGTTACCCCCACTTTTATAGGAAAGCAACACCTCCCCCGAGGCAATCGAAGGCCAGCATGTCGAGGATCGACTAGTTATCAATTGTCGTCGCTTTGTATAGCGCGCAGTGTGCCGAAAAGCGAGGAAAACAGACGCGTGGCCCCGTCGCATACGCTGGGCAACCACGGTACCTCAGATGCCACAAAATTCGAAGGAGTCGGGGGGACACATTCAAAGAAGCAGCCCGGGTCAAGAGACTTGGGGAATATGTCCAGAAACCCGAACGTAAAAAAAAAGGAGGGGGGGGGGGGGGGGGGGGAGGAATAACAAGCTTCCAGAATTATGGCCGGGAATGGCGCAAAGACATAGGATCCAGGTGAGTTCAACCTCTTCATCCCGACACTAGTCTCATCAATCAGCCACACTTCTTTCGATCAGACTTGAGGGAAAGGACTTGTGATGGGGTTGGGTGGCCTGGGCCCGACACGAGGGATGAAGAAGTAGGGACACAACATGACCTCCCCTCCCAAGCCCTCGGGACCTCCTTCCAGTGATGCACTCAGGAAGGCTGGTCCGAGGGTCCTTCGCGCGAGCCCCTTGGCAAGCCGGGCCCCGAAGAGTAATTTGGGAGATATCGACCCCCGAGACCCCCGAGCTCCTCTCGGGAAGCAGGTTCCTCGCAACGGTCGACCCCGAATGTTAATCAGGAAAACGTCCGCACGCCCTCCCACATGGCTCCACGGGGGAAAGGATGGTAACCGCGTCGACGGTTTCAAGGGATATCCCCTCATCACCGAAAGCAGGGGGCGTGGCTCAAATATCGGAGTCGTGGCACCGAGAAAGGGGGGCACGACTAGTCTACCGACACCGGTATAAAAGGTATTTCAACCCCTCCGGTAAGGGGTTTACGATCTATCGTCTTTACATACTATCTTTCTTTTTCACTATCAATCGGACAACCTACTAACTTGAGCGTCGGAGTGGACTCCGCCGGACCTTGGCCGGCGTGTCCCCTAACACTTGTGTTACTTTCGCAGGACCCCCCAAGTTCCTCAGCGACGTAGTCATCCCCGCCAGGGCTGAGCCTCAGTGACTGGCCATCGCCGACGACTCCTTCCGGAACACACACGATATTCAATCATTATTATCAAACATTGAATCTTAAGCTTACCAAACATAAACTCACTCGAGCATAGTTAAACTAGGTTAACCCTGACCTAACGAAGATTGTACAAATAATTTTCTTAAGCTCTAGCTTTCCACTCCAATTTCGGTTCTCCGCTAGTTGATGTCTCGAGTGTTGGAGTGTATGTGTCAGGACCCTCTGGCCTTGCTTCTAACCTTCTGTAAGTGTTTGATTTCGCAATTCTTGGGACGGTGATCTTCTCACGTCAGCATTTTCACCACATGTTTGGTGTTCCATTCTTACATCTCTCAGATGATAATGTCACATCATGGTAAGTGGAAAAGCTTAAAAGGTCCGCATACCCCATAATATTCATCAAAATTGAATAGGTTACATAAGAAAGAAATCATATTTATCAAATTGAAAGAAAACAAATTTCAAATTATGGATGGTGTTAGAAATTTAATATTATGGGAGCTAAAGATGTGTATTTATGTTAAATGGGGCAGCTTTGTTGTTTCTCCTTCGTCTTCCATTCCTCTTTTTTAGGCATTCTTTTCTTTAAACTTATAATTCAGTTTTAGGCATCCACCGCGTCCGCATATATATGGACGAGATTATATGGACGAGATGTGCAGCGTAATTCTAGCGACATAACGAAACTTTATTTAGCATTTATATTGTTGCGGACCATACACCTCTCTATATATTCTCAACAAGACAAAATTCCTGATAATTAAGTTGATAATCGATGCAATCTTGATGTCTAATTGTCTACGTTATAGAGGAAAAATCAGTATGGATTATTAAGTCAAGGAATGTCTAATTGTGAAAACAGTCAGGAATAATGTCTTGACGTGAAAGTTTAATTTCGACATTGTGTCCTCAGACATGTCAACGCGAGCTTGAAGTTTGACTTAAACCTGCTGCATGACTTGTAATTTTCTCCCCCCACTCGCACGCATAGAAACTTGTCAACCACGATTTGGACTCGTGGCACAACAAAATGAGAGGGTTTTAGAACGTTTTTTAGTGCTGTCGTTAGGTCCGAGGTCGAGGGATGGATCGATTCCCACGACAATTGACGTTGTTGATTCAGTGTCCCAGAACGTATTACCGGATGTTGACCCGCATCTCCTCCCTAACCGACCTCCTACCCAAGCACGTCTCCTCATATTGAATATAGATGTTGGCCACAAACAACTATAAGAAAAAGGTTGTATAAGAGATTAGAGAGCCGGTCAAGCAGGACTCGTCTAACCTAGGGTTGAGTATTTAGTCAAACTCGAATTAATCGAATCGAATAAATTGAAAATCGAATAAATCAATTTTTTTTGAACCAACCAAATTGACCGAATTTTCTACGAAAATCGAATCTACCGAACCAAGAAATGTCGGTTAATTTTATTTTCGATCGAATTAACTGAATTAATCTAAATTTTAAAACTTTATTCAATTTTTAATTAAAAACAAAATTGTATTTAATTAATTATATTTTTAAATAAAAATAATTAAATTAATATTCCTATTCGATTTATTCGGTTTAACCCAATTATAAAATTTAAAATCGAAACCGAACCAATTTAATCAAAAATCGAATTGATTTTTGAAAAAAAAAAAAGCGAAAACTAAATTAACCGAATCAAATTTTAAAATTTGGTCGGTTCGATTTGGTTGATTTTTTTGAAATTTTGCTCATCCCTCTCCTCCGACGTTCAAATCAAGAATTAGCTTAGAGAATGAAGAAAATAGATCGGAAAAAGAAAAGTGAAATATAATATGTTATATTTTGCCGGGAGACATAGTCACCTTACTAAGTAAGAGTAAGAAGAAACATTTCTCCTACCCCTACTACTTTTACTATGGATGGCAATATATTATTTAAGATGTCTGTATTTTTTCTGCATCTATAATTATTGTCTGTTGATATAATCAGCTATGATGTGACAAAAGTCAATTTGCTTGTTCTTAACGTCTTCATCAATTTGTCTCAGGATTAATATGGAGATTACTAGTCCGAATATTATAATTAATACATGAAAAGGATGTTGATTTTTTGTGTTGAATTTCAAATATATTGAAGGAGATGGTGTATGTGTTTAGTCTCACATTGCTAAGCCAAGAGAGTTAGAAGACCTTATATATGAAGTCATTCCTACTAGGCTTAGAAAACTTAAGAACACCTACACGCATGCGCGGGCTGAGCCCAAACCAGGTGGTTTCAGGGGGTCTGGGTCGGAAATCCATAAACCGGACGCAACACACGCGATTATCACGCGCAGGGGGGGTGCAAATCCCCAGCTTGCGGGTGGCGCAGTTCGGTTTTGCAGATTTCGATTTGGTTCCTAAACCAATTTGGTTTATTTTTTTTTATTTTTATTCCTTTACCTTTTATTTTTTTTGAGGAATCAAGTGTCGCACGGCGCGACGCCTTGCGTGGCCATGATGGCCGCGACTCCTCAGCGCGAAGAGGCAATAGAATGCCTCTTCGAATTTATAAAAGGGGGGATAGAATGCACTTACGAAGATCATCTCCTTGCGATTTTCTTTTCTCTTCGCTTTCTTCGAGTCTTGAGGCTTCTTCCTGTGCGATTAGAGGTTGTGTCCGAAGGCAGCATTCGTCTTAGAGTGCACCTACGAACGTAGCATGTTTGTCGGATCTTGGGAGGGTGTTGCTGGAAGCCTTTGCACTGTAGGGCGGCAATCAATTCTCTAAGGGCAGTCGGCACGCCGGCGCTTCAACCGGATAACTATTCCTAACTCTGCTCTTTCCTTATCAGACTGCCGCGTTCATATATTTTTACTGTCTACTTTAGTGCATGTTCCTGTTGCTTTTTCTTGATTACAATCTTAGATAATTGAATTATGCCTAAGTACACATGATAAATATTAGAATTTCGGGGTCTGATAAGGCTAGCGCCAAACCCGAGAGGTTTTCCGGGCAAAACTTCAGACGTTGGCAACAACGGATGAAGTTTTGGCTTACTACGCTGGAGCTTTTCTCCGTTATAGAATCAGATCCTCCTTCACTTAATGAAGAAGAACTTGCCCGTAGTGCTTCCACCGAGAGGTTTAAACAAAGGGATTATCTCTGCCATGGGAGAATCCTGTCTACCCTCTCAGACGCACTATTTGATATGTACTGCTCTACAACCTCGGCCAAAGAGTTATGGAAATCTTTAGATAAAAAATATAACTTTGAGGACTCTGATTTAGAGAAGTACACCGTGGGGAAGTTCTTAAACTTCAAAATGGTTGAGGGTAAATCTGTCATTGAGCAGACCCATGAATTTCAAATTTTGATTCATGGTCTTGCTGAGGGAGATATGCTGATACCCGAGAAACTTCAAGTCTTGTCTATCATCGAAAAGTTGCCTCCGAGTTGGGAAGATTTTGGCATGATACTTAAACACAGGAGAGGTGAAATCTCTCTTGAAGATTTAATGATTGTCTTAAATATCTAGGAAGAACATCGGAAGCAACATAAGGATGATGATAAGGGGATACCTATGGAATTTGCTCCAAAGGCAAATGTGGTGGTCTCTTCTGACAAGAACAAGTTCAAAAATCAAAAAATGAAGAACAAAATGAAACCCAAATCAAAGGTTCAGAAGAAGCATGGGACTAAGCCGTGCTGGGCTTGTGGACAAGTTGGACATTTTGCCAAATTCTGTCCTGAGCGAAAGGACAAGAAGAAGAACCAAGGCAATGTGTCCAACACCAAGGCACAGGTCAATGTTGTGACCAGCCCCAGCAATGGGTTTGTTTCCTTTAACCCCGAACTAAATTTGATTTATCAACCCAATGAGTGGTTAGTTGATACAGGTGCTAATGTGCACTGTTGTGCTGATCGTTCTGCCTTCCTTACTTATCAGGTAATTGAAGGCACTTCCGTAACCATGGCGAATCATTCAACAGCCAGAGTGTTAGGGATTGGACGAGTTGACTTGAGGTTTACCTCAGGGAAGGTCCTGTCACTGCATGAGGTGCATCATGTTCCAGCTGTCCGACAGAATTTGATTAGCGGGTCAAAATTAGTTTGTGCTGGTTATGAGCTAAACTTCAAATGTAATAAAGTTGTATTGTTACATTTAGGAACCTTTATTGGAAAGGGTTACCTTAATGAAGGTTTATTTAAACTCAATGCTGAAAATACGACTATAAATAAAACTAGTGATATTGGTTGTTCTTATAACATTGAGTCTTATGATGTGTGGCATGATAGATTAAGACATGTTAATTTTCAAACTATAAAAAGGATGATAAATCTTGACATGATTTCTAAGCATGCCATAAATGATAAGAAAAAGTGTGAAGTTTGTGTGCAATATAAACAGCCCTGTAAACCCTTCAAATCAGTTGATAGAAATTATAATATTTTAGAATTAATTCATACTGACTGTTGTGAGTTTAACGGTATAATAACGAGAGACCATAAAAGGTATTTCATTACCTTCATTGTTGATTACTCTCGTTATTGCTATGTTTATTTACTGAAAACTAAAGATGAAGCTTTAGATAAATTTATGATCTTCAAATCTGAAGCTGAAAATCAAACAAACCAAATCATTAAGAGGATAAGGTCTGATAGGGGTGGAGAGTTCACCTCAAACCTGTTTCAAAAATTCTGTCAAGATTCAGGTATAATTCATGAGATCACTGCTCCATACAATCCTCAATCTAATGGTGTAGTAGAACACAAAAACCGAACCCTTGAAGATATGATTAATTCCATGTTAGGCAGTTCTGGGTTACCCAACTTCCTATGGGGGAGACTCTATACACTGCTTGTCATGTGTTAAATAGAGTACCTATGAAGTCAAGGGATAAAAGCCCATATGAACTTTGGAAAGGTCGAAGGACAAGTTTGAAATACCTTAAAGTGTGGGGGTGCCTTGCAAAAGTACTAGTACCTGAACATAAAAGGAAAACAACTTGGTTCAAAGACTGTAGATGGTGTCTTCTTGGGTTATGCTCAAAATAGTTCTGCATATAAGTTTCTGATTATTAAATCAGAAATTTCTGGAATAGATACAAACACTATTGTAGAACTTCGTGATGCTACATTCTTTGAGGATATATTTCCTATGAAGACTAGAACACCTCAGTCTATTTCTAGTACTCCTATTAGAGATGACTCTGCCTCCATAGATGTCCCATTATCCTTAGTGGGTGTACCTTCCTCAAGTCACTCTAGATTAGATGAATCTAGTGAGTGTACAGAATTGAGAAGGAGCAAGAGGCAACATGTGTCTAAGGATTTAGGTCAAGACTTTATCACTTATAATATAGAAGGTGACCCTGTGACATATAGAGATGCTATAGCTTCTCCTGAAGCTAAGCACCGGAAAGAAGCTATTAAAAAAGAAATGGACTCTATTATCTCTAATGCCACTTGGGAGTTAGTAGATTTGCCTCTTGGTTGCACCACCATTGGATGTAAATAGGTGTTTAAGAGGAAGTTAAAACCTGATGGGTCAGTAGATAAGTTCAAAGCCCGCCTGGTTGCTAAGGGATTCAAACAGAAAGAAAGGATTGACTATTTTGACACTTATTCCCCTGTTACTAGAATTACTACAATCCGAGTATTGATAGTACTGGCATCCATATATCATCTTGAGGTCCATCAAATGGATGTCAAAATGGCATTTCTTAATGGAGATCTTGAAGAAGAGATATATATGGATCAGCCAGAAGGATATGTAGTTTCTGGAAGTGAGAATAAAGTCTGTAAGTTAGTAAAATCTCTTTATGGTTTGAAGCAGGTTCCAAAGCAATGACACGAAAAATTTGATAGAGCTATGCTATCATTTGGCTTTGAAATTAATGACTCTGATAAATGCGTATATACTAAAATGAAAAGTGATAAATGTATCATTTTATGTTTATATGTAGATGATATTTTACTTTTTGGATCTAACCTTTCAATTATTAACGAGACCAAGGCTCTCTTAAGTGGTAAGTTTGATATGAAGGATATGCGTTGTGCTGATGTGATTTTAGGGCTGAAGTTGACTTGCTCAACTGATGGAATAGCAATATCTTATGCACACTATGTTGAGAAAGTGTTAGAGAAATATGGCTATAGCCACATAAAATTTATAGTCACACCCTATGTTCCTTCAAAGACTCTCCACAAGAATAAGAGTGGCGTGGCTGTGTCTCAATTAAGATATTCCCAAATAATTGGTAGTCTAATGTACTTGGCAAATTGTTTTAGACCTGATATTTCGTTTGCTATAACTAAATTGAGCAGGTTTACCAATTGTCCGGACAGAATATATTGGGATGCATTAGACAGAGTACTCAGATACCTAAATGGTACTATATCCTTGGGCTTGTGCTATGGGAGGTACACTACAATCCTTAAGGGATTTAGTGATGCCAGCTGGATAGCTGACACTGCTGAGTGTAAAGGCGTTACTAGCTATGTTTTTACATTTGGAAGCGGTGCGGTTGCTTAGAGGTCTGTTAAACAGACGATCATATCTCGTTCTACATCTGAGGCAGAATTGTGTGTTTTGGATACCACAGTAACTGAAGCTGATTGGCTTAAGGGTCTTCTTACTGAGATTCCCTTGATTATGAAGCCAATACCTCCAATCTCAGTGAACTGTGATAATCAAACAACAATAGCTCAGATTAGAAGCTCGAAGTATAACCAGAAATAGAAGACATGTACGAATAAGATTGAAGTCTGTTCATGAGCTAGTGTCTCTAGGAGTTGTGTCATTGGACTTTGCAAGTTCAAAAAATAATATTGCTGATCCACTCATAAAAGGACTTGATTCTGAGAAAATCAAGAGATCCAGTAAGGGAATGGGACTGAGGTCTACTCTGATTTCAGTTATAGCGGCAACCCAACCTATTTGACCCAACCTATTTGATTGGAGATCCCAAGAAGTAGGTTCAATGTGGTATAAACAAGCTATAAGGGTGAACCATTAGCATAATTTGATTGAGATATAAATCTCAAAGTCTCTTCTCTGGATAGATGCTTGACTACTAGTAAGGATGAGCTTAAGGCTCTTAATGAGTTCAAGGTCTTTATGACAGTATACTTGCAGTACATCCTTGGAAAACTCACCTATGTAAGTGTAACTGTGAGGCCGCAGTGTGGGGGTCTGGGCAACTCTCCTTAACACTTATGAAACAAGATTCGGTGGCATGACCGTAATGCACAAACCTAGAAGGATTCAACCATCGCCTGTGATGAGTTGTTGCCAATTGATTTTCACATATTAAAGGTTTAAGTTCAAGACTTAGTTCACTTCAAACCTGTGTGAATAAGATTGGTTTATTTAGGTGAAAATTCAAATCGAAAGGTATTTTCACTGAAAGCTCATTACGAAAAAACCTCAGGACCTATTTTTTTATTTTACCAAAATAATTTGAAATATATGGGGGATTGTTGATTTTTTGTGTTGAATTTCAAATATATTGAAGGAGATGGTGTATATGTTTAGTCCCACATTGCTAAGCCAAGAGAGTTGGAAGACCTTATATATGAAGCTATTCCTACTAGGCTTAGAAAACTTAAGAGGACCTACACGCATGCGCGGGCTGAGCCCAAACCAGGTGGTTTCAGGGGGTCTGGGTCGGAAATCCATAAATCGGGCGCGACGCACGCGATTATCGCACGCAGGGGGGGTGCAAATCCCCAGCCCGTGAGCCTCGCGCTTGCGGGTGGCGCGGTTCGATTTTGCATATTTCGATTTGGTTCCTAAACCAATTTGGTTTATTTTTTTTATTTTTATTCCTTTACCTTTTATTTTCGACGCAGCGCCTCGCGTGGCCGCGATGGCCGCGACTCCTCATCGCGAAGAGGTAATAGAATGCCTCTTCGGATCTATAAAAGGGGGGATAGAATGCACTTACGAAGATCATCTCCTTGCGATTTTCTTTTCTCTTCGCTTTCTTCGAGTCTTGAGGCTTCTTCCTGTGCGATCAGAGGTTGTGTCCGAAGGCAGCGTTCATCTTGGAGTACACCTACGAACGTCGCGTGGTTGTCGGATCTTGGGAGGGTATTGCCGGAAGCCTTTGCACCGTAGGGCGGCAATCAATTCTCTAAGGGCAGTCGGCACGCCGGCGCTTCAACCGGATAACTATTCCTAACTCTGCTCTTTCCTTATCAGACTGCTGCGTTCATATATTTTTACTGTCTGCTTTAGTGCATGTTCCTGCTGCTTTTTCTTGATTACAAAGGACGGACACACTAGGATAATATAATCAGCTAACGATGCACCTTCCTTTGTTGAACTTGACTGAAGAATATAAAAAATATATGATTCTTCTAATCTTTTAGTTAATATTGTCGAGTCTAGCCTGATAATTACTATCGAGCTTACTAAAAGATAACGTCGAGCTCCCGATGATCACTATCAAGTTCATTAAAAGATAATGTCGGGCTCCTGATGATCAGTCCTATCAAGTTCATTAAAAGATATTGTGGAGCTCCTGATAATGGCATAGTTAGGATTTTGAATCAAATTTGTGATTTTCAAATAATTTAAACATTAGTATAGGGTACTTTTCAACTAGTGTTGGATGTCTTGAATCTGATTTGTAAATTAGTCTATGGTTAATAGCTTGAATTAACTAGTGGAGATTGATATAATAATGTGGATTTAGTATCATTCATATTCTTAACATACCCATTCAATTATTAAAATATTCTTTAAAAATAAATTTACTATCTTAACGACTTCCTAGAACTGCCCCTATGGGCATGGAAGGAGGTACATACAGACACAAGCGAGAGATACATAATAGGATAAAAAATATAGATCATTTTTTGGATAATGACTTTATTCTAATTTTTTGGAAAATAATTTTATTTCATTCTCTAATTTTTCAGAAAACGCTATATTTTCTTTTAAAAAGCAAATGTGAAAAATACGAATCAAATATATTTTTTAAAAAATTATATTTTCTACATAAAATAAAAATAAAAAACAAATATATCAAACGAAGTCTTATACGTTGTACCTTTATAGTCAATACTTATTCAATTTTCTCTATCACGTATAATATTGTCATTTGTCAGCAATTGGAACAACTATTAGATAAGATTTTTAAGGATAAGATAAATTAAGTTTTTTCTTCTTGAGATGGCATTATACAGTTTGTGGTCAAGCTTGTTTAATAATTATTAAAAAACACATGTTTTAAAAAAAATTATAAATTACCTCTAAATCACCAATTGAATTTTAATCTTTATCTTCAAACCAAAAAAAATTAATTTCTATTCCATATATGTGAAGTTATATTTACTTCAACTCTCTAATACATACTAATTTACCTAATTGCTTCATTATTTTTTAATTATAAAAAGTCTAAAATGAGGTATAATTCCTCTTAAATGTATTATTATATAATTAGAATCTAATATATTTTTCTATCAAATTAAATATGATTTTTTTCAAATCCAATTGATTGAAAATTGATCAAAGTTGTCTACAATTAATTAGAGCTACCCAAATTGAGGTAATCGATTGGGGAACTTCAATCGATTAGGAATTGATCGATAAATCGATCAGTTGTAATTGTCGTGAGAGAACATCACTCTTATTTTTTATAGGTTCAAAAAAAATCAAAAATAAGTATAATTTTTCCTAAATTCAATATATTTAAATTAGAATTTAATATATTTTCTATCAAATTTAGCACAATTATTTTTCTATCTAACCAATTGATTAGGAGTTCGTACCAATCGATTAGCTTAGAATGAATTGATTAAGTCGTACTCAATTTGATAGAAAATATATTAGAGTTTAGTTAAATGATGCTGAATTTAAGAAGAATTATTCTTTATTTCAGACTTTTTATACTTAAAAAAATTGAGAGTAATTCAATAAATCGGTAGTTGAAGCACATAAAATTTTACATGTATGGAGTGGAAATAAATTTTTTCTAATACAGGGACTAAGAAGGAACTTGAGTTTGCATGTAGGGAGTTTAGGATAATTTTCTCTTAAAAAATAAATAAAAATAAAAATATTAATTTAGACTCATTTAAAAATAAATAAATGATCGCCTTTTGTATGAATTTGTTTTAAAATTATCTTTTGATAAGTATTATTGTAGAAAAGGTTGGAGTTAGAAAGTTGTAAATAAAGTTTCATGTTAAAATTATATTAGAGACATTGTGGATTTATGAGAAAAATATATCTATATTAGTAATAAGTTTTTTGGGTAAAGCTAAATCATAAAATCATAAAGATTTAGACTTAAAGTGAATAATATCATATTATTGTGAAGATATCTAAATTTCTTCTATCCTAATAGAATATACTATCAGGTAGTTGTTATAATATGTAGAAGTAGTTGCTATAAATGTGCTTTGTTAAATATAGAAGATTTGAGAGGCCTAAATACATAAAACCTTAAGTAAAGGATTGGTTTTGGATTTGACAAAGATGAGGGCCTTTTTACAAAATACCATTCCACTTATGAACGTCTTTCTCCTCCTCAGTTTGGGCTTCATCGCCGAACCAAAATTTTTTCAGTTTCTTCCTTTCCTCCCCCTCATCGCGAACTGCCGAAAGCTTTCATCATCGATTCCTTTCCCCTTTCTCCTTCTCCACGTGAGCCCTCTTTCTCCTCGATTTAAGGCGGGTTGGGCGTTCCTTCATCTTCCACTCGATCAGGGACGTGCCGATTGCGCCCCCACCGGCGAACTAGTTCATCGACTCTAAGTGGATATCTTCAAGTCTTATATTTCCTCTAAGGTTGGTGGATGATATTAGGATGCCTATGGTTAGGTTTGTTCTTAATTGAATTCAGGGGGCGCTTGGTATACATTTGGGAATGGTAGTGAGTTTTGATTGAGGGATTTTTGGATTTGGTGATATCCTAGTAGGGGCTGAGTTATAAAATCAGTTGTATCATATTCAGATTTTGATTCTGATCTCGTATACTAAGCATCATAAATGGAAATAAAATAGATTTCATTCTCATTCCCGCCTTCTAAATTCGCTTATCAAGCGCCCCTCAGTTTAATTTCTCCTTGGTTTTGATCGATTTGGTGTTGTGTGGAGGTAGGTCTGTTCAGATTGTAATCATACTGTCCAGGCCGTGAGGTATTTATCACTATCCTTGGTAGTTTCTTAGTTCCTAGATGACATGCAATTGTTAAAATTAATCTTGTCGCCCACTTAATTTTTTGTTCTTTTGTCTAGTTTTCGCTTTTGGATCCACAAGCAATGATAATTACATTGGTCTGGGTACTCATGTATCAGAAATATGGTTCTAAAAGGTGAATTTTTACTTCTTATTTTATTATAAACAGAACCATGCCACTTCATAATGCATTGGCAATAATTTCTTGGATACATTACAAATCCTAAAGCATGATAAACTAACTCTATTAAAGCTTCTACTTCGGGGCTAATTAGATTAGTATATTATATGAATAAGTTAAGAGGTTAAATTTCTGATCTAGTATCACCATTGCCGTATGTTTGCTCCTAGATTATTAAATTCGAGTATTAGGCCGTAATTGTTAGGGCAATCGACCCAAGTATGATCGAGAGGATCATGATTTTGATATGTGTGTGTCAATACGATTAAGTTAGGGTTTCATGTTAATCTAATATGTATATGTGAGTATGCAGGTTTGCAGGATTCATATAAGCTTGGTTGAATGTCTTCAGGTACGGCGAAGAGTGGTATGAAGGCAAGCTGTGGGCTTATATGCGTATCCGAGGGACCATGGACAAAGCAAGGACGATGAGCCGAGGGAAGCGGACTTCGAGGCGTACGTGAAAGATGACATAAAAGTAAGTCGAGGGCTTGTGTGCGCATCTGAGGGACGAGGGCCAAAGTCGAAGAGGGTTTGAAGGCAACAGATTGAGACTGCTGGAGCAGGAACGATGAGCTGAGGGACGCGGATTTCGAGGCATGCATGAATGATGGCATGGAGGCAAACCGAAAGCTTGTGTGCGCATCTGAGGGACGGGAGCCGAAGACGAACAGGGCACGAGGGTAACAGATCGATACTGCTGGATGAGGAGTCAACCAGGTCGTGAAGTTCCGAGTGCGGAAGGAATTGTACTCGGGGTGGGCTAAGTCGTGAGGGTTCGAGTGATGAGAGAAATGTACTCGGGAAGGGTAACCCTTGACTTGGGTAGTGGATCAGTCGACTGGTGAGGGACCAGTCGACTAATAGAGTTCACAGTAAGATCAGTCGACTGGTCCAGGACCAGTCGACTAATGGTGGCCAGAATTCGAAAGGTCATGCGGAGAAATTCAAATTCAGAGTGGATTAGTCGACTGGTCTTGGACCAGTCGACTGGTAACGGTCATATTCAGCCTCAAGCTCTATTTAAGGGAGCTCATTTAAGGCTGTTTTTTCTTAGCGAAACTTGCTTGGTTAAAGCTGATTAGTAGCCTATAATGCTCAGGGATTGTCCAAGGTTTGTGGCGAGGTTTCTCCACTCACAAGGAGCGACAAGAGCTAGCTGGAGGTGCTCCAGGGAATCATCCACCCAAGAATCAGGATCGTCCACCTTACGGACAGCCGTGGAGTAGGAGTTTCATCTCCGAACCACGTAAATTGGTGTGCTCTATTAGTTATTAGTTTTATTTTCATTTTCATTGTATTTCCGCTTGCGCACTAACAACTTGTAGGAAGAAAAATCGAAAGAAAGTTATTCATCCCCCTCTAACTTAACGGTAAAATCCTAACAAGTAGTATCAGAGCGAAGGTTCGATGAGATTGATTGCAGTCATGTCTTGTGTTTGCAACATCTTCCAACATCTGAACTGCAACCCTAGATTGATTGCAGTCATGTCTTGTGTTTGCAACATCTTCCAACATCTGAACTGCAACCCTAGATTGATTGCAGTAATGTCTTGTGTTTGCAAATGGTTCGATGAGATTGCCAAGCGTGTCTTCTGGAAGGAGTTTTGCCGGGCAAGGGCCCCCAAAATGATGCTGGACATGCAGTCATGTGGAAGTCACAGTGTCGATGGAAACTGGAAAGCACTTGGAAAGCTTCTTATTCATTGTTCAGGTTGCAGTCTCTTTGGTATTGCCCATGTTCCAGGTCACTTTGTCTATAGGACTAGGTTTTCTAGGACTTCAGGAAAAAGCTTTCTTCTTCCACAATGTAGGACAGATGTTTTGTATGTGTCTGACCCATGCGAACACCTTGATCAAGGCGATGATGGTGATGTAGGAATCTTTCGTGGTATGTTCAAATCTTTTTCGGTGTCGAGGGTAAGAAGGATGCTTATCGATAGACAGGCCCAATTCCATCGGACGCAAGTGTGTCCATATTGCAAGGCAAAATTGTGGGATATGCTGCAGGCCAAGATGATACCCAGAAGTGCTTGCATCAGGTTGTGTGCTTATGATGACAGCATCGAGTGTTTTGTATGTCTCAATGGGCACATGTTAGGTGCATGCACTCTGCTGCCACTATCTGACTCTGAGGAGGCATCAGATATTGACTGATGCTTAAAAATGAGCTAAATTTGGCTGAGGTTAGTTCTCTTGATCTTTTCTGTTTGATCCCTCCATGGTGATTTTAGCTGAATAAATTAACAAAATCCCTATAACTTGAAACAGGATAACTTAGGTTCTCTACTTGCTGTTTTTTAGTGATGTTCTTTACTTGTCTAATCCCTTGAGTAAGCAAGCAGAAGGATAACTGAAATCATGCCAAGTCCATTAGCATATGTAAAGATAGACACCCTTGAATCTAAATTTCTACTTGTTAATTCAAATTACCGTAGTTAGAACAGATATCTGTTTAACCGAGTTGCATTGCTCAAAATGATCATTTGCAAAATCCAACTGCCATTGTAGCTCAATTACATTTTTACATTTCTACAATAGGATGAATCTATTATAATGAATTTATAGCAAAGTGGCATTTTGGTTGACATTTGAAGGCTGTTAACCACATACCATGAAATGATTCAGAAGTTGACCTTTTGTTGGTTGCATGCTCTCTTTCCAGGTATTTCTGTTCAATCACTGTTTAGCATGAAAAAGATCTGCAGTTTTTTTTTTGTAGAACAGAAGAGGATCCATACAAAACTTGTTCTAATTTTAGAAGTTGTGTCAACTGATAGCTGTCCTCTTAATCTAGTTCAAGTTTCTATTTATGCACAGACTGTCAGTTGGTGAGAAGGCACAGAAAATTGCTCAAGAGCTGTCTTATAACTTCAGAGATCAAAGCTTACTCGAAGAACAAGTAAAAAAACCGCGGCATGAGGAACTAGTTGAGTACTGGTCCAAAGAGAGTCTTGTATATTTGCTGCTTCAAAATTGAAGACCCAACTGTTATGTCGACCATATAATTTTGCCAAGGCAGTTGGTATAAATATTTATCGTCGATCCATAAAATTTTAAGTTACTTTTCTTGTTTGGAAAATTATCATCCTGTTTGGAAATGGGTAGAATTGAATTCCTTCGAGAATTGAAATTCAATTTCAAAATTTAAAACACATTTTTAACCCAGAATTGATTAGAAATTGAAATTTAATTCCCTTCGAATTTTTCAAAACAAAATAAACTTAAAAAGATTTGATTTATGAAGGGAATTGCTTTGACAAATAAAAATTACTAAATAATTTTTATTTCTCACTCAGCGTCATTTTGGATGAAGGACAAAATGATAAAAATATAAGAATTAAATTTAATTATGATAGATTCCAAATTAAATTATTTAATTATTTATTAACTCATTTTAAATATGAAAATTTAATTCAGTGGATGGAATTAAATTTAATTTTTTTACTTAAAAATTTCCAAATAAAGATTTTTGGAACTCGGTGGCAAAAAAAAGACGAATCGCTCATCCTCAGCGTCCCCGTCAATCTGTCCCAGGACCAACACGAAGGAGGTAAATCACGGAGACTACTAGTCCGGATGCTGTGGCTAACATGTAGGGAGGGTGGGCATACTAGCTTTGTCAGGATTTGACTCCCAGACTTCTTGATGGTAACACCCATATACTAACTATCAGTCTATCCCGTAGGAATAAGATTTCTGGAGCTCGAATTTTATGTAAAGAAGTCACAGTAGTGGGATAAATCATCAAACTCAACCACAATTAATATGCATTATTGAAATAAATAAAAGATACATCACTTCATATTTATATTTTAGTTGGAAGAACAAATAAACTCGATCACTTTAACCTCGACAATCTTCAATTTTAGAGCAACTACGGGTGTAGGGGTTGGCCTGGCTCTCTTCGTGGCAGTTGAAGAAGGAGGCGCCTCGACGAGTGCAAGGTATTTGATCGGCGCTGTGCAGAGCCTTGTAGCCGATGACTTCCGCAGCAGTGGTCGACATGGAGGAGGTGACAATGAGCAACAAGAGAAAGACGGATAAGGAGAAAAAAGAAACAGGTGTGTTCTTCGACTTCTCCATGTCAATCTTGTCGGATATGATTTTGCGAGACGAAATCAAAGTACCATCGATCGATGAAAGTCATATTTGACTTCAAAATCGAAATCTACGTTTCGCGTAGATAAATCTAGACTATTAATTTGCTCAAAACCAATTACGGGTGAATGAGAAATTAAATATTTAAAGTCGTGCTCAAAATAGCGTTAAGGAGAAAGATGGGGATTAGTCCCACATCGCTAATTGGCGAAAGCCAATGTTTCCTTATATGTGTTGCTGTGCTTTTGCAGTCAATACAAAAAAGCACAGGTGCTCTTTACCCTTGGGCGAGCAGGTGCTCGCACCTGCGAGCCCGCCACCCGCCACGCGCACACGTGCGCAATGGGCGCTTTGTTGGCGCACTTTGCACTTGACTGGGCAGACAGATGACGATCATTGGATCGAAGATGGCAACAAGATCGCATGGGGCGCGATCTGGATCGTTGATACTGCAGGGTCACGATCAGACCATTAGCGAGGGGACTGATCTGGAGCATCGGATTAAATGGAGTAATCTGACGGCTCAGATCAAAAATGGGATGAAGAGTTATAACTCTTTGAATCCAGCGGACGAGATTAGATTGAGTTAAAATCTCTTCGGATCTAACGAACCAGATTAAAAACCATCTGAAGAGTTATAACTCTTCAGATCTAATGGCTGAGATCAGAACCCTTTAAAGGGTTATGAACTGATGGTTCGGATCAGTCCTCGCCAAGGGTGACTTGTCTCTTCACCTACTATATAAAGGATCCCTCCTTTGGAAATATTAATTCAATCATTCGAAGCATTCAAGCATCTAAGCATTAGAGAGCTCATCTTCTGCATCGAGAGTCCGAAAATCCTACGGAAAGGTTCGCCGGTCTCGGAATTTGAAGTGCTACTATTCCGAGACGACGTCGTTGTATCTTGGGAACGAATTGCTGCTATCCGTGAACACTGTAGCTGAGCAATATCGTTTTATGGAGATAGTGTCCAACACTAGTCTCGACGTAAACAAATTCAGTTTGCTACCTCCCGACAGCAACCTCCCGGAAGTTCCGACGATCGAGTAAAATCGACTAAGTCAAATACCGCGGAGATTACAAAAAGGTCACAGGACCGCCAACAAATCTTTCCACTTTATTGTTTACTTATTTGTTCTTTGTTCTTGTTTTGCATTGTAAAATGCAGGGGCGTTTATATAACACAGATGGTTAAAGATTAACCACACGTTGGCAGAACTAATTTCGGATTGAAATGTGAGAAGGAGCATTTTTTTCGAACACACATGGAGGATGTTGGTGCATCAATGGATTAAGGATTCGCCTTGAGAGCATCGATGAACCTCTTAAGATTCTGGAATGAAGCCCCTCCTTGGTTAGTATTCTTCTGAGCTTTCTCCTTCCAGAACGATGCTCTTGCACTCATCTCCGAGCAGCTCTTCCACCTTGGATTTGAGCTGTTCACGTTTGACGATCCCGCTCGCGTCGGGCGTCAAGCTCAGACCCACCTTCCAATGGTCGCAGATGTAGCTCTGGTTCAGGAACTGGTCTGCGAAGTATGGCCAGCAAAGGAAGAGCTTCCCGTTCCTGACGCCTTCCATGGTGGAGTTCCAGCCACAGTGAGACACGAAGCAGCCGACGCTAGGGTGGGCCAACACCTTCTGCTGCGGCGCCCAAGCCACCGTCATCCCTCTGTCTCCCACGCGGTCCTTGGAGTCGTCCGGATAAGCGTCGGCCGAGTCGCCGGCGAGATCGGGCCGGACCACCCACAAGAACGGTCGGCCAGTCGCCTCCAGCCCGAGCGCGAGTTCCTGGAGCTGACTGCGGTCGAAGACGGTGAGGCTCCCGAAAGCCACGTAGACGACAGATCCCGGCGGCTGCTCGTCGAGCCACGACAGGCTCCGTCCTCCGGCCAAAAGTGACCCACGGCCCGGCTCGGCCGGAGGCCGGTGAGCAGCGGCCCGATGGGGAGGATCTTTGGGCCGTAGGAGAAGGTCGGCTCTTCGAGCTCTTGGAAGGAGTTGCAGATGATGAAATCCACGACATCAAGGACTCTGTTGTTGTTGAGGAAGTAGTTGAAGACTATTTCTCTGCTTCTTTCGTCTCCGATCAAGTTCCATATCAAGTCGGCTGCCTTGATGAATGGCATCCCGAGACCGAGCTGGAACGTCTCGTGTTCTGGGATGGGCGTACCTGCGAAGATTGCTGTTATTAATTTTGCAAGATCACAAACTGTCGGGATGCGTTTCTGTGTGTTCTCGATCGATCACCATGTGCATCAAGGACGCCTCTTGAAATCAACTCTGGTATGCTCAGCATCGCGCCCCCACGGACTGGATCGGATGGTAAGGCGTTTGCTGTTTGAATCGGAGGTCTCAGAGTCGAGGGTCGCCAGTTGCGCACGGGGATAAAATCCTGGTCTGCTGGCATTAAATTCCCTCGACCCCAGGCGCCTCACCACACCAATGATAACCGTGATTTACCTCCTCCGTGTTGTTCCTGGGGTAGGCTGGCGGGGGCGCTGGGGCAAGCGTTTCGCTTTTTTTGAATGGTATGCTCAGCATCGCGGCCAGCATCTGGGCTGCCGCCGGCCAGAACGCGGCAGATCGGAGACCCTTCTTCCGGCCAACCTCGAGCGCCCATCCCATGCCCTCATCCACCAACATGCAAGTCATCGGATCCCCCGTTTCGTTGCTCGTCTCGATCAGTTCCTCCAAGCGTCGAGGCACGGTGTTCTGGAGTGCTTCCATTTCTCTCGCTGGATCGTTTCGATCTTCCTCCTCCCCTAATCCATCAGGAACCGAGACCAGAGCGAGCTGGTGCACGGTGCTCTCCGCCGACAACACGGCGATGACGCGCTTGTGGTTGAATTCGGTGTTGACGAAGGTGACCTTGAAGCCGTGATCCAACAAGCAATAGCAGAGCTCCATGAGGGGAATGACATGGCCTTGAGCAGGGTAAGGCAAGGCAAGAACATGCGGCAAGCCCATGCTTGTTAAATTTCTGCCCGTCGTTGTGCAAATTCCACACCTTGTTCGACGATACTTGAACCCTAGTTTCTCTGATAAATGAGCGGATGAAGAATGGGTAACCTTAGCTGAAGAAATGAAAAAAGAAATTATGTATAGATTATTTATTTTTAATTTACGCATGTTCGGTATTAAAAAATCAGTAAATTTGCTTTAAATCCCTAATGGCAAGTCAAACTTTACATTCAGTCCCCATTTGAGTTTTTCTTTGTGTTAACTCCCTAATGGATTGAGTATAAAAGAATGAAAATTGAGTATATATCAGTGAAAAATAAATATAAAAGGGTGAAAAGTGAGTATAAAAGAGTAAAAATTGAGTATGTAGTTTCTTGATGTGGTGGATGCAACCTTACATACTTAATTTTCTAACTTTTATACTCAACTTTCTTCAAATAATACTCATAAAGTTGTCTTGTCAATCCCATCAAGGACTGCATGCAAATAAAAGTTTGGGTAGGGATTGCATGCAAATGTGAGTTTGGAAGTGGGGAGTTTAAGGAAATTTACCCTTAAAAAAATACATGTTTTAAAAATATATATAAATTACCTCTAAATCACCAATTAAATTTTAAACTTTATTTTTAGTCCCTATATCAAAAAAAAATCATTTCCATTCAATGTATGTAAAGTTATATTTACTTTAACTCCCAATACATACTGATTTATCTAATTACCTCATTATTTTTTAGGTATAAAAAATCTAAAATGAGATATAATCCCTCTTAAATGCGATATTATATAATTAGAATCTAGTATATTTTCTATCCAATTGAATACGTTTTTTTTTTCAAATCCAGTTGATTTAGAATTGATCAAAGCCGTCTACAATTGATTAGATCTACTCCAATTGAGGCAATCGATTGGGGACTTCGATCAATTAAGAATTGATCGATTATAGTTGTCGTGAGAAAATACCACTCTTATTTTTTATAAGTACAAAATATCTAAAAATAAGTATAATTTTTTCTAAATTCAGTACATTTAAATTAAAATTTAATATATTTTCAATCAAATTGAGCATAATTCTTTTTCTATTTAACCGATTAGGAGTTCATACCAATCGATTAGCATAGGATGAATTGATTAAGTCGTACTCAATTTGATACAAAATATATTAGATTTTAGTTAAATGATGTTGAATTTAGGAAGAATTATTCTTTTTTTAGACTTGTTTATATCTAAAAAAATTGAGAGTAATTGATAAATCGATAGTTGAAACATATAAAATTTTACATGTAAGGATTGAGAAGGAACTTAAGTTTATATGCATGTAGGGAGTTTAGAATAATTTTCTTTTAAAAAAATAAATAAAAATAGAAATATTAATTTAGACTCACTGTAAAATAAATAAATAAAAATAAATAAATGATCGTCTTCTGTATGAATTTGTTTTAAAATTATCTTTTCATAAGTATTGTTGTAGAAAAGGTTGGAGTTAGAAGGTTGTAAATAAAGTTTCATTAAAAATATATTAGAAAGATTGTGAATTTACGAGGAAAATATATCTCTATTATTAATAAGCCTTTTGGGTAAAGCTAAAATATAAAATTTAAAGAACTTAAGTTTACAATGGATAATGTCATATCATTATAGAGATATTTAAATTTCTTCAGCCCTAATAGAAATATTGAATCTACTGTAATAACTATCAGGTAGTTGTTATAATATGTAGAAGTAGTTGCTATAAATGTGCTTCGTTAAATATAGAAGATTTGAGAGGCCTAAATATTTAAAACCTTAAGTAAAGGATTGGTTTTGGATTTGACAAAGATGAGGGCCTTTTGACAAAATACCATTCCACTTATGAACGTCTTTCTCCTCAGTTTGGGCTTCATCGCCGAACCAAATTTTTTTCAGTTTCTTCCTTTCCTCCCCCTCATCGCGAACCGCCGAAAGCTTTCATCGTCGATTCCTTTCCCCTTTCTCCTTCTCCACGTGAGCCCTCTTTCTCCTCGATTTAAGGCGGGTTGGGCGTTCCTTCCTCTTCCACTCAATCAGGGACGTGCCGATTGCGCCCCCACCGGCGAACCAATCCATCGACAAGGCCGACGATTCCTTTCCCCTTTCTCCTTCTCCACGTGAGCCCTCTTTCTCCTCGATTTAAGGCGGGTTGGGCGTTCCTTCCTCTTCCACTCAATCAGGGACGTGCCGATTGCGCCCCCACCGGCGAACCAATCCATCGACAAGGCGTATTCGATGTCGACGATCCATCTCTAAGGGGATATCTTCAAGCCTTATATTTCCTCTAAGATTGGTGAATGATATTAGGATGCCTATGGTTAGGTTTGTTCTTAATTGAATTCAGGGGGCGCTTGGTATACATTTAGGAATGGTAATGGGTTTTGATTGAGAGATTTTTGGGTTTGGTGATATCCTAGTAGGGACTGAATTATAAAATCAGTTGTATCATATTCAGATTTTGATTCCGATCTCGTATACTAAGCATCATAAATAAGAATGAAATAGATTTCATTCTCATTTTCGCCTTTTAAATCCGCTTATCAAACGCCTCTCAGTTTAATTTTTCCTTGATTTTGATCGGTTTGGTGTTGTGTGGAGGTAGATCTGTTCAGATTGGAACCTTACTGTCCAGGCCGTGAGGTATTTGTCACTATTCAAGGATGATTGTTTTTTAGTTCCTAGATGACATGCAATTGTTAAAATTAATCTTGTCGCCCACTTAATTTTTTGTTCTTTTGTCTAGTTTTCCCTTTTGGATCCACAAGTAATGATAATTACATTGGTCTAGTTTTCCCTTTTGTATCACTATTGCCGTATGTTTGCTCGTAGATTATTAAATTCGAGTATTAGGCTGTAATTGTTGGGGCAATCAATCCAAGTATGATCGACAGGATCATGATTTTAATGTGTGTGTGTCAATATAATTAAGTTAGAGTTTCATGTTGATTTAATATATGCATGTGAGTGAGCAGGTTTGCATGATACAAATAGGCTTGGTTGAATGTCTTCAGGTACGGTGAAGGGTGGCATGGAGGCAAGCCGTGGGCTTGTGTGCTCATCCAAGGGACCATGAACAAAACAGAGATGATGAGCCGAGGGAAGCGGACTTCGAGGCGTATGTGAAGGATGACATAAAAGCAAGCCGAGGGCTTGTGTGCGCATCTGACAAACGAGCGCCAAAGTCGAAGAGGGCTTGAAGGCAACAGATCAAGGCTGCTAGAGCAGGAACGATGAGCCGAGGGACGCGGACTTCGAGACATACGTGAATGATGGCATGGAAGCAAGCCGAGGGCTTGTGTGCGCATCTGAGGGACGAGAGCCGAAAACGAAAAGGGCGCGAGGGCAACAGATCGACGTTGTTGGATGAGGAGTCAACCAGGTCATGAGGTTCCAAGTGCTGAGGTAATTGTACTCGGGGTGGGCTAAGTCGTGAGAGTTCAAGTGCTGAAAGAAATGTACTCGAGAAGGGTAACCCTTGACTTAGGCAGTGTACCAGTCGACTGGTGAGAGACCAGTCGACTGATAGGGTTCACAGTAAGATCAGTCGACTGGCTCTGGACCAGTCGACTGATGGTGGCCAAACTTTGAAAGGTCAGGTGGAGAAATTTGAGTTCAGAGTGGATTAGTCGACTGGTCTTGGACCAGTCGACTGGTAACGGTCATATTCAGCCTCGAGCTCTATTTAAGGGAACTCGTTTAAGGCTGTTTTTTCTTGGTGAAACTTGCTTGGTTAAAGTTGGTTAGTAGCCTACAGTGCTCAGGGATTGTCCAAGGCTTGTGGCGAGGTTTCTCCACCCACAAAGTGCGACAAGAGCTAGCCGGAGGTGCTCCAGGGAATCATCCACCGAAGGATCGGGATCGTCCACCTTACGGACAGCCGTGGAGTAGGAGTTTCATCTTCGAACCACGTAAATCGGTGTGTTCTATTAGTTATTAGTTTTATTTTCATTATCATTGTGTTTCCGCTGGCGCACTAACAACTTGTAGGAAGAAAAATCGAAAGAAAGCTATTCTTCCCCCTCTAGCTTAACGGTAAGATCCTAACAAGTGGTATCAGAGCGAAGGTTCGCTCATCTACGGACTAACCGCCGAGAGAGCAAAAAGCTAGAAAAGATGACGATTGAAGAAAAGTTGGGTGATGACATCAACGTTCCACCTCCCTATGATCGCGAGGATTTTGACTATTGGAGGATGCGGATGAAGACGTGGTTTGGCATGGATTGGAATTACGTAATAGTGCTAGAAGAGCCATTCGAAACCCCCAAGAGATAAACACGAGAAAAGGCTCCGACCAAGATATTGGACCAAGGAGTAACAAGCACAATCGAAGGCAAATGAGAAGATAATTGAAATATTACTTAATATTTTGTCTAATGATGTATTGAGTGGTGTAGGTGAATACATAAACGCAAGTTATGGAACAAGACAGGAGTATTTCATGAAAACCCTACACATGCTCAAATAATGGAAGAGCCAAAGGAAATAAATTCAGTGGTCCATGAAGAGAAAGAAAAAAAGTGGAAATTCATCCATATCATCAAGTGAAATGACACAAGAAAATGAGAGATCATCCACTTCATAAAGGGAAGAAGAAGAGACCTCCACTTCAAGAATTGAGGGGGAGGAGAGACCCTTGATCCTGTCGCGAAGCGAGGTGGCGGTCCCAAGGGCCGAATGTCCTTCTCCGCTGTACGAGCGGTCAAGACGGTGTTGATCTGGCTCTGAGCTGGCTCTCGCCTGCAAAACGATGACCGTTAGCGAACTCGCCGGGGGGTTTCCCCGGTCAGGTACTCTGACGGTCAAGTCAGTATTCGCAGGAAATATAGTGGAGCTGAAATGAAATGCGGTAGTGGATGCGAGAGCTCGCGCACGCATACCTGCGGAGGGCGGAGTAAGGAGCTTATATAGTCGGGGGAGCTGACAACCCTTGTCTGTGTTGGGACCGGGTGCATGTTGACAAGGATACGGGTTCGTAAAATTTTAAATTTTTACGTGCAGCGGAAGAATTAGCATAAAATAATTTCTCAAATTATTTTAACCATGTATCTAGCATGCAACCTTATGATGTGTGAACATGATCATAAATTAAAACTTTGCGGAAAAGTAAACTAATTTACTTTGTACCTCGCGTAACTCAAAGAAAGGGACGAGATCCAACCGTAGCGTCCCTTGGAAGCTCCGCCTCTATTCGCGTCCACGCCGAGTTCTCTTCGGGATGACTTCGCAAAGTCACGAGTTTTGTGCCGACGAGAACTACTAGATTCTCTAAAGGCACAACTAGAAGATCAAGAGAGAAGAAAGAAAACTAACCACCAAGAAACGGAATCTAAATTCCGGGAAGGAAGGAGACGCGATCCGCTTCTTCTTCTTCTTCGGCACGAACTTGGTGGAGGAAACTCACGGGCACCCTAGGTGCTTGCGCCGGCCCTAGGGGAGGAGAGAGAGCCGACCCTAGAGAGAGAAAGGGCGCCGGCCCTAGAGAGAGAGAGAGAGGGAGAGAGTTAATCTCTTGATCAATCTATTAAGGAAATCAAGCCTAGCCTTGGTTCCTTTATATAGTAGCCTCTCCCTTGCCAAGTCTCCCCTTTAACGGAATTTTTCATAAGAAATTTATCTTATAAATTTTCTTTATGAATTATTCCGTTTAAACCAAGTTTTATTATAACTAATTTTATAATAAAAAAAATACATCTCTCCTTTTATTATGGAATAAATTTTACAAGAAATTTATAAATTTTCTTATTATGGAAAAATCAATTCATAATTGATTTTATAAAATTAAAATAAACCATTCCATGGATCATTTTAATTCCCATAAAAAGAATAAATTTCTATAAATTTATTTATATAAATTTCTTTATACAAATTTATTTATCCATAATTTATAAAACAAATCGCGCTAGATTTATTTTATTAATTAAACCAAATAAATTGGTTTTCCCCCAATATTGTGGCCGGCCAAACCAAAGAGGGTTGGCACCCTCTTTGGCCGGCCAAACCAAGCCGAACCCATCGCGAATTAAACTCATTTAATTCACCCAATAAGCCTTCAAAAGACTTAGCCATTTTAAGCTTCCGTTGCGCCTCTGATTAACTCAGATTCGACTTATTTCTCTTGATCGGAAAATCCAATTTTCAACTCGTTTTAAATCCCTCGGATTACTCGTAGTGCGTGTGGCTAAATAGGCTTTCGATTTATGTTGGTCGTCTATAATCAACTAATCATAGAACGATCATGAGTGGCACCTAGTAGTACATCATGATCCCCAATTAATCGAAAGATCAACGGTTGACCTCAGAAGTAATTCTGAAACCCTTCAGCAGCTCTAATGAATCGTGCCTCATTCCCTTCACCATCTTATACCCACTTGGTTCAGGACATGGTCTGTGTGTGTCAGTCCCCACTAAGCTGACTACGTCACACCTAGCCCAAGTAGTGTCTTTCTCGTCCTTTGGATTTCTAATTACTCTCATGTATTTAAGAGACTCATACTCTAAACATGACGTGCTCTGGCCAGAGGCTTTGAGTAACAATCCGACGATAGGCCTGGGTATACATCTCCTCGCAAGGAGTGGTGAATCCTTTGTAGGATGTTCAAACATCTTCGGGCACTTCGGCTTATACCCAATCATCCTGGGTCCACACCTCCTTGGAGATGCTTGCTTAAGATGTTAAAGTATAAGTCTCCATGACCAAGATGACTTGAACACCGCAAGTCAAAGGAACATCGCACTTAAGCTGCAGTAAGAACTTCACTGACATATCTATATAGATTACCATATGAAGTTTTACAGCTAGTCACTCCAATGAACTAGTTCCCTTAACTAGCATCCATGTTTATCTCCGGACATCCCAATGTCACCAGCCAGTGAGAATCAGCTGATTAGAGAATAACTCATGCTAGTCTCAACAGAATTGATAGTGTCCGTTTTTATCAATTCATCGACTAGGGATATTTTCAATACTTCACAATTGCACATGTAGAGATAATCACTAGTTGTGATCTCATCACAAATTCTCTTATGCTGTGAATTGTATTGCGGACATTCAGTAGATGAGTTTAAGATCCCAATCAAATACACAAACATGTATACTCAAATAGTGAATTTTCATTTATTAAAATAAATGTTTACAATCATAAGGCGATTGCCTTAGGACACTTCTCTCATATCACTAACAGTCTGTATTGACGAGACAAGGGTGTGATACCTGTCAGCTAGTCTGAGAGCACTTAGTAGTAGCGCGGCATGACGCGGGGTGCTCGAGCAGTATGAAAGTACTAGATTGGCGAACTGGCCGTGAAATGTGTCAGAGATGAGTAAGGTGTGCGGTATCCTGACGGCAAAGTCGTACCCTGAATATAATGATATAGTGGGCGTAAGGGCAAGATAGTCTGTACTTCTAGCGCCAACCGGCTGGTCCGAGTGTCCAAGACCGGGTTGGGTAATGGCCAGTAATCGTGGGCAGCCACGTGTCCGACCGGGAGAATTGAGGCGCAGGGTATACCCTGAGTCGGGAGTTTGTTGGATTACGTCTGGCTGATTCCGTTGGATATCTGATTCATGTGGTGCTGGTGAAGCGTGGATCGTCATACGTACGACTGGCTTGTCCGGATCCGCTCTGAATCGGGGCATGGGTCAAAGTGACCGAGCCAGGGGGAGCTCGGGGCCGACCACCCGACCTTGCTCGCTGCTGGCTGGATAGTACCCCCGGGGAATATGACTGTATACTGAGCGTTGGTAAAAAAAAACAATTGAAAGCAGGAACATTACAGATTAAGAAATGATGACTTCAATTAAAGATGAATTTGTCAGACTATCTGAGTTTGCGAATGTGATGTTCCGACTTCAGATGAAAATAATGAACTGTTTGCTTCAACTTGGCTTGAAGAAGATAACTTGTGAAACAGTAGATCACCCAACAAAATAGCTAAAATGGCTAAAAAAGTGCTAGTATTCATGCCATGTGATTCAACAACAGTGCATAGAATTTGCGAAAATGCACAACAGTGATTACAATAAACTTAATGGACACAGAAAACTATTCGGCTTGAATGTTTAAGAGCGAGTCCTAGAGCTTTCGACACTCCTAACTGGATTGAAATAAGGCTGCACCTAAAGTGATAAGCAACCGCTAGCATTAGAAAGCATATCCATGAATTATGGAGCAATAAAATTTTCAAGAAAGAGCATTTACCATCACTACCTTGATAATGGCAAGTGAGATAAGATCTAAGAAATTCGATAACAATATTAGAACAGAATACGAATATCCTTGGAAGCTTTGTTCTTCTCCAGGTTCTTCTCGCGTGCTATCTTGGATTTCTGGCCATTGCCGCCACCCATCTCTGCTCTCACCACACGTTTTTATCCCTCCTCCTCAGCCCTCTCCTTCTTCTCACGATGCGATGAAACGAGGCAGAGAACGCGGCGTGAGGGAGAACACAGCGAGTCGCTTTAAAAACTTGAGACGGCTGACGGCGTTGAGCAAGTCGGGGACTCTCTCGGGGGCGATGGAGATGTCGGGAGGGTTAGGGTTTGTTACGGGTTTCGGCGCTTCTTCGCTCGCACGGGAAAAACATCTGGAGTTGGCTTCGCAAATGGTTTGATTTGTGCACATGATCAGCGCGTGATTGACGAGCGCAGATCTCCTGGTCCGCACTTTTGCGGACCAGGGGATGGTCCACTCGCGATTACGGCCGGATCGTGATCGCGATTCGACCGCAATTTGTTGCGATCCCCTCTAGGGTTCACCGTGCCCCCCAGGTTATAGTTTGGGTTTGGGCGGGTGGCCAGAGGCGACCCGATGGCCTAAACCCTAAATCCTAAATTCGAATTTAGGATTTAGGGTTTAAGATTTAGGGTTTAGGCCATCGGGTCGCCTTCGGCCACCCGCCCGAACCCAAACTATAACCTGGGGGGCACGGTGAACCCTAGAGGGGATCGCAACAAATTACGGCCGGATCACGATTACGATCCGACCGTAATCGTGAGTGGACCATCCCCTGGTCCGCAAAAGTGCGGACCAGAGGATCTACTCCCGTGATTGACCCTTTTATAATACAGATGTGGACCATGAGGGGACTGATTTTGAGACTAGAGGATCCCATCCGCAGTCCATAGATTAATCAATAATATCTCAAGCATTCCGAATCCATTAATTAATAACAACTGATCTACGCTTTTACTAATAAAAATCTCCAATTTAAAAAAGAAAATTAATAACCACAACAGAATGTCAAATTTTAAAAAACTAATTTTTTTTCTCACAGTTCAGTCGATCACATATTAATGTCATTTATCAACAATTTGTTCTTCCTTCATCTCGGACGAACAAATCAAATTCCTGATGCCCCGCAGCTGAGCAACGACATATGACATGTTCATTCGATCCCCGGGCATGCGTTTGGTGCATGCGAGACCGATCCTTGAAAGGGAAATAGAACACTCTTCGATACTGTTCGACCAGTTCGTTCCATTTTCATGCCGGAGCGAAGCTGGATCGACAATCTCCAGGGCTCCTCTCGTCTCCACGAGTGTGGGCAGAGTAAGCCCGTCCTTAAACATGTCGTCCAGAGGGCTCTTCCCTGTCAGTAACTCCATTAGCAGCACTCCGAAACTGTACACATCGCCGCTTGTGGAAACAGGACTGCCTTCTCCGTACTCTGCAAAAGCAAATGGGTAATTAAGTGAAGTTTAGCAATTGTGTGATTAGTAGTTGGGTTTCACCTGGAGGGACGTAGCCAATGGTGCCTCTCAATCCAAGTGAGTGGCTTTTGTCAGCCAAGCACCTGCTCATTCCTTCAGGGAGGAGCTTGGCGAGCCCGAAATCGCCAACATGAGCCACCATCTCCTCGTCCAGGAGAATGTTGCTAGGCTTTAGATCGCAGTGGACCACTGGTGGTTTGCAATTGTTGTGAAGATAATTCAACGCTTCAGCGACATCGATTCCTATGTTCAACCTCTGTGCCAGGCTTAGATTTCTTGCATGTTGATGCTGATCTTCTTCAAGCTGAGGGTGTAGCCACCTGTCTAAGCTCTTGTTGGGCATGAATTCGAACACCAAGGCCTTGAAGTCGTCGCCGTTCAAGTCGATGCTCGAGCAGCAGGTTATGATCTTGATGAGATTCCTGTGGCGGATGCGACTTAAAGCCTCGCATTCCGCTGAAAAACTCTGGGAGGATCCCAATTGTTGGAGGTCGAACACCTTCACGGCAACAGTTCTGTTCTCGCGATCCAGGGTCGCTTTGAACACAGAGCCGTAGCTTCCTCTCCCGATTAGATTGGCGGCATCGAATCCTGCTGTAGACCTCGACAATTCAGCATATGATATCATTGGGTACTGTGTATCCAAGCCAGAAGACAATGGCGTCGACTGTATGTTTTTGCTCTGCCTCCGGTAAATAAGGACAAAGATGATGATCCACAAAAACACGAAACAGAGACTGGAACCAGCGACCAGAAGCGGAACCAATTTGGACTTTTTTCTTTCAAAATGTCGCATGGAGCATGCAGGCAAGTGGAGTTCTTGAATGCCCCCACAGAGTTCATTGTTCCCGGCAATGGAAAAGTTAAAAATGCTCTGGAAGATACCCTTGGTCGGAACTGGACCCTCCAATCGGTTGAAAGAGAGATCAATGGCATATAAAAAGCTCAAGTTTTGGAAGAACAGTGGAATGCCGCCTGACAAATCATTGTGCGAGATGTACAACTCTTCTAACCCATCGATGGAGCTCAATGTCAGTGGAATCTCGCCGGACAAGTTATTTTGCGTTAGATTTAGGACTCGGAGTCCGGCAATGTTGCCGAGAGCAGAAGGTATAGTCCCATGTAATAAGTTGTCGGCCAAGGTCAAGCTCTCCAGTACCTCACAGTCACCGATTGTGCTTGGTATCTCGCCTTCCAATCTATTTCTAGACACACATAAAATTCTTGCATTCCTCAAGTTTCCTACCTCCGAAGGAATCGGTCCTGTGAGAAAATTAGAGCTCAAATCAATGGCGTGTGACAGAAAGGGTAGGTCGACAACTTCTTTCGGAATTGCACCGTCAAGAAAATTATTGGACAATGATAAATCGTCCAGGCGTTGCAGGCGTCCAAGTGTTGCTGGAATTATGCCTCGCAATGCGTTGAAGGACGCATCGAGAAAAAACAGTAGTGTGAGATTGCCGAGAGAGGGTGGTACGTGCCCAGAGATGCTGTTGTCAGTCAACGTCAGGACTTGCAACTGTCGGAGACGGCCAATCCCTTCAGGAATGTCTCCGATGAAGTGGTTATTGCTCAATATGAGTCTTTCCAAGCCCACCAGGTTTCCGATCGCCGGCTGTATGCTCCCTGAGATAAAATTATCCGACACGTACAAGTCTTGAAGTTTCTCAGATAAATTGGCGACGAGATGTGGCAACGACCCGCTGAAGTTGTTTGAATTGAGGTAGACATACTCTAATTTGGAACAGTTGGTCAATGAAGCTAAGAAATCCCAGTCATCGGCGGTCTGTGCTTCAAAGCGGTTCCCACCAATGTGGAACCGGGTGAGGTTTGCTAATCTTCCAATGTTTGGAGGCAAGCGCCCGATGAAATTGTTCGATGCGAGTTGAAAATCTTCTAGGTCGGAGCAGTTGGTGATGGAAGATGGAAATGGCCCGCTTAAATTATTGCCGCCCAATAAAAGGTTTCGCAGATTGGGAAGCTTGCTTCCGAAGTCGGCCGGAAGTTCCCCGGACAAGTGGTTCACCGTCATGGCGAGGCTTTGCAGACAGGTCAAATTGTAGAGCGAAGTAGGGATGGTACCTGTGAGGTTGTTGTCGGAAAGATATAGAACATGGAGTCGGGCAAGCCGGCCGAGGCCTTCGGGGATGACACCCTCTATGTGGTTCGAGTAGAGCTCCAAGATCTCGAGGGATGAGGCGTTGGCGAGTGAGGTAGGTATCACTCCTGCGAAGCTATTGTTGCCGAGATAAAGACTAGAAAGCCTCTTGAGGGAGGCGAGCCATGGCGGAACAGATCCCACGAATCGATTGCCGTACAGGTTGATTATTGTCAGCTCCGAGCAATTGAACAGCTCAAATGGGATCTCCCCGCCGAGGGAGTTGGACCTGAGGATGAGAATCTGCAAGCGGCGGAGTCGGCCGATGGAGGAAGGGATGTTGCCGTGGAGTGCGTTGAAGGCGAGATGGATGCTTCGGAGGAAGGAGAGGTTGCCGATGGAAGGGGAGATCTGGCCCGTGACGCCGGCGGCGGTGAGATTTATGACCGTCACCCTCTCCGGGTGCCTACGGCCGCATGTCACTCCCTGCCACGTGCAGAAATGAGAGCTTTGGTTCCACGACAACAACGCGGTGCCTCCTCCGTCGTCGAGCTTCTCTTTGAAATCCAGCAGCGCCGCCCCATCGCCTTCAGGCCACGGGGAGATCGTTGCCTTTGCCGTGACCAAGGCGAACAAGAGGGAGATGAGAGCTGCGAGTAGTGCGGAGACCGGTGGCATACTGACATGGCTTCTGGTCGATCTTTTCCTGGTATACATATGGAGATAATAATTCAATGCAACTTACGCTTTCTGGGATGCCCAGTCTGTTTGCTGAATTGTTCTTGAATAGGATGTTCCCAGAAGAGGTTAAACATGAGTTGCCAAATTGAGCATACATTTTCTTCCTAGACATGCCACCGTGACTAAAAAAATACTGACCTCACCCATCAGATATTTATCGATACAATATTAATTCGTTAAGCAACACGATCTGAAAGTGAAAGCCTATATTGATAAAAAAAAATTAACGAGGTTTTTTAACCTCGGACGATCGATCCGGTTTCACAGAAATTTCCCACCGGTCACAAGGATAAATCGGGAAGCGTTTGCGGTGAACGGTTTAGAAGCTCAACGTCTCAGGATTCGTGTCCCATTTGAAGAAAAAAATTCTACAAACACGACATAGCTGAGGATCAAATCGTAAATCCCTAGGATAGTAATTAGTCACCCTACCGTTGCTCCCTAATGGCATATTAATAAAGTCTCTAATGACAGTCAACTTGATGCCCAACTTGCGGAAAGAAAAAGATATTCTACCAAACGACGAACGTGAAAACTTAGAATTATCAAAAAGTGTCCCCCTGATTTGTTCTTTATAAAAAAAAAGCATATAAAATCAGTTCATTTCTCATATACCTTTCCCGCCAATAATCTCTTTTCGTAATTTTCTTCTAGACATCCGAACTACCTTTTCATAATTTGATTTTAAAATAATAAATTATGGTTTGGATGTAGATAGTCTCATCTTCTCTCATCCTATATATCTCTTCTTGCTTGTATCCAATATATCTCTTCAAAATCAATTTTTTATTCAAAATAATTATAAATTAATTTATAAAATAAAGATAAAAGATATAAAAGATAAAAAGATAAAAAAGTTAAAATATAAATAAATATATTATAAATGAATGATATTATATATGATACTTTTAAAAAATATAACATATATTATAACTATAAATATATAATGTATACATAATAATTACATTGAATTATACACAATAATATACCATGTATACATTATATTCATTTATAATATATTCATTTATATTTCTATATTCTTTATCTCTTTAAATATTTCCTTTATCTTTTATCTCTATTTTATATATTTATTTATGATTATTTTGAGAAAAATTGATTTTGAATATCAAAGGGCATGATATTCTTGGATTTCAAGCCCTTGATATCCAAAATTGATTTTTAATTTCAAAAGACATGATATTCTTAGATAATTCCAATCGTACTTTTATTTTAATTTCTATTTTATATATTTCTAATATATACAATTCTAGGAACTCTATTTCTTTTTTTATATTTTATATATCTTTTTTATTTTTTTTGAAATAATTCATTTCAGACCCTCTTTGGGGGCCTCTTTAGGTTTGAAATAAAATATTTTAGGCTCATGAAATCATTTATAATGTATATTGTGTATAAAATTTATTTGTAATTATTGTGTATATAATTCATTTGTAATTATTATGTATATATTATATATTTATATTTATAATATATTTTATATTTTGAAAAAAAACATATATATTATAATTCATTTATAATATATTTATTTATATTTTTATTTTCTTTACATCTTTTATATATTTCTTTTATCTTTTATCTCTATTTTATATATTTTATATATTTATTTATAATTATTTTGAAAATAAATTGATTTTGAATATGAAAGGGCATAATATTCTTGGATTTCAGGGTCTTAGATTTCAGGGCCTTTGACATCCAATGATTTTTTTCATAATAATTATTAATAAATATATGAAATATATAAAATAGAGCTAAAAAATAAAAGAAATATATAAAAAGATAAAGAAGATAAAAATATAAATGAATATATTATAAATGAATTATATTATATATGATTTTTTTTCAAAATATAAAATATAGTATAACTACAACTATATAATATATACATAATAATTACAAATGAATTGTATGTATCTATTTTATATATTATCGTGTATAATTTAATATAATTATTATGTATACATTGTATATTTATAATTATAATGTATTTTATATTTTGAAAAAATAATCATATATAATATAATTTATTTATTTATATTTTTATAATCTTTATCTCCTTATATATATCCTTTATCTTTTAGCCCTATTTTATATATTTCATATATTTAATAATAATTATTTTGAAAAAAAATGATTTTTGATATCAAAGGGCTTGAAATCCAAGAATATCATGCCCTTTGATATCAAAATCAAAATTTTTTAAAATAATTATAAATATCTATTAATATCTATAAACACAGTTTTGCATTCAGACGTGACATTCATAGGGAGCTTAGGATTTCTGCCTAAATCGAATATAAATTTTTTAAATAAAAAATTTATAATTAAAAATACAAATTCAAAAGAAAATATATAATTACAAATCTTAAAAAGAAAAATTCAAATCTTAATCCAAAATTAAAATTTTAAAAGATAATTTATCAAATTCAAAAACCATAATTCAAAATATAATTTTGATGTAAGAAAAATAATAGTCCCACATCTGAAGTTACTAAGGCAAATTACACACAAAGCAATTATAAAAATAGACAAAGAACGGTAAAGTAACTCATACATTTCTCGGTTTTTTGGCTAAGATCAAGTGTAGTATCTGTTCTTATTAGTTTAATATCTGATATGTGGGTCATTGGTCCACTTTGATATTAAATTAATTTTATATGGGTGATGACTCATCACAGTAGCTTGCTACTAGGGTTTTCATGTGTCGCCTGTGTATTGCACTATAGCACAGGCCTGGCACACCCCTATCAAAGCAAACCCCTATCAAAGCAAAGTAAACTTTAGATCACATCCACATCCACCACCCTTATAAAACTCACCATTAATATCTTATATTATAAAAAAATAATACTATATCTTATATTGACATGAATCAATGATGAAATAAAATTAGTTTTCATTTTAATTTTTCATTTAATAATAAATATTGACATATATATATATATTATCACTAAACATATTATTTAATTTGTGTAAGATTCCTACAAATAAATTTGTATACACAATAATTATAAATGAATTATATACACAATAATTATTTCAAACCCAAAGAAGGCCTGAAATGAATTATTTCAGGCCTCTTTGGACTGAAAATGTAAAATATAAATAAAATAAAAATAAGAAAGGATATATAAAATATAAAAAATAGAGTTCCTAAATATATTAGAAATATATAAAATAAAAATTAAAATAAAAGTCTGATTGGAACTATCCAAGAATATCATGTCCTTTGAAATTAAAAATCAATTTTGGATATCAAAAGGTCTGAAATCCAAGAATATCATGTCCTTTGATATTCAAAATCAATTTTTTTTTTCAAAACAATCATAAATAAATATATAAAATATATAAAATAGAGATAATTGATAAAAGAAATATTTAAAGAGATAAAGAATATAGAAATAAATGAATACATTATAAATGAATTATATTATATATGATTTTTTTTCAAAATACAAAAATATATTATAACTATAAATATATAATATATATATAATAATTACAAATGAATTGTATATCTCTATTTTATAAATGAATTGTATACATAATAATTACAAATGAATTGTATACATAATATACATTATATATGATTTCAAGCCCTCTTTGGGTCTGAAATCAAATCAAAGCTAGAAAAATATAGACAAAATAGAAATATATAAAATATAATAGTTTTGATATATCATACCCACTTTAGTTTTTTCAATATCTAAAATTAGATTAGACACTAGTTTCATAAACAAAATTAAAAAAAAGGATAAAGAAAAATAAAAAAAGTATATATAAAAAAATAGAAGTTTAAATAAAGATATAATAAGAATAAAAAATAAAGTAAAATAAATAATATAAGTAAAAAATATATAATACGAATAAATAATAAATTAATAAATATAAAAGAGAGAGATAAAGTAAATATGTAATGAGTTTGTAGAATTGTACAAACACTATATCTTTTATATAAAAAAAAGAGTTTGTACCATTGTATATATTAGAAATAATTAAAATAATAATTAAAATAAAATTTATTTATAAAAATTAAGATAAATTATATATTATAGAAAAAATTATTAAAAGTCTATTAAATTTGATTTTAGACACAAAGAGGGTCTGAAATTAATTCATTTCAGACCCTCTTTGGGCCTAAAATAATTCATTTCCAAACACATATTCAAACACATGTATCAAATACATATTCAAATTTCATATCCAAACACATCATATTCATATCTAAACATATATATCAAATTCATATCCAAAAAATAGTAGTGAATACATACATGAACATAAAGTGTAATAGAAGACAGACATGTTAAAACTGGATCAAAAGGAACAACATTCCTACATAAAAGAAGAGAAACGATATAAATAAAATTGAAATACAATGATAAAACAATATTAGTGAAACATAACTAGTTATCGTAACTGATATAGAAAATATAAATAATATTGAATGATATATAAAATATCTAATATACACACCTTTCAACCAAACCAATGTCTGAATTCAACTCTGATAATGTAGAATCTGTAAGCGAAAATGAACAAATAAGAAATATTTAGTGATGTATATAATAACATACCAGATAGTATAATAATTTGATTTTTAAATGTAGAGAAAAAATATAACATAACACAAAAATGTCTCTACTCATCTGAGATATCCTCAGGATCCTATGTCTCCTGAGACTCAAAACGAGGAGGAGCGGGCATCTGTGTCATAGGCGATAGGGTTGCTGCAAAAGCTTCATGTGACGCACTAACGCCTCAGTGTGTACCTGGCAGGCCCGCAGTTCTCTCAAATCTGCATGCCTCTCTGTGTCCTTCTCGGCCCACGTCGTCTCGATTGTCGTGAGTCGAGTCTGCAGAGCATCATTCTCCTCCCGCAATTGATGAACCACACTAGAGGAGGAGGAGGAGGAACTTGGACGCCCTTTAACCCCTGGAGTTCTCATCTGATCATATGTGATTTTTGCCTGAGAGCCCAGGCCGTATAGGCGGTCTTCCTCCTTCCACCAACGACATCATAGTAAATGTCATTCACCTAGTCAGTGGAAAGAGACTGTGAATCCTGCCCCTCTGCAGTAGGCTGAGATGTCTCTGCAACTCTAGTGGTCATTGCTCCCTGTGAAATAAGAATTAAATTAATCTCTATAAAATGCCAAAACAAATATACTATAGTTAATATACTTACATTAATTGTTAAGGAGCGTCGATCGACAAATGACCCATCTTTTTTCTTATGGGTTTTGCTGAATACCTCCTAACTAGTGGGAGGTCTCTGTAACTCAGCAGCCTGTATACAGAAAATACAGTATTTAATTACATCCAAAAAAATATAATAAATGTTTATTATAACCTAAATAAACACTTACCAAGTCAGTGACATGCTAGACAATCAAACGGGATCCAGCAATGTGTTTCATGGATCCGATGCTAGGGCTAGCAAGCTCCGAGTCGCGATTGGCTTGAGCAATCGCAACATTATCTTTCCAATGCTGGACATCCTAGACTACTCTCCATGCTGCCCAAACTATCTCAGGGGCCTCAGAAGGCCTATTTGCCTTCTTTCTCCACTTGTATAGCGTGTCCCTGTACAACTTAGAGCAAAGGTGTTCCAGGTTTTCTTAAATTCCTTCTCTTGACCCAACTCCCAAATATATCTCTTCTGTAATAAAAAATATATGTTTAGTATCATGTTAGTTTTAACATTAAATTAAATATATATCTAAACTACTTACCAAAAATTCATCATAATAAAAATTCCTCAAATCTTGCTCTATATAGCCCCATGTGGTAGTAGTCAAGGACAATCATTCTTTGATTTTTTTTGTAATATAAGCTGAGACCTGGTGACCGTCTGAGATAAAGCTGTAGCAAAAATATCATACATTAGCAAAATTTGACCAGAATATATAAGAATTACATATTGACTTACTAGTCACTCACTACTCTCAAAGTAATCTTGTCACCACGTGGTCTCTGTCCCGACTGTATGACTATAAAAATTCAAAATCATAATATTAGATATACACATTTATTAATGAACTAGTATCAACGAAGATGAAATACAAACAACTAGTAATATTCAATATTTAATCACTTGATCATATTCCGATGGAACTAAATTAACGTGTAAGTTTTCATCGCTTGACTCCGTTGATACATCAACTTCCACACTACTAGATATATCACCATCATCTATTTCCTCGTAAGAGACATTATCATCTACAAGTAATTGAGATGCTGATTGTATTTCTGAATCAACGGAGTTCATTATGGCTTTTTCATTTTGATAAACATCGGGGTTATGGACAGTTATCGTATTTGGCATTTCAATGCTTGACCTAGGCTTAATTTGACAAACAACTAGTCATTTACTTGGTCGTCTTCTCTTAGTTGGGTATTCAAGATAAAATACTTGACCAGTTTGCACCGCAAAGATGAAAGGTTCAAACTTGTTGAATCTTTTGGTTAAATTAACCTCAACTAAATTGTATAAACGATGTTTCCTGGTGCCCATCCTTGGAGTTGGATTATACCAAGAACACCTGAATAATACACATCTTTTGAAAGGTAATGCTGGGTATTCAACCTCAATAATTTCCTCTAGTCTGCATTGTTGATCCTTTGACACAAACACCAAAATTATACGTTAGCCTTTGTGAATCACGTTCGCCCACATGAAATCTGTATCCATTCACATAATAATCAGAGAAGACGGTCACAGTACGCAGAGGTTCAAATGGAGATTTTTTATTTATTCGTCTTCTACATTTGAAATTCTATGATCATTCACCTATAATAGTAGTCGTTGATAAAATTAGATTAATATATAATAAAGAATTGTAAACATAAAAATGCATATTAACTGACTTACATATATTTGAAACCAAAATGTAAATTCATCCTCTATCTTCTGATCTACCTTATTTGCACTTATAGATGGATTTTGAATGTGCAATTGTTGTTCGTACAACTTGACATATAAGGTAATTTGATATCATATAAGAATTTTAATTATATTATCAGATAGTAATTTAATGCAAATAAATATATAAACTGGAGCTATTACCTTAGGTATGGTTTGACCTCTTCACAGTTCAAGAGTATATATGTCCCGACAACATGATATTCTTGGTCATTTAACTGTCTAGATAGAGTTGCACCCATTTCTCTTCCAGGATACTTGATAATAGAAAGCATGTCTGGTTTAACTGTTTGAATGCCATCTTGATTGCGTGGACACTTTCGATGTCTGATTTTCACATTTTCAACACAGTAATACGAGCAAAACGAACTTGCTTCTTCAACCGGATATGCATTACATATTGATCCCTCAACTGTTGCTTTGTTATACACATTATTCTTTAATTTACTAAAAAATCTTTCAAAAGGATACATCCATCTGTATTGTATAAGACCACCTATTTGTGCTTCACTAGGTAAATGAATAGGTAGATGTTCCATTGAATCAAAAAAGCTTGATGGAAATATTCGCTCAAGCTTACATATTATTAATGGAATCTCTGTCTGAAGGCGTAACATATCTGATACCGTAATAAGCCTGGAAGTCAGATTCTTGAAATAAAGACTTAATTTTGTAAGTGTTTGTCAAACATTATTAGGAAGTAATTCTTGAAAAGCTATTAGAATTAATCTTTACATGAACACATGACAATCATAACTCTTCATTCCAACCATTTTTAATCTGTTTGTATCCACACAATGAGACATATTAAAGGCATATCCATCTGGAAATTTGATTGCTTTCAACCAAGAACATATTGTTTGTTTACTTTCCTTGTCCAATGTATAACATGTCTTGGGATATTTACCAGTTGTTTCATTCTAATGCAACTCAGGTATGCTTGCTAATTGTTTCAATTCTTCGCGTGATTTTGTTGTATCTTTAGTTTTCCCATGAACATTCAGCACAGTATTGATGATGTTGTCAAAGAAATTTTTCTCATTATGCATCACATCCAAATTATGCCGAATGAGTAAATATTTCCAATATGGAAGCTCCCAAAAAATACTTCTTTTCCTCCAACCGCATTTGTTGACTCTAACAATGTACTTGTTGATATCATCTGAACCATCTTGATATGCTGGTAGAAACTCATAACTAACAATTTCATTAAACATTTCTTCGCCTGACATCCAAACTAGGGGTAGTTTCCTAACCACTTCATTCCTTTTGAAATTTTTCTTATTTCTTCTGAACGGATGATCAATAAGTAAAAATTTTCAATGATTATCAAACCAAGAAATCTTTCTACTGTAAGGCAAAGAAAATGCATCAGACTAACTCATACAATGTGAACATGCTAACTTTCCAGTCGTGATCCATCCTGATAACATTAAGTAAGCGGGAAAATCACTAATGGTCCATAACAATGCTGCATGCATTATAAAGTTTAATTTACTTACGATGTCATATGTCTTTGAACCTATATTCCATAAATGATTCAGCTCGGCAATCAAAGGATGCAAAACTACATCTATTTGCCCTTTTGGATTATGAGGGCATGGAATTAGCAAGGTAAGAAACATGAATTCATCTTTCATGCACATCTATGGTGGTAAGTTATATAGTGTTAAAATAACTGCCTATGATGAATATTGTTGTGCATAACTTCCAAATGACTGAAATCTATTTGCAGAAAGTCCAAGTCTTACATTACGTGGTTCAATAGCAAAGGAAGAAAATGTTGAATCTAAATGTTTTCATGTAGGGGAATCACAAGGATGACACATTATGTCTCCTTCATGTCCATGATTTTGATGTCAGATCATATGACTTGCTGTTGTTGTTGATGCATACAAGCGTTATAGTCTAGTAGTCAAAGGGAAGTAATACATGACTTTATAGGGAATATTTTTCTTCTTCTTCCCAACCATGCGACTACTATGCTTGTAACGATGATGATTACACATTTTACATTCCATCAACTTATTATCTTCGTTCCAATAGACCATGCAATTATTGATACAACAATGTATCTTCTCGATTAGCAATCCCAAGTCTCTAATTAATTTTTTAGTATTGTAGAAACTATCAGTCATGTAGTTATATGTTGGAAGCAACTCTGACATCAATTGACATATATCATCATAATATCATTCTGAGAAATGATGTTCCGCCTTCATATTCAATAATCTTGCAATAGCAGACAATTGAGAATGATTAGAAGGAATGTCTTCTCATACTTCTCTTTCACTAGCATGTCATACATTTTCTGAACTTCAGGAGTAGATATTTGATCTACATTTGATTGATCAAATGCATTCATTACATCGTAAACCATTGATTGCATTACATCAGCAGGTCTATATGATGCCTCTGAACCAATTGAGTTGGATGATGAAGCAATAGAAGGCTCAACAGATTCGAATACATATGGTTCTCCATGACAATACCAGTTGTAATAATCTAGAACAAACCCAACCATACCTACAAATATGTGTTTTCACTGTATCCTCATCACAGAAAGTTATATTTCTACATCTACGTTAATTACATTGGCACTTTAACTCGACGTCATTTAAACACTCAGAATGACACTTTGCAAAGTTCACAATTTTTCAACTCCAGCAAAAAATTCTTCGTGAATAAATCCATTATCTAACCTATTATACATTCATGTCTTGTTCGTATACATTGTATCCTAATAACAATAAAATATTCAATATTGATACTCATATAAACATCTATATCAAAAAGATTAAGGGGGCGTTTGGTTTGGGGTAATAGGGACTAGAGAATGGGAATGGATGGTAATCATTCCCATTAACAATGTTTGGTAAGTGTCAATGGGAATGAAAATAAGGGAATCATTCCCTCATTTTCATTCCCTACTCCCCCCTCATCAATCAAATTCCTCAATCATTCCTTCCTTTTCATATATCCAAAACACTCCTTTTTTATTTTTTATATTTCATTTTACTATTTCATTTTATATTATCTCATTTTACTTTCTCTCTCTACATTTTAAAATTTCTCTCTACGTATTTATTCTTTTCTCTCTCTACATTTTCTATTGTTTTCTCTCTCTACCGTTCTGATCTCATTTTCTCTTTATTTATTTTCAATATTATTTTCTCTCTCTACCTCTCATATTATAATTTATCTATCTTAATTTTTCACTTTTTTTTATATTTTCTATATCACTTTTTCTCTATATTTTCTATATCACTTTCTCTCTCTACATTCTCTATATCACTTTCTCTCTCTATCTTTCTCATCTCATTCTCTCTCTATATATTTTGTTAATCACTTTCTCTCTCTACCTCTCTTATCATAATTTATTTATCATTATTTATCAATTTTTTTTGTATATTTCATATATCATTTTCTCTCTCTATATTTTCTATATCACTTTCTCTCTCTACCCTCTCATCTCACTTTCTCTCTATATAATTTCAATATCACTTTCTCTCTCTACCCCTCTTATTATAATTTATGTATCTTTATTTTTTACTTTTTCTCTATATTTTCTATATTCACTTTCTCTCTCTACATTTTCTATATCACTCTCTCTCTCTACCTCTCTCATCTCATTTTCTCTCTATATATATTTTCTATATCACTTTTTTTCTATATTTTTTATATCACTTTCTCTCTCAATATTTGCTATATCACTTTCTCTCTCTATCTTTCTCATGTCATTCTCTCTCTGTATATTTTGTTAATCACTTTCTCTCTCTACCTCTCTTATCATAATTTATTTATCATTATTTATAATTTTTTCTGTATATTTCATATATCACTTTCTCTCTCTACATTTTCTATATCCCTTTCTCTCTACCCTCTCATCTCGTTTTCTCTCTATATAAGTTCAATGTCACTTTCTCTCTCTACCTCTCTTATTATAATTTATTTATCTTTATTTTTTACTATTTCTCTATATTTTTTATATTACTTTCTCTCTCTACATTTTTATGGATTCCCATTACTAAAGTTAAACTGAACCAAACATCATCAATGATAATAATTTTCATTCCAGGATTTGAACCAAACACTACCAATGGAATCATGATTCCCATTCCCATTGACTCCTCAATGAATCCCATTACTATTCTGATTAATAAATTTGAACCAAACGCCCCCTAAGTGTAACTACTTTAACAAATAACAAAATAGCTAAACTAACTTGCAATTTGATTTGTCAACCATAAATAACAATCTAAATTATCCAACTTTTTATTTCCGATTAATCAAACACAAATTAATATCCTAACTTTGAAAAATTAATTAAGATACTACCAAATTAATCAACCACAAATTAATCAAACAAAACTTAATCAAATTAGGATCCTAAATTATTATCCAATTAATCAAACAAGATTATCCATCTATATTAATGATAATTAATTAGGATACAAAATTATTCTAATTAATTATCCTAAATAATTAACATAATTAAGAAGATTAATTAATTATTTAAGAAGATTAATTATCCTAAATAAGTAATTAAGAAGATTAATTAATTAACATACTTAATTAATTAATTAATCACCTCCGGTAGCGGCGGCGGCCTGCGGTCGCAGGAGATGTCGGAGGAGGGATTAACTAACCTATTTGCGTACCTGTGACTGGAGGAGGGGATCACCGGAGAAGGAGACGCCGGGGATGACGGAAAAGGCTGGGAAAACCCTCTGAACGTGCGACGTCGGAGGAGAAAGGGGAGTGCGAAATAAGCCTAAAATAGCAACGGAAATGGCTTATTCGTCGCTAATAGCGATGAAATTTTTAATTGTCCGTCGCTATTTGCGACAACATTGACCTTTTCCGTCGCTAATTTAGGGTATTTGACCAGTATTCTAAAATTAGCAACGGATTTAATTTATCCGTCACTAATAGCGACGGATAATTAAAAATTCCGTCGCTATTTACGGAATTTTTTGTAGTGTCCCCACGCACTAGTCATAGTATCCGGACTAGTAGTCCCTATTATTTATCTCCTCTGTATTTATCCTGGGATAGATTGACAGGAACAAAATGAGTGAATCATTTTTTACCATCAAAAATAAACAAAACCAAAAAGAGAATTAATATACTGATAAAATTCACTCCAAGTTAATCAGACTCTATTTGCCTAATGACGGCCCGTGTGAAATGTGGTAAAAACCTCTGATTTGGTCATGCCACGAGTCCAAATCTTGATGGACAAGTTTCTGGAACAAGTGTCCAAACCTCTGATTTGGTCTTTACCAAATCTTGATTCGGTAATGACTGATATATTCCAATGTTGTAGCATAAGGACCTTCAAGGCTATAATATAACAGAAGAATATTTAATTATTATTTAAATATCTATTCCAAGTTTCGAGTCGAAGGACTTGGCCGCTCGGGCATTCAACATGGGTATCAATAACAATTTGCATGGCCATCCCTCTTTAAATTGAATATTATAAGAAGATACATATATATATAATTTGAAAAAGTCTCCAAATTACCACAAATTAATCAAACCTCGAGTGTTTGCTAATTCACACTACAAACCATATCTATATATATCTATTCCAAATCCAATATCCATCACCCTATGATCTCGCCGTATGTGATTCATGAGAATCGATCTATACGATTAACCACGTTTAATTAATTGATTTAATTTGTAGCAGTACTACCATTCATTGTTCGACTTCTTGGATCCATATCCTCCGCCATGCGCCGCGTCGTCGTCCCCTGCCGCGGAGCCGCCTTCAGGGTCCTCGCCAACAAGGGAATGGCGGCGGCGACGTCGACGAGGAAGGCTTCCGCCTCCACCGTCGACGTGTTCCTGAGCCACAGGAGAGTGGACACGAAGAACACCGTGGCGAGTCTGCTCTACGACAGGCTGGTCCAGATGGGCGTCCGGCCCTTCCTCGACTGCCAGTCGATGGTGCCCAGCGACAAGATCTGCGAGCGCCTCGACGCCGGAATCCAGCAGAGCCGCGTCGGCGTCGCTATCTTCTCCCCGCGCTACTGCGACTCTGTTTTCTGCCTCCACGAGCTGGCCATGATGGTGGAGGCCGGTAAAAAGCTCATCCCCATTTTCTACGACGTCCAGCCGTCAGAGCTCGACGTTGGCGCCAAGGCATCCGCCGCAGCGGAGTCTCTGGAGGACGTCGCCCGCTACGCCAGGGCCATCCAAGAGGCCAAGCTCACCGTCGGCTTGACCTTCGACTCCAAGAACGGGTAACAACTAACAACTAACAACTAACTACACCACATTTTCATTTTACCCATAAAACTTCTTAATCTTTTTATCTAAAAACAGGGATTGGTCGGATTTCGTGTCGAGGACCGCCAATGTTGTGCTCAAGTGCTTGAACGAAGTAAAGTTTTGAATATGGTTTAAAATTTTGAATTGTATCGAAATTTTAATTTTATCATCGGAATGATATATATTACCATTTTCGATATTTTTTAATAAAAAATATTTTTATAATATTTGATTAACTATTAGGTTAAATTAATCTTTACAAGTTAGGATTGAATAAAAATTTATTTAAGATGAATTAAAATCTGGATATAATGATTAACATTAAGTTGTTTTAAATTAAATTAAATTAAATTTATTTTTAATCAGTTTAAGTTTAAAATTTGTTGTTATGTATTTAAAAAGGAAGGGAATAAAAAATAAAAAATATATTTTTTTCTCATGTGTTTAAGGTGTGATAATGAATAAAAAAAATTAGAATATGCGGAGGAAAGAAAAATAATCAAGAGGGAAAGAATTAATTATCATAAAAATTTTAAAAATAATAGTAAAAAATAATGAATAATTCTTAAAATTGAAATAAAAAAAAAACTTAGTGACCTCACGTGACTGTCGCAGTTTCACATGAGGCGTCCACGAGGCCTTGCCCAAGGCCTTCGTATGGTTATGAAGCATCGTGGATAGTGTTGTAAATAAGTCGAGCTAAGAAGACGCTAAGTAGAATAGCGATTATCTTTGCAGGTCGACGAGAAGAGGAGAATTGAGAAGGAAACTAGAAGAGAAATCTATTAAAAATAGAAAATTTTATTATCAATAGTGAATTAATTTCATACAGCTAAACATGATTATTATATGGATCCTAGACCCTAAGACGAATAAAGTAAAGAAATTCTAATATATGTATCTCAATTCCAATAGAAAGAAAAGAGATCTTTCTAAAAATAAAAAAAATTTGATAGAAATTAACATTAATAAAATAGGACGTTGATTTAAAAAAAGACCCATAAATATGGAGATACCAATCTTAAATAGCATAAAAACAAGAATTATGAAAAATAGTAATAAAAACTTCGAAGGTTTGGATGATAGCCAAAATAGTAAAATTTGGATCCAAAAGTTGGCGGTTATAGGTTCCCTCATAATAAATATAGATCTTTGAAATATGCACGCGTGGTCATCGGCAGAGTTTGATTCTAAGTCCCGAGTCAAAAGTTATGCTTCTTTAAAATTCAAAGGGTTATGTTGAAATTGAGTTCGTCTTGCATCAGTCTCCCCAAATTAAAAAAAAAACTCGCCCTCGAGATCATAGTAGCCTCACCAACATCCATCGAGTAAGGAATTAAGTGCTTCATATTGAAGACATCAAATGTCTTCAAATACTAGGGCACAATCTACCAGCATTGTCGTTAATCTTCTAAAGTATTTCATATGGTCTAATCTTTTAATCATTCAGCTTATTGTATTCTCTAACAGGGAAATGATCACGAGATAAAACAATTCAAATAAAATCTCTGACCTTAAAAAGTACATGACAGCGATGACTGTCAACCCGAATTTTGTACTTCGTACTGCTATCCAAAATTACAAGTTTCAGCTGCTCATGAATATCCCGAAAATGCTTTGTCATCTCAGTTGCTTTAGGACAAATCATCCCACACGTGGAACAGAGGCTAAATACAGAACCCCGGATGGTTCTACCGATAGACTATCTCAAAAGGATTCAATCCTGTGGTCCTATTTCTTGATCGGTTGTAGACATATTCTTCTTACGGTAATGCCAAATCAAACTGCTTTAGCTTAGTACCCATCAACTACTTCAGAAGATTGCCCAAATTTTGATTCATCACCTTGGTTTGCTCATCATTCTAGGGTGATAGACATTGCTAAAGTTTAACCGCGTTCTCAATTTTTCCCATAAGCTTTTCTAGAAATTACTGATGAATTTAGTATCATTGTCTGAACTTAGATCGACAACCACCATGTAAATGCACAATCTCCTTGAAATATAAATAGGCAATCCGAGCAACATCCATAATCTTCTTGTAAGCTACAAAACTTGCCATCTTTAAGAATCTATCAACAACAACAAGAACTGAATCTGAGGCTCATTGGGTGCGAGGTAAGCCTAGTACAAAATTCATATTGACATCGAATAAAGGAGTTTTAGGAATAGGTAAGGGGTGCACAAGCTTGTATTGGTGGGAACCCTCTTTGACCGTTGACATACAAAACACTGGTCTACAAAGTGGACCACATCGCTGGTCAACTTAGGCTAATAAAAATTTATAGAGATAAGGGGCAATGTCTTATCACGACCAAAGTGCCCCTTATTATAAAGCTCGCTCATGATCTGTTGTCTTAAGGAGCAATCTGAAATGCACAATTGCAACCCATGGAATATATAACCATTATGCAAAATAAAATCATGACAGTGATTATCATGTACCTCCTGGAATATCCTTCCAAATGATGCGTCAATGGCGTACATATCTTATAAAATCTCAAAACCTACAACGCTGATATTCAAGGTGGTGAGTAATGAAGAACGACGACTCAAGGCATTTGTCACGCGATTTAGACTTCCAGCTTGCATTGTCGCCTTCTACGCTTGTGTTGACTATTGATGTACTTCAGTGCTTCATGATCAGTAAATAGGATGAATTTCTTGTTGGCGGTCCTATGACCTTTTTGTAATCTCCGCGGTATTTGACTTAGTCGATTTTACTCGACAGTCGGAACTTCCGGGAGGTTGCTGCCGGGAGGTAGCAAACTGAATTTGTTTACGTCGAGACCAGTGTTGGACACTATCTCCGTAAAACGATATTGCTCCGCTACGGTGCTCACGGATAGCAGCAATTCGTTCCCAAGATACAACGACGTCGTCTCAGAATAGTAGCACTTCAAATTCCGAGACCGGCGAACCTTTCCGTAGGATTTTCGGACTCTCGATGCAGAAGATGAGCTCTCTAATGCTTAGATGCTTGAATGCTTCGAATGATTGAATGAATGAAATGATCTAGTGGAGGGTTCTATTTATACTGAGTGAAGAGGTAATTATCCTTTGGTTCGGACAGATCTGGACCGTTCATAACGAAAGGGTATAACCCTTTAAAGGTCATTTAATCTCGTCCATTGATCTGAAGAGTTATAACTCTTCAGATCCATCTTGATCTCGGCCGTCAGATTAGAACATTTAATCCGACGCCTCAGATTCATTCTCCCTCTTCACATTCAAATCTTTGATCCGACGCTCCAGATCGCACCTTCTTGCGATCTGGCCAGATCTTTGATCTGACGGCCATCATTGAACGTATCTTGAACAATTAATTTCTCATTCACCCTTAATCGGTTTTGAGCAAATAAATAGTCCAGATTTATCTACGCAAAACGTAGATTTCGATTTTGAAGTCAAACTTGACTTTCAACGATCGATGGCATCAAAATCGTATCCAACAATCCCCCACATGAATGGAAATTAATGCATTTATTGCATGTATGCATGCTGACACTTTACAAGAGTCCAATCGATAAGTCAATGCATCGGGATAGGTAGCTTGTGGCTTTGAACCTTCCGTAGTGGAATGCTATCGAGTATACTAGGCTGCGCAGTGAACGTGATGTCTTGAACTGCTCAGCTGTTGGTGTATACTAAGACAATAACACCTACACAGAGACTCATCTCACCTACTTTTAGTTCTCATGGGTTGGTTCCGTTTCGGCCATGGACACCATCTTGGATTCATGAGTATTTCATTGAAGCGGTCTGTCTTCACACTCACATAGGTGACACTTCTATCAAGAGTATCCTACTATACTCCACCTTGTAAAGGTATAGAAGTCATTAAAAGCATAAGCTTAGCCTCACTACATGTGGTAGGGAAGCACCAATTCATCCTAGGATTGGGATAGAGATAACACATCTCTTGTGCTGTTACACAACTTCTGTAACTTCGTTGTCCCATTGAACCAAGATCTTGGGATCTCCAGTCAACAAGGTTGGGTTACCGCTACAGTCGTTTTTAGTTGTAGATTTTTAATCCCATTCCTCTTGATGAGCAGTATACTTGATCTCGATTTAGCCCCTTCGTAAGGGGATCTGCCAAATTATCTTTAGATTTGACATAATCGATTGCAATCACTCCATTCGAGATCAACTGCCTAATGATATTATGTCGACGGCGTATATGTCGTGACTTACCATTGTACATGCTACTCTGTGCCCTTCCAATCGCCGATTGACTATCACAGTGGATAAGTACGGCGGGCACAGGTTTCATCCAGCTCGGAATATCTTCCAAGAAGTTCCGCAGCCATTCAGCTTCTTCAGCTGCTTTGTCAAGTGCTATAAACTCGGATTCCATAGTAGACCGAGCAATGCACGTCTGCTTAGTGGATTTCCAAGACACCGCTCCCCCACCGATCGTGAATACATATCCACTAGTGGATTTGGAGTCTTTTGTATCCGATATCCAATTAGCATCACAATATCCCTCTAAGACAGCGGGATACTTTCCATAATGTAATCCGTAGTTCATAGTATATTTCAAATATCTAAGAACTCGCATTAATGCTTTCCAATGAGTGTCGTTTGAATTACTCGTGAAACGACTCAATTTGTTGACCACACAGGCAACATCCGGGCGAGTGCAGTTTGTGAGATACATCAAACTGCCTATTATCCGAGAATATTCCAATTGTGATATGGGCTCACCATGGTTTTTTGCTAAGTGTTGACTTAGATCCATCGGCGTTTTGACAGTAGAGAGGTCGTATGCATTGAACCTTTTCAATATTGACTCTACATAATGGGATTGTTTTAAAACTATCCCATCGGATGTCTTGAGAATTTTAATTCCCAATATGACATCTGCTAGACCCATATCTTTCATGTCGAAATTCTTGGTCAATATTTTCTTAGTATTCATGATTATATCATGATTACTTCCCATTATAAGCATATCGTCTACGTATAGACAGACGATTACATAGCTTTCAGATGTGCTTTTGACATAAATGCATTTGTCACATTCATTTATTTTGAATTCGTTTGACAGCATTATTTTGTCAAATTTTTCGTGCCACTGTTTGGGCGCTTGTTTAAGTCCGTACAACGACTTAACAAGTCGACACACCTTGTCCTCTTTTCCCGGGGCTACGAACCCCTCGGGTTGCTCCATGTAGATTTCTTCTTCCAATTCACCATTTAAGAATGCAGTCTTAACATCCATTTGGTGTATTTCAAGGTCATACAGTGCTGCTATAGCTATCAGCACTCGTATGGACGTAATCCTTGTCACCGGTGAGTATGTATCGAAGTAATCTAAGCCTTCCTTTTGCTTGAATCCTTTGGCTACAAGTCTGGCCTTATACTTGTCAACCGATCCATCAGCTTTATACTTGCGTTTTAGTATCCACTTACAACCTAATGGTTTAGTACCAGAAGGAAGGTCTACTAATTCCCAGGTATGGTTATTCATGATGGACTCGATTTCACTATTGACTGCTTCTTTCCACAATGGGGCATCGGGACCAGAGAGAGCTTCACTTAATGTTCTTGGCTCCATTTCCGACATAAAAGTCATGAAATCCGGCCCGAACGATTTCTCAACTCTAGCCCGTTTTCTCCGTCGTGGTTCTTCGATTTGATCGTCAATAGTCCTTTTATGACAACTAAGTTCTGGAATGTTATCTTCGTTTGGACTTTCGTTGTCATCACTTTGAACGTTTCCCTTTTTATTTGGGAACACGTCTTCAAAGAATATTGCATTCCGAGATTCAATGGTTGTACTCACATGAATATCAGGAATGTCTGACTTATGAATTATGAAGCGATATGCATTACTGTTTTAGGCATATCCGACAAATATTGCATCGAACGTTTTAGGTCCGATCTTTACTTGCTTTGGCTTAGGTACTTCGACCTTTGCTAAGCACCCCCACACTTTCAAGTATTTGTATGACGGCTCGCGGCCTTTCCATAGTTCATATGGCGTTTTGTCATTTTTCTTGTGAGGGATTTTATTGAGAATGTGGTTTGCTGATAATATAGCTTCCCCCCACAAGTTCTGGGGTAAGCCTGAATTTATTAGCAAAGCATTCATCATTTCTTTCAGTGTCCGATTTTTACGTTCGGCAACGCCATTCCATTGGGGTGAGTAGGGTGCCGTTGTCTGATGAATAATGCCAAATTCTGAGCAGAATTCATCAAACGGTGCACCATATTCTCCACCTCTATCGCTACGAATTGTTTTAATTCGTTTATCAAGTTGATTCTCAACTTCAGTTTTATAGGTTCTAAAAGCTTCTAAGGCTTCGTCTTTACTTCTTAAAAGAAAGACATAACAGAACCTCGTGCAGTCATCGATAAAAGTAACGAAGTACTTTTTACCTCCTCTAGTTTGAACGAATTTTAAATCACATAGATCACTATGTATTAATTCTAGAGGCGTCGTTGACCTTTCCACCGAGTGAAAGGGCAGTCTCGTCATTTTCGCTTCCACGCACACTTCACATTTGTGCATTTCGTCAATATCGATGTTCGGTAATAAATTTAGCTTGACGAGACGTTTTAGTGTATTATTGTTAACATGTCCGAGTCGATCATGCCATAAATAAAAACACTCAACAACATAGCTGGAAGCTTTTATTTTATTACCATTAAATTCACGGTGTACAGTCATTACAACTATCTTCAACAGATTTTGTTCCAAGTATCCCTTACCTATGAAGACATCGTTCTTCGTAAGTACAAAGTTGTTGGACTGGAACACCAATTTGAAGCCGGCTATAACAAGTGTCGCTCCAGAAACTAAGTTCTTCCTGATGTCGGGAACATGGAGCACATCAATGAGAGTTAGCTCCTTTCCGGACGTCATTTTCAGAACTACTTTCCCGAGTCCAACAATCGGGGATGAAGCGGAATTGCCCATAAAGAGCGTTCTTCCGCTTATCGGGGTATACGTGGAGAACAACGCCTTATCTGAACAGATATGGCATGTTGCTCCAGTATCGATCCACCACTGCCTCGGGTTGTCCACCACCGTATTGGCTTCAAACACGACCGCAGCGAGGTCCAGGTCCATTTCGTTGGAAGTTACGACCTGGTTTGCAACATCCTTCCGGCCGTTGGTTGGCTTCTTCGGACGTCTGCAGTCTTTGGACATGTGTCCTGACTTTCCGCAGTTGTAGCAGGACCCGTTGAATTTGCCTTGAGCCTTCTTGATTGGTTGTTTCGGCTTCTTGGCTCTCGGTTCCGCCAGGTTGGACATCTCGTCAACTGTCCGCTTTGTTCCTTTAGAGTCAGAAAATTTCCGGTTATCCTCCTCTATGCGCAGCTTCAGGATCAGGTCTTCAAGTGTCATCTCCTTTTGCTTGTGCTTCAGGTAATTTTTGAAATCCTTCCACGTCGGAGGGAGTTTCTCGATTACCGCGGCCACCTTGAATGATTCGTTTAGTGGCATGCCTTCGGCGTCCAGATCATGCATTATTATTTGCATGTCTTGGACTTGAGACATTATGCTCCTGGAATCCACCATCTTGAAATCCAAAAACCGGCCGACGATGAATTTCTTCAGTCCGGCATTTTCGGTTTTGTATTTCTTCTCCAGAGATTTCCACAGGGATTTGGCTGTCTCAATTACGCTAAATACGATGTACAACGCATTGTCCAGTGCATTGAGAACGTAGTTGCGGCACAGAAAATCCCCATGTGACCACGCTTCGCGAGCAGCCTGACTCTCGAAATTATTTTCCGCAGCGGCTGGCGGGTCATCACGCAAAAACCGTACAAGGTTTAGCGTGGTTAAGTAGAACAGCATCTTCTGCTGCCATCTTTTAAAATCGGCTCCGGCGAATTTCTCCGGCTTCTCGGCGTGCGGGATGGAGGTCGGTATGTCGTTGATCACGGCCATTTCAGTTTGCCAAATAACTTTATTGTAGAGCAAATTCTCTCAACTTAGTGTGGTGGTGCAGTTGGTTACCACCTTAAATTAACATATAAGAGGTCTCTAGTTCGATTCCTCTTAACGTCAATTATTTATAATAATTGCACCAATATCGTTTTACGATTGTTGGCGGTCCTGTGACCTTTTTGTAATCTCCGCGGTATTTGACTTAGTCGATTTTACTCGACCGTCGAAACTTCCGGGAGGTTGCTGTCGGGAGGTAGCAAACTGAATTTGTTTACGTCGAGGCTAGTGTTGGACACTATCTCCGTAAAACGATATTGCTCCGCTACGGTGCTCACGGATAGCAGCAATTCGTTCCCAAGATACAACGACGTCGTCTCAGAATAGTAGCACTTCAAATTCCGAGACCGGCGAACCTTTCCGTAGGATTTTCGGACTCTCGATGCAGAAGATGAGCTCTCTAATGCTTAGATGCTTGAATGCTTCGAATGATTGAATGAATGAAATGATCTAGTGGAGGGTTCTATTTATACTGAGTGAAGAGGTAAGTATCCTTTGGTTCGGACAGATCTGGACCGTTCATAACGAAAGGGTATAACCCTTTAAAGGTCATTTAATCTCGTCCATTGATCTGAAGAGTTATAACTCTTCAGATCCATCTTGATCTCGGCCGTCAGATTAGAACATTTAATCCGACGCCTCAGATCCATTCTCCCTCTTCACATTCAAATCTTTGATCCGACGCTCCAGATCGCACCTTCTTGCGATCTGGCCAGATCTTTGATCTGACGGCCATCATTGAACGTATCTTGAATAATTAATTTCTTATTCACCCTTAATCGGTTTTGAGCAAATAAATAGTCCAGATTTATCGACGCAAAACGTAGATTTCGATTTTGAAGTCAAACTTGACTTTCAACGATCGATGGCATCAAAATCGTATCCAACATTTCTTCTGTAGTAGATAGTGACGACAATGTTTCAAGCATTGAACAATAGCATAGAACTCTAAGTTGTAAGTAGAATAATTCCTCTAGGATCCAGATAGCTTCTCACTGAAGAAAGTAATTGGACACCCAAATTGACTCAAGACATCTCCTATACCAATATTGGACGCATCAAAGTTGACCTTGAACACTTGGTCAAAATCAAGTACTTCCAGAACTAATGCTTCGGTTATCTTTTGCTTGACTAGTTAAAAGCTAGCATTTGCTTCTTCAAATCACTTGAAATCTTGTCCTTTGAGACACTCGGTGATGGGAGCAATTAGAGTGCTAAAATTCTTGATGAATCGATGGTAGAAAGAAGTCAACCCATGGAAACTTCTAACATCTTGCAAGGTCGTCAGCTAAGACCACTCCAAGACTGCGTCTATCTTTGATTATCTAAGCGCACATCATCAATAGAAAAAATAAGGTCAAGGAAGATTACTAATGGAGTAAAGAAAGAACACTTCTTCTTGTTAGCAAATAAGCACCCCATCTTTAGTTTTTCAAAAACAGCATGGAGGTGATGGAAGTGTGATGCCCATGTCAACCTGTAGACGAGAATGCCATCGAAGTAAACCTCCATGAACTTTCCCATGAAAAGTTGTAGAATATGATGCCTAAACCTCATGAATGTGTTGGGTGCATTAGACAATCCAAAAGGCATGATCATCCACTCATACAGTCCATGTTTCATTTTGAATGATACCTTTCATGTTGGGTTGCAAGATTGCAAGCAAAGTCCCACATTGAAAACACATAAGAAAGTTTATGGATTTATAATGGAAAGATATCTCCATTGGTATAAGGTCTCTTAAGTAGAGCCCAAAAATAAAACTATAAGAGCTTAAGCCTAAAGTGAACAATAACATACTATTATTGAGATATCTAAATTTTTTTGGTCCTAACAATTGGTATCAGAGCTTGAACAACCAAAAGATCTAACCGTTGACTATGCACAAGAGTTATGGTGTAATTGAACTATGTGAGTAAATATTGATCTCAAACAAAAAAAATGAGGGCTCCTGTGTTCAGATCAAGAGGACCAGACACCAAGCAAAAAGTCCTAGTTGCAACTAATCAAGCAAGTCCTAGTAAGTCAAGTGGATCGAGAGGCAGAAAAACCTAATGAGTCGAGGATCGAACATCAAACAGATAAGCTTTCTGCTTAAAAGAGGCTTATGGTGCTTCGTTTGAGGGGGGATTGTTGAGTTGCAAGGTTGCAAATAAAGTCTCACATTGAAAACACATGTGAAAGATCATGAGTTTATAAGAAAAAAAGATATTTTCATTGGTATGACACCTTTTAGATAGAGCTTAAAAATAAAACCATAAGGGCTTAAGTCGAAAGTGAACAATATCATATCATTGTGAAAATATCTAAATTCCTTTGATCATAACATTTCATTCATCTCTCAGCCTTATTATGATCTGGTGGTATCTGCTTTTAAGGTTAATTTTTGAGAAAACTCTAAAATCGAATAGTTGATCCAACATGTCATCTAGACACGGAATTGGAAACCTGTACTTCACTGTAATCTTGTTGATAGCTCGGCTGTTAATACATATATGTCAATGGGTCATCCTTCTTCAGTACAAGTAAGACAAGAACGACATAGGGGCTCATGCTCTCACATATGTAACCCTTTTCCAACAACTCCATCACCTGATATTGTAATTCCTCGACTTCCTTATGACCTAGGCGATATGCTGGTCGATTAGGCAAACACAACCCTATAAGTATCTCCGGGTAGTTTTGATGTGATCAACTAAGTTAAGTTAGGTCCTAGTTAGTTTGATCCCTGTGTCTAAGTGTACAGAAGCTTTGGAGCACAGAAAGTCAGGTAAAAGACGTAACGAGCGAGAAGGATAGCTTGGTGTAACCAAGGGATAAGAAATTGCGGAAGAGTACACCGGTGGACGAGAAGGGCGTGCACAACGTCTGAAGGGCGAGAAGCTGGGGAGGAAGTCTGCTCGAGAAGAAGTCTGTACGGAAGACGTAGCGAGCGAGAAGGATGGCGCGTGCATCCGAGGGACGAGAAGTTGCAAAAGAGTACACCGGTGGACGAGAAGGGCGTGCGCAACGTCTGAAGGACGAGAAGCGGAGAGGAAGTCTGCTCGAGAAGAAGTCCGAACGGAAGATGCAGCGAACGAGAAAGATGGCGCGTGCATCCAATGGAAAAGAAGTTGCAGAAAAGCACACCGGTGAATGAGAATGACGTGCACAATGTCTGAGGGACGAGTAGCTAGGGAGGAAGCTCATTCGAGGAAAAGACCGGAGTCGAGTTTGGGTAAGCCTAACTCTGGTTGGTCTAAAATCGCCTAAGTGGATGAAAAGAGAAAAAATCAACTCTAAAGTTAACTTTGAAGATTTCAAGGTCTGAGGCACCTTAAATCTCTTTGAAGGCACCTTGGATGTCAAGAAATTATATGTGCAGAAAAAGAGAACTAAGGTGCCTCAGTTCTGAACTAAGACATCTCGGTTGCAGAATTATCGAAAAATAACTTTTGCTTATGTGGATAAAATTCTATCCAACTGAGGCGCCTTAGGTCTCAACTGAGACACCTCAGGTCCACGTTAGCACAACAGTAACTTATGTTTTCAGGCTATAAATAGCCCCCAGAGCTATGCTTATACATCCATAACTTGTATTTAATTTCCTAGTCATTCTGTAAGTTGTCCAAGAGTGTAAGAGGCTTCTCCACCTACAACGAAGGAAACCTTTTAGTACGCTTTTCACTACCTTGGATTAGCGACTATCCTGGTTGCAACTAAGTAACTTCGAGCCTCTTCTTTTATATTTGTTGCTATTATTTATATTCATTTTAACTGCTTAGACTAATATATTCATCTTTGCAAAGAGTTAGAAAAAGATATAGTTTTTATTTGCAGGGATATTCATCCCTCTAGTCGACCTGCACGAGAACCTAGAGGATGAACTGATCGACTATTTTGGTCGGCTCTCGCCACTAATTTCCGATTCTGTTGTTTTTCAACAACTAGAGTGTGTTGGTAGGCTTCAGACACCGTCATAAACGAATGAAGGTTAGGCACGCCTTGTAAGGGCTATTGTGTGACTGTCTACTCCTCCGTCTCAGATAGATCATGTTGGGCAATCAGCTGGTGGAAATCATCCATATATTCGTCGATCGATCTCACACCCTGTCTCAATGAGCAAAGTCGTTGGAACAGAGTTTGAGTGTAGCCCAAAGGTAGAAAGTGACCCCTTAGCTTTTTCTTTATCTTCTCGTAATCATCTATTTTGGACTTGCCCTGTTTGTCTCATGAACGTCGCATCTATTACCACCATGCCGATGCTCGTCCCTTGAGTCTAATGGCAATTAGCTTCACCTTCTTCCAATTTGGAACTTGGGTATACTCAAAGATTCACTCCACTCATTCAACCAATCAAAGAAACCCACAGCTTGTAATTATTGGGTTGCAAGAGTTACAAACATAGTCTCACATTGAAAACACATGGAAAGAATTATAGGTTTATAAGGATAAAATATCTTCATTGATATGAGACCTTTTGGGTAGAGCCTAAAAATAAAATCATGAGAACATAGGACCAAAGTGGACAATATCATATTATTATGGAGATATCTAAATTTCTTTTGGTCCTACAATTGGTATTAGAGCCATGTGGGTGGTATATTGACCTCGAGCAAAAAAAATGGAGGCTTCTATGTCCAAATCAAGAGGATTAGACACCAAGCAGAAAGTCCTAGTTGCGGCTAAGCAAGGAAGTCCTAGTAGGATGGGCGGACTGAGGGATAGAAAGTCTTGTTTAGTTGAGGATCTAATATCAAATGGATTGGCTTTCCGTTTGAGGGGGACTTGTGGTCCTTCGTTTGAGGGGTTACAAACATAGTCCCACATTGAAAACACATGAAAAGAATCATGAGTTTATGAGGGAAAGATATCTCCATGGATATGAGACCTTTTGGGTAGAGCTCAAAAATAAAACTATGAGGGTTTAAGCCCAAAGTAGACAATATCATGTCATTATAAAGATATCTAAATTCTTTTTGATCCTAACAGTAACATACCAGAAAATTTGAGCAATTTAACCCGAAAACTAATGTCTTCATAAGGTTCCTCCCAAACATAATGTTTCAAGCTTACAATCTTTCCAGGTCCAATGGAATTCATAGGTATAGGAAGAAGCCCCATCAAATAGAGATTTTTTCTTTCAACCATCTTTTGATTGCTAATACGAGATTTAAGGACCGCTACTACAAGTAGTACTACACCTTTGATCATGAAATATCGATTGCTTATTGAACCCTGCGAATCACGTGAAAGTAGGATACTCCAAATTTGGGGCTCAAAAAGTTTCATAAAGCGTTCTTGATGGGAAAAAAGTGTGAGTGCAAGATCCCACTAAATTGAAATTGATCCATAAATCTAAGAAATAATGAGAATTCTTGATCTCTCTCAATATCTCTCTCAATTCGACGATCCAGGACTTGAATTGATGTCTCTTCATTGATATTTAGACCTCCTCCGGCAAAGATTGTATTTGAACTGGAATTTGTGTAATAAGGATTCTTAAAGGTAGACTCAGATCCTCAATCTGAAATCTCTCAACCTTTATGGTTTTGCATTACCTCCAGGATTTTGCCCTGCCACCGTTGTTGTCATCTGTTAGGTTAACTCTACAACTTGCCTCTATAAATTCTCAATCATCATCATGGGACGCTGGGCTATGGTGCAGCGGTAAGGTCGCTAGCAGTTAACCCAGGCATCCTCGGTTCGATCCTCAGCTACGGCGCATTTTGTAGGAATTTTTCCTCCAAATGGGGCGCGAACCCTGGGACGCTGGGCTTCTAGACTGCCCCCGCGAGCGCTTCCCGATTTACCCTGGTGACCGGTGGAAAACTTCCGTGGGGTCGGGCCGGTCACCCTAGGTTCAATTTGTCTGCTGCCTGGTTCATCATTTTTTTTTCAATCATCATCATGTCTTGAATGCTACGTCCACGATGCTCAGCTTCCTTAATCGGAAATTGTCTATTGTTGTGATCACGAGCACTACCACGATGACTTTCCATTGAATCTGATACTCGATTTCCTCTAATTGGACACTACCGACTTTGATGATACTAGTTGACGTCGGGTAAAATAGAAATTATTCTACAGGTTGACGAGAAGAGGAGAATTGAGAAGAAAATAAAAAGAGAAACCTACCAAAAATAGAAAATTTTATTATCAACAATGGATTAATTTCATACAGCTAAACATGCCTTTTATATAGACTCTACACTCTAAGACGAAGAAAAGAAAAAAAAACTAAGATATATGGACTTCAAGTATAATCTTCTAGAGGAAGAAAAGAGATCTTTTCAAAAAAAAAAAAATCTCTTGACAAAAATTAAAATTAATAAAATAAGATGCTGATTTAAACAAACTATGACACATAAATATAGAAATACCAAAAATACTCAAAATATCATAGCAACAAGAACTATCAAAAATAGTAATAAAACTTCGGAGGGTTGGATAAGGGCATAAATGGTGGAATTTAAGGCCAAAAGTTGGTGGTAATGAGTTCTCCTATAATAAATGTAGATCTCTGAAAAACGTATGCATGTGTGGCCATCGAAAGAGCTTGACTCCGAGTCGTGAGTTAAAAGTTATGTTCGTTTAAAGTTCAAGGGGTTATGTTGGGTTACGGTTTGTCTTGCATCATACGGTTTGGGGTACAAACTTCTTTGATATGGTAATTGAGTAAGTTAAACCGAATCTAAAATGAACTAAATGATTGTTCAAGTTTAACTTTTGATGATTTCTTTTTCTGCTCACTCAGGCCCCTTTTCTCTAGAAAGCTTCCATCGACCTTCCCACTTGCGAGATCTAGTAGCTAGTTTGAGATGTAACATAGATTAGAGGTTTGACTGACTTATCAGCATGACCCATCAGATGCTCAAGTCAGTCACCGAGGAAGGAGGAAGAAGATGTGATGCAAAAAGAGGAAGAGGAGTGCTTGGTGCATGGAGAAGAGTGGCCTCCGCTTGTGAGAATAAGAAGACCAACTTCCTTAATTAGAACTTACTATCCATGGTGTTTATAGTTATTACAAAAGTATCTTCACGTTCAGTGTCTCGCTTCTGACAGTTTATCACGCTCTCCTCATTCATCAAGTATCACATATAGGGAAAAAGGAATCAAGCGAATAAGATTGGACGTCCACTATTTGCTTCTCCACTCCCTAATTGTCATGTACTCATAACCAGAAACTTCATAGCTTTTGATACTTAGCAAAAGATATCTTTGATGCTTGGTGGAAGATACACCTTGATCCTGTCAACAAGCGAAGACCGGCTCTCTCCCTCGGATGACTCGGTCTAACCAAGACAACTCGGTCTGCAGTAGCTCGGGGGTCTTACCCGGGCTCAAATAGGAGTTCCGACTCAAGTCACTCGGCTCGGACCAAAAAGAGACTCATAATATGATGGTGTGGTTGCAAAATAGCAGTCATCTCTTCTACAGAGCCATATGGGGGGTTTATATAGGGGAGAGGTAACTCTCTGCTGTGTCAGGGCTGGCAAATCTCATTAAGGGAGGATCAGTTGACAGATTGTGATAGTGACAGCCGTATTAATGCTGTGAGACTGTCACAGCCGCCTGACACCCTGCCTAATCTGTCTCTTCTGTCCCCCATTGACTCTAGGCGGCTCTGTCAGACAATGATTATGCCGGGGTTTGTCCTCTGACTATTTGATAGGAACGGCCTATAATTGTTCGGCCATCCTAGCGTGATCGCGAGTGCCTGACTCCGAGGACCGACCCCAAGTGCCCGACCTCGGGTGACCAACCCCGAGTGTCTCGACCTCGGATGACCGACCCCGAGTGTCCCGACTTCGGGGGACCGACCCCGAGTGTCCCGACCTCGAGTGTCCGACCCTGAGTGTCCCGACTTCGGGTGACCAACCCCGAGTACCAGACCTCGGGTGACCCTTGGCCCGGCCTATTTACTACAGATTTAGAGCGGCAATCGAACCCGATCGAGCCCCTGAGCTCTCTAAGAAATTATTCACTCGGATCATACCTGATGCTCGATGACTATATTCCTCAATGAAGCTTAGTAGTATTGTTTGACGGAACTTAATAATATTGCTTTGCAAAATTTGATGATATTGTTCGGTAGGAGCTACACATGTTGCTTGAGGATATGGTTGGTAGAGAGGATATACTAGTTTATGAACGATAGTTTACTAATGTAGCACGATTGTAGCCTTTGATTGTTCCGAGGATATGGTTGTGTGTGGAAGTTATTATATGGTCACAATAGTAGCGTACTGTAGCATTTGATTGCTCGGAGGCCCTTGCTTGTGAAGATTACTGTAGCGCTTACTGTAGCAAGTTAGTATAGTACCCAAGAATATGATTTCATGGTGAGAAAAATTGAGCACTTTAACTTCGTAACATTGTAAGTTATTGTAGCTGCATTGTGGCAGTGTGTCACTGCAACATTTGAGAGCGTTGATTGCGCAAGTGGTTAAAATAGTTTTCCAAACACTATAGCGATGATGTTACGGTAGTATAGTGTAGCACAATTATGATGCTGAGAGATGTGATTACTCAAAGAATAAACTAATTCAAGAGTGCTACAAAAGAGTGTTGATAATGGGATCATATGAAACATGGATAATTAATGAAATTTATGTTGCCCATTTTTAATATGGGTAAATTATCCTTTTTAATCTTCTGATCTCCATTACAAATAGGTATCTAAATCATTCATTGTGAAAAACGAAAGAAGGAAGAGGCAAGAAGAAAATTCGTTTTTAGGAAGGGAATTGATTCATGGATTATACACGAAAGTTCGTCACTATAATTATTTCGTCGACTGTAACAACGGTATTTCCTCAATCCTCAATTGCTCACAAAAAATTTACGAGAGATCATTAATTATAAATTTTTAATTGTTTAAGATTCCTTTTGTAAATTTCTCTTTCTAAAATAAATAATGCATTCAAACTCACAATGGTATCAGCGCAGTATTTTGAATGCATGATACTTATGCTTAAGCCCAAGCAAATTTGAAATGCATGTTTTATCTTTTGTTCTGATGGATGAAATAATATCATCGCGGATGAAATAATACCATCGCGGGCAGTTCATGCATACAATTCATGAGAAATATAAGCTTATTTTACTATCAATTTTTTTTGACATCAAGAATCTCCGTGAGATTGCAAATTTATCGCGAAATGCTGCAATTCCCATTGCCAAAGATCTTGAGATGATTTCTCACCGTCGTTGGATTGTTGTGAGAACTACTGGTGATCGGCTTTTGTGGCCGGTGAACACCAGCGACCACGGGTGATGAGCAGCCACTATGGTTGTCGCGTTTGTGTTGGCAGAGGCCAAACGCGGCGGCGTGGGGGTTAGCGAGAACCTCAATTAGCGTTCACGAGCAAAAAAAATAAAAATTAAAAATTAAAATTAAATGCATGTTTAAAAAATGACGTGGAAAATGTTTCAATGTTTTTAATTAGATATACACGTGAATCAATATTTTTTAATTACATTTGCTGCATTTTATTAATCAAATACATGTATTAATATAATGTTTCATTAATTAATATTTGTATATTTAAATTAATTAAAATGAGCTTAATTAATTCATGATTCAATTAATTAGAAATTAAATTTTGTGTTTAATATTTCAATTAATTAGATTTATACATGAACTTGAATAATTAGATCAATCAGACCTGATCGGGTTCAAATTATTAGATGATTTTATCATACCAAATTGATCCAACTAGACCTATCCAGTTTAAACCATTAGTTGGTTTAACTAGACCTAATTAGTCCAATCAAATTTAATCCAGTTTCAATTATTGGTTGGTTTAACCAAACTAGTCTGATACAAACCTGAATTGATTTGTTTGATTTGACCAAAAGGTCTGACCCTGAATTAAATAAGCTACAAATTAAATAAGAATAACTTAAATAAGATATTCCTGTCTAATTAGATTAATTCTAATGAGGACAATAGATCCAAACTAAGGATTCGATTGCTTAATCAACCAGTCTGGTGCATTAGTCAAATATAGTTTCTCAAATTAAGAAAATTTATTTTTATTATTTGCTTATGATTCTGTGGGGTTTATACATATATGCAAATTGAATTGAACCAATTTTGTTACTAGTTTATCGGTTTGAGACCACCTCGGGAAGGTGAACGCCCGAGACCCCCCTCCCCCCGGGCCAAAAGACCCCGAGATCACCTCGGGGCAGCGGAGCCTAAGGATCACTCGACCTCAAGTAACTATCCCCTTTCTTCGGATATGTGGATAATCATCACCAATTATTACGGGGCAATCATGACCCATAATACGCGGTCATTAAAGTCTTAATTATCGTAACGTCCCAGATTTAATGATTGCGAGGACCGTCACAAGGATTATCCAGTAACCGATAATTGAGGAGACGTGGAGAAAATCGTGGAGACACATGTGACTGTCGCTGCAGGTATAAAAGGTACCTCAACCCCTCAGGTAAGGGGAGACGCACATTTTAACTCATACTTTTGTCCTTATTTCCCTTCCATCTAACAAACTCAGGCACTGACTTGAGCGTCGGAGTGAGTTCCGTCGGATAACCTCCGGCGTGTTCCCTTAACGCTCGTGTTAATCTCGCGGGGTGGAAGCTTTTTCTCTCTCATCATCGTCTTCGTGGGCTGAACCCTGATGACTGACCGTCAACGTCGATTCCTTCCAAAACATCTACAAAATTATATATGTATTATAATTTCTCTTGTACTTCATTCTATTTTTTGAAAGAAAAAAAGAGAATTATATTTGCACGAAGTTTCGAGAGATTTTTTTTTTTTATTACTATCGAGTTATATTTCATAGAGTAAGAGTCTAAGAGAGTTTCTAATCATATGATAATATCTATTTTAGAATTGTTTTCATTGTTTATCTTTGGGATGTAATTTTTTAATATTTGAACAACTAACGTATTGTTATTGCAATTGTAAGGGCAAAAGAATAAAATTTAAATTTATATGTTGCGCCTATTCACTCTCTCTCTCTCTCTCTCATTTAGACGAACAAAAATCTTAACATCACAAATTAAGTGTCTTCGGTTGGATAAATCTTTATCTAGTTTATAAATTTTCATTTAAATTTAAAATAATTTAATCATAATATTTGGAAATCATTAAGAATCATAGATGGAAAGACATCTTCACTCTACAACATTGTTGTTGAAAGGGGAAAAAATGTCACTTGATCATGAAACAACATAGAAATGTGACGGCATATGACACAATACTATTAAAAAGAGACTCAAATATTATGATTCATCATGTTCCACTTGGGGAAGGCAACTTCAAGATATTTGTTGATGTTGTTTTAGATGGAATAGAGCTTTCAATCCCAATTAAGTCTGGACCAACGACCGTTAGTGATGCAGTTGGATCAATTATTGCTTAGCCTAAAGAGTTGGTTATTTTACCAGCGAAAAAGGTACTTTCAAATTTTAGTTGATTTTTCTTTATGCACTATATTATATATTGCTTGAACAATAACTTACTTTAGAATACTCATATGGATAATTTAAACATTTATAAAAAGAATGTGAAACCTCAACTATTTGATCATTTGAATGTTATTGTTAAACCAAACAAGTTCAAGGAAATTGAAAAAATATTACCAATGGCATGCGAGTGTATCTACGCATATACTGTTAGATTGATGCCTGAATTAGATGAGAACATACATATAGAATTTGATGAAGCTATTTTTGGATGTCCTAAAAGTGTATAGTTGCTAAGAGATGATATCTTGCACTTTATAGAGATGAAAGAGATAGGTGCAAGATCAATTTTGATTTATATAGGGTATGTTATGTCTTACATATAATTTTTTTCACATGCTTTTGCTTGGTTATGCTAAAACATTTAATATATGTTGTGTGAATGCAGTTACCTCTATAAATACTTGAAAAAAGAAAATAGGGCTGAGTATATCTCATTTGTGGATCCTGGCGACGTACCTACATACGGTGTGCCCGAAGATGGTAGTAAATTGTCACGACATATTGCCGCTCAGTTGGGAACATCAAATAGAGATAGCATCTGCTTTATCCCATACAACGTTAGGTAAGATTTTAATTATTTATCGATTCTTACTACATATCAGTCAATATTGTATTGTCATTTTTAGGTACCATTATATCTTGACTATCATAAATGAAGATAAGAATATGATATATTTATTGGACTCTATGAGTAACAGGAACCGAGATCATACTTTAAAAACTATTGTGATTAAGTAAGTAATAGATTATACTAATCATGAATACATTTAGACACAAATATGAAAGTATAACTTTATATTTTTTTTTACATTATATATAGTGGGGTGAAGATGTATAATGTCTCAAGGGGTATTTCAAAAGGACCATATTTTACACAATTGACGGTATGTATTTAAGCTAGGTATTTTTGTATCAATGCATAGTTCATATTTTTTTTGGATTGTGACAAATAACATTAACTTTTAAATTTCATTAGGGTAATCTAAAATAACGTGGTAGTACTGAATGTGGATATTGTATAATGCGCTATATGAAAAAAATAATCTTAGATGAAGATCCACAGTTGGAGAAAAAGGTAATTTTTTTCTTGAACTTGGTAGTATTTTTTTCTTGTATTTATCACTATGTTACTATTCATCACACTATTATCCTTGATGCCCCCATGATGTGGTAATTATTTTTATGTCTTGCTTCTATATATTAGTGTTATATTTCTGAATACTTATTTCAAATTTTTGTTAATGTTTCAGTTTGCAGGATTAATTAAGAATCAATATTTTAATCAACCGCGGTATGATGAAGTAAGAAGTCTACATGTATGTCGGTGTCTAATGGTTATGTAGATTATGATATAAATTTTTGAATTATATTAGAGATTTATGGATACACTTTGAGTATAGTTGGACATATTTATGTTACTTTTGCATATATACTTTTGGATTATGATAGATATTTATAGTATATTTATTTTATTTTAATGGTAAAAAATATTTTATTCAATTATAATTTTGTTGTAATAAAATATGACCAATTACTTCTACATTACAAATAAAAATAAATGATGGAGTAATATAATCCATGTTAAGAGAACCGGACCGGACCGGCCGGTCGGACCGGGAACCGGCCGGAATTCCGGTCCGGATTAATGATGAAAACCGGTGGCTTAAAAATCGACTGTGGACCGGTGTGAACCGGTCGGGAACCGGGTGAACCGGACAACCCGGTTCACCCGGTTCGATTTAAAAAAAACAAAAACTTAAAAGATAAAAAACCGTAAAAGTTAAAAATTAAAACATTAATTAAACCTAATTTTTAATCACGAATTTGTGATTTCTCAGCGTCGCCTCGTCTTCTCGACTCGCACCGTCTGCTCTGAGCTTTGCCAACGTCGCAGTGCCTCCGCCAACTTCGCCAGCCGCCGCACCTCCGCCAACGTCGCGGCATCACATCGCCTCCGCCAGCGTCGCCAGCCGCTGCGCCTTCGCCAGCGTCGCCAGCCGCTGCGCCTTCGCCAGCATCGCCAGCCACCGTGTCTCCGCCAGCGTCGCCTGCCTCCGCCACCGTCTCCTGCCTCCGCCAGCGTCGTCTGCCTCCGCCAGTACCGTCTCTTGCCTCCGCCAACGTCGCGCATCACGTCAGCTCCAGCCTCCACCAGCCGTTCTCTTCTGTATTTCTATGGTTGAACTTTGAAGCCGATAACCAATCAAGTTCATTCATAAATAATAAGTTCATTATGTAAGACATTTGAATCTAATTAAAATCGTAATTAATAATTAGACAGTAGATGATTAAGTTCATAAATAGTAAGTTCATGAATAATAAATTCATTCATAAGTTTCTTATGCTTAATGATTAAACAGTAGATTAATAAAGTTCATTAATCAATAATTAGTTAATTACATGCTTTTTTTTTAAAATCGTAATCAATTTAGTGATTTATTATTTTACTGTAAGTTACATGATTTTTTACTGTAGTTGGGTCAATTGTTTTTTTACTGTAGTTGAGTCAATTATTAATTTCATATATTTATATAAATATATACTTTATAATATACCGGTTATATTCCAATTGGACCCCCGATTAAATCGGTCGAACCTCTGAACCCTTGTTCTGACCGGTTCGATGTCCGGTCCGGTTCTCAGAACCTTGAATATAATATAAACGACTTCGACAAATTTAAATAATAGCGAAGTTGAAGAAAATATTTATTTCGCTCCAATTCAAATTTGTAAAGTTGTTCAAATAAATTACTTCATTAATTTAAAATTAAGTTGTAGTAAAATATAATTATTTATTTCTACACTATAAATAAATGATATAGTAATACAATACAAACAAATTTAAAAAGTGATAGAGTAGCATGAGAATCCAATTGTAATTATCATATATATATATATATATATATATATATATATATATATATATATATATATATATATATATATATATATATATATATATATATATATATATATATATATATATATATATATATATTAATTTGTTCAATTGTTCTCTCTGGTAATACAAATATATGTATCATTCATGTATAATGTTTTTATATTTCTCAAATTTAATTTAAAAATCCTTAAATGAATTATTTACAAAAAGTTTCATAATTTACATGTTTTAATATATTTTATTAAATAACGACTCTTAAATATTTATCTGAACAGATAAAAAAATATTAATTTAAAGTTCAGATAAATAATATTATTCGAGGGAGTTCATGATTTTTTAAATTTGATTCAAACTATAAGCCTTCCATCCACCATTCTGAATAAACAAAAACCAAAATCACTCCAAGTTAATTAGCCTCTCTTTGTCTAATGACAGCACGTGTAAAATGTTGTGAAAACCTGTGATTTGGTCATGCCACGAGTCCAAATCTTGGTGGACAAGTTTCAGTTTCGGGAACAAGTTCTATGCGTGGCGGTAGGGGAGGGAGAAAATTACAAGTCATATATGCAGCAGAGAGTCGGTCAAAGTTCATGCTCGCGTTGACAAGGATGAGGACACGGTGACCACATTAAAACTTTCACCTCAAGACTGTTTGACTTGATAATCCATATAGTCATATACGGTATTTTTTTCTCTATAGCGCACATATTAAGATGGCATCAGGTTTTCCCACCCTCCTACTCACTATTTTCTGCGACAGATCGTATATTTAATTATTTACCTTACATGCATCATACGATAAAACGAAACAATAAATTAAATAATCCATCGCATCGCATGAGAAGATATTTTTTTATTTCTAAAAAAATCGACTTTGATTTTATTTTATAACTCTACTATATAATAATTAATTCTGCCAATTTACAGAGCGCCTATAATAGGCTTGAAGCTCTCTAGTAAAAAGAGAAAGAATAATTCATTTTGTGTTCATCACGTAGCTGCATGATGGAGTTTTAATGGGATCCGATGTATTAGTGCTGGTATGAAGCGCCCCGAGTCAGGATACGCATGGGTCAACAATAGAAAATTCGTGTGTGGGTGAAGAAAATAAAAATCTGTGCGATAATTTCATGCACGACTGTGCATGATCGACACTCTCAATCAATTCCAGGTGATCAAATTGACTAGGATCTCTCAATTGATTGAGGCAGCAATTCAACGTCTTGAATCGATTAGAGGGGCAACGTTGCGGTGGTATGCAGTGGCGGTCGATTAGAGGGGCAACGTTGCGGTGGTATGCAGTGGCGGTCGATTAGAGGGGCAACGTTGCGGTGGTATGCAGTGTCGCGACCGCCACTGCACGCCATACCCCTAAGGTTCAAGTTATAGTTTTGGGTCGGGGCCGATGACCAGAGGCCGCGGTTCAGTGGGCAATCAGCCAGGAGTTGACCGTTGTGTGGGAGGCGCCAACGATTAGAGTGGGTGTCGAGCACACAAATATCGCATAGGATATCACCATATATATATATATATATATATATATATATATATAAATAAAATATTTGGGCACTCAACAACTAGGCATCCCTCACATCTCTAAATGCCTAGATAAATCCAGATGCTCTATATATGCATCCCTCACACCTCTAAATGCCTAGATAAATCCAGATGCTATATATATATACAGAGAGAGCAAATTTTGTATAAAATTTAAATAATTTTTTTTCGTTTTTTAATTTTTTTAATGTTATAGTTCAATTTAACTATAAATTTTAAAGATAAAAACTTAAATAATATAATCGTAAAATAAATAAATTTAAAAAAAAATCATGTTTGTCACATACGAGTACCCGCGGAATTCATCCTTAATCGATTGATCAATCGATTAGGAGACATCCGAATCGATTGGTCAATAGATTGGTAAATATAATTAATACACAATATTATACTTAATCGATTGATTCAAGGCAATTTTCTTATCTTGAATCTTGCCTTGAATCGATTGTGAGGCGTAACATCTCACGACCACTGTAATCAAATTCAATCGCTATAATATTCTGTCCCGTCGGATGTGATACTCTTAGGGTGCGTTTGGTTGAGGGAGTTCACCTTCCCTTCCTGAGTTATAGTTTAGGTTGGACTAGACGGTCGTAGGCCGCCGAAGCTAGGCGATTGACTGCGCCTCCCAATTGAATCGATTGGGAGGCGTCGTGCACAGGCGCACGACATAACGTCCACAGCAAAGGGACCGTAGACAAGGTAGCACCTATGTATTTGATATGTGTATTTGAATGTGCAGGTTCTGCAGGATACATATAGACTCAGCTTGATGGCTTCGGGTCCGGTGAAGGATGGTGCATCCGAGGAACCGTAGACAAGGTAGCAACGATGAGCCGAGGAAAGTGAACTTCGAGGCATACGCGAAGGATGACATGTGGAGACAAGCCTTGAGCTTGTATGCATCCGAGAGACGAGAGTCAAAGCGAAGAAGGCTTGAAAGCAAGAGTCAAAGCTGCAAAGGAAGAGTCAAGTGAGTCGTGAGGATCCGAGTGCGAGTAATTGTACTTGGGAAGGGAAACCCTAGGTTTAGGAGTTTACCAGTCGACTGGTGTGAGATCAGTCGACTAGTAGAGGTCATAGAAAGATCAGTCGACTGATCTTCTGTGCAGTCGACTAGTGTCGATTGGGAATTCGAACGTTGGGCTGTAACATTTAGATTCAGCTGGATCAGTCGATTGGTATTGGAACCAGTCGACTAGTAACGACTAGTTTAGCCACGAGATCTATTTAAGGGAACTCGATTTGCCTGGATGGGGTTGACAAAATTGGTCTTGTTTAAAGGCCAATTAGTAGTCTTTGTACTCAGAGATCTTGTGCGAGTTTGTAGCAAGGTTTCTCCGCCCACTAAGAGCTACACGAGCATAGTCGGAGGTTTTCCGGGGAGTCATCCGTCGAAGGATCGAGATTGTCCACCTTACAGGCTGTCGTGCAGTAGGAGTCTTATCTGTTGGCGTTACAGGCGTTACAAGCCTTGATTTTGAAACGTTGAAACGTTGACGTTGTTATCAAATCAATAGCATTGAATACCTCCATTGACGGAGGTAGAAGAAACGCCTGATTCTTCATATAAATTGGCGTCCAAATTGCAATCCAAGAGAGGAGACGAAGAATGAATCGGAGCTTCGAATCTGGGATTTGGTTTGTGATAAATCGAGTTTTGTCCGTGGTGATATCTCGCGTGACAGCAGGCAAGCAGAGGAAGTAGAAGCAAAGGAGATCACTGTAAGTTCGATTCGATCTCATGTTTTTCAATCTAAGATTGGTATCAGAGCGATTAGATTGTAAAAGCATGATTTACCTTTTTTTCCTTTGCGATGAACTCCTCGATCTCGATCTGTTGATGGAGAAAATCGTTGAAATCGCCACTGAGTTCTTCAATCGCTGCGCGTTTTCACTCCACTGGCCGACGATCGCATCACGCGTGCGCAAGGGAGCCGTCGCCTTCGGCTGGATGTGTCGATGGAGGCGACCATAGCGTTTGTGATGGCGAGAAAAAAAACGGCTGTGTGGGGAAGAAGGCTGCGTGGAGAAGAAGAGGTGGCGGCTGCGGGCGTTGGGTGAAGAAGATTAGGTTTTGGGTTTTTTTAAGAGAAAAAGTTGATTTTATTAAATCAACAAGAATTAAAAAAAAAAATTGAAACCTATTTTACTCTGCAAAACGCTGCTGCCCAAGGGAGGATCGAACCACCGACCTCACAGTTGAAGGCAAACAGGCCCAACCAGAAGCTATATTCGGTAATTTGTTTAGATTTGGTTCAATTTATTTAAATTAGATTCTAGTTTGGTTGAAAAAGATTAAGTTGGTCAAATCGATTTTGGTTCAAACCATTAGTTGGTTTAACCAAACCATTTTGATCAAATAATTTGAACTAAACAGAATGATTTGATTATTATGTTGAACCTCAAATTTAAATAGGCTTAATTGTAGCTACAAACAAAAAGGAAACTTATATGCCTTTATATATTTGTGTTGTGAATTGAATTGAACCAGTTTTGTTACTGGTTTGTCGGTTTTGTACTGACATTGTGTATTTCAATTCCAGATGCCGAGATTTATTACCACAATGACTCGTCGAGATGTGCGACGGAATCATTTGAGGGAACAGATAGAGGAGATTGACTACCTCCCACATCTAGGCATCCAAGGGCATATGGGAAGGCTTGATCGTCTATTTTGGAAACTCGAACAGGAAGAGTTTCCAGTTTTAGATAACTACCGGATCGGGGCATTGATTAGTTCATTACCGAGGCGTGCTAAAGTAGCTGCAAGATGTATCTGGGGATGCTACGAAGGACGTATCTCATATACCGAGTTATGTAGAGAACTACTTCGCCAGAATTTTTCAGAAGAGGATCTGGAAGATTCTGAGGACGATCTGGAAGAGGATCCTGAAGAATTTGAAGAGGATCCAGAGATAGATCTGATTGTAGAATTCGAGGGGGATCCTGAGGAAATCGAGTGGGATCCAATTGAAGATTCTGAGGAGGACCCAGAGGAAGATCTCAAAATGTTCGAGGGCGATCCTGAAATGTTCGAGGACGATCCTGAAATGTTTGAGGACGATCCCGAAATGTTCGAGGAAGATCCCGAAATGCCTGGTCCCGAAATGTTCGAGGAAGATCCCGAAATGCCTGGGGAAAATCCTGAAATATTTTAGGAAGATCCTGATATTGAAATGATCAAGGAAGATCCTGAAATATTTAAGGAAGATCCGATAGAATCTGTAGAAGATCCCGAGCCTGATCAGACTGGCCGATTAGAGATGAACGAGAGAGTGATAGTCACTATCATAATATTTTTTATTATGGGAATGATGTCAACTTATCTAGTTCATTAAATTCTGGTTGTTGTACGAACTTATTAAGCCTATTAAATAAAGTTATGTTATGTGTTAATTGACTTGTCAATGATTAATTCATTTATATGATTAGTTCATATTTAAGATAAATGATTAGTTCGTTTAATGGGATGTATGTAATATAATTGATAAATGTTAATTAGATTGGATGATGCGAATGATGAGTGAAAACGTAGTTATCACTTGATTTCGTAAACCAAGTCAAGTTTACATTGAGTCAATCAAAAATTATGTACAGATGATTTACACTGAATTAATGAATAATATGTTTGTTTATGATAGATCATGGCAACTAAGAACATCATAGCTGAACTGAACAAGGGAGAGAAATTGTATGGAGACAACTATAAAATATGGCATCTCAAGATACAATATGTTCTTGAGGAACAAGAAGTTCTGGAGGCTATAAATCATTTCATGGTAGAACCTGCTGTTTGTTCAACTGCACAGTACAGACTTGATCTAGATGCCTATAGGGCATGGAAGAAAAAGGACTTCACTGCAAAGGGGATATTGATTAGTTCAATGGTAGATGACCTGGTATTTGAGTATGAGCCACTACCATCAGCTCATGCTGTCTAGGTTGCCCTAAAAGAGAGATACAGCGGAGTTAGTGTGAGCAAGCTTCGTCAACTGACAATCAAGTTTGACAGTTGTAAAAAGCGCCCGAATGTAACGATGACCCAACATCTGAGAGAAATGTGTAATATGATTCGGGAGCTTAAGACTGCTGGTCATGAGTTGACCGACGAACAACAGGTTCAAGCAGTTATTCGTTCCCTTCCTGATTCTTGGGAAACAATGAAGCAGAACCTTACTCACAGTGAGAATATAAAGACTTTCATTGATGTCTCACGCCATATTGAACTGGAGGCGGAGAGAATAGAATCTGCAAGGATTTCTGAGCAAGCTTTCGTAGCTGAAGGTTCTAGATCCAAGAATAAGAAAAAATGGTTTAAGAAAGGAAAGGGAAAGGGAAAGGAAAGGGAAAGGGAAAGGGATAAAAGTTGATAAAGATTGAGAGGGAGTTCCAGCTAATCCCTAAAAATATTTTTTTGATTAAGATTGATATTATATTTTCTGAAAAAAAAAACTTTTTTGAAAGAAAATTTTTTTTTGAAAGCTAAGTTAATAGATTTAAGACTAGTTTTTTTTCTAACACTTAGCCTATATTTCTACTCCCTTAAACTTGTTATGCTTATATCTTTTTTGATGAATGACAAAGGGGGAGAGCAGGGTAAAAGGGTTAGAAAATTGCAAACAGCATGCTTATTTCACATTTATTTACCTCTGCTTTCTTGTGTGCTGCAACTTTCATACCTATGCTTGTGTTATATTGTTTGCATGTTTATGCAAGTTCATATCTGCTGTTTTTTTCTAACTTTAACCTGAGTTGTCAATACATCAAAAAGGGGGAGATTATTGGTGCAGTTTGCACTAACGGTCAAACTCGGGTTTTGATGTATGACAAAGTGGTTAAAGTTAGGGTTGTTGGTTTTTAACCTCTTTACTAAGTGTGCAGGGTTGAAAGACTTAGGACCAGACACCAGGCTGAAGTCCAGGATGGTTGAGTCCTGGCGGGAAGTCCAGTTGGGTCCGCGGGACCTGACAACTGGCTGAAGACCAAGTTGGTTGAGACTTGGCAGGAAGACCAGGGTGGTTGAGCCTTGGCAGGAAGTCCTGGTGGGTCAAGAAGTCAAGTAAAGCTGCACAAAGGGTAAGTGAGGTAAGTCACTGGAGGAGCGAACCAGTGAGGACGAGTCCATTTATGGGACTTTAGGCGCGGTCCAATTTAGACCCATTTGGGTGATCTAAGTTGAGGCCTGGTTAGATCCTGGTCTAGGAGACAAGGTCTAATTAACTATGAATATATTTTACTCCAATATATTTGATAACATTATCTTACAGGGTTTGTTTGATATATGGACTAAGCTACAAAACACTTCTTGTGTAAATTAAGTCCTATCCATTTTGTTTAATTACTTAGTTACATCTTATTTAATTATTTATTAATTCATGATATGTTCGGTGAAGCATGAGGATAGAAACAAATCTCCTTTGAATTAATTTTTAATTTGCTAAAACTTGTTCACTTCTTGTTAAATTAATTTCTATCCATTTTGTTACATCTTATTTAATTGTTTATTAATTCATAATTTTTGGTGAAGCATGAGGATAGAAACAAAGTCTCCTTTGAATTAATTTTTAATTAAAGCCACGCAGGAGATTGGATTGTGCCGCTTCAGATATTGGATAAGGAGCACATGTGAATAGGATCTGGATGAGACCCAAAAAGCTCGAGAGCCCCTCTATAAAAAGCCTTGTTGTAGAGCTTGAAAAGATATCGAAATATTTTTCCGAAAAAAAAAGCTTTCCAAGTGCTCTCTCTTCGAAACTCTCCTGCTGCGGTCCAAGCTACGACGTGTTCACGTTTGATCGCTGCCGGAACTTCAACCCCAACATCTGAGCCCATCTAGGAGATCTTCTAAGTTGTTGGGTAACGCAATTTTTATTTCTTGCATTTAATTACTTGAAAGTGTGGGGTTGTCACACTTTCAATTCTTTTGTACTCGCCTACTCTATCGGGGTTTATCGGTAGAGAGTTTTAGTGGATTGCCCAACGGAAAGGTCCGAGGGACCTGGGCCTTCGAGTAGGAATCGCCGAAGGCTCCGAACGAAGTAAAACTACCTGTGTCGTTTGTATTGGTTTTTCGTTCGTGTTTTATTTTTTCCGCTGTGCACGCTTTTTAAAGCGCTCTAATTTTAAAAAAAAAAAAGGTCACGTGATTCACCCCCCCCCCCTCTCACGTGCATCGATCCTACAGAGGATACTGTTCCTCCGTTAACAGATCAGGAATCACAGGGGATACCTGAATCTAGTCAACCTAGTGGGAGTAAATTGCCTATAAGTGAATTAGTTTCTCAACAATCAAACCTGCGAAGAAGTAATCGTAAGATTATTCCTCAGAGAAGGTTTGACATTGAAAATGAGGCATTAATGATTCTCCTAGTTGACGATGAAGAATCACGAACGATTGAGGAAGCATTGAAATGCTCAGTTAGAGAAAAATGGAGAATTGCAATGGATGAAGAAATGGAGTATATGAGAAAGAATCAGGTTTGGGATTTAGTCGATCTTCCTCCAGGCTGAAGGGCTATTGGGAATAAATGGATTCTCAAAATCAAGAGGAAGGCAGATGGATCGATTAATAAATACAAAGCTCGTTTGGTTGCAAAAGGATATATCCAAATAGAGGGTATTGATTTTGAAGAGACATTTTCCCCTGTTGTGAAGTTTGTGTCAATACGTGTCATTTTAGCTATAGTAGCACATTATGACTTGGAATTACATCAGATGGATGTAAAAACGATTTTCCTTAATGGTAATCTTGACGAGGAAATCTATATGGCACAACCAGAAGGTTATATTGTTGATGGCCAAGAGGAAAAAGTATGTAGACTTAAAAAGTCTATATATGGGCTAAAGCAAGCGTCGAGACAATGGAACATAAGATTCAATGAAGTCATTTTATCTTATGGTTTCGAAATGATCAATGAGGATCATTGTGTTTACCTAAGAAAGGATAAAGGAAAGTTGGTCATTTTATCATTATATGTTGATGATATCACTATGTGAAAATCAAGAATAGACTTCACCACAGATTACTTCGGCGAAATCGTTTAACGAAGTAATACATATTAATCAACTTCGGTACTAAATTTGATGAAGTAAATTTCACTTTAAACTTCGTAGCTTAAAAATTATGAGTCTTACTACTAAATTAATCTGATATTTTACTTCATAATAAATATTTGATGAAGTAATAAGTTATCAAATAAAATTCATAAATTTTTATACCGAAGTAATAAGTTTAAATAAACTAAATATGTTTTCTTTTATAAATAAATTAACCTCTTTAAAGCATTAAACCTCATTAATAAAACTCCCCAAATATACTCGCGCGAGCCCTAACTTCACGCACAGCACCTCCTCCTTCTCCCGACGATGCGCCACCCCCTTTTGCCCGACGATGCGCCTCCGTCCCCTCTTCGCCGCGCTTGCATCTCCCCCTCCACTCGACGCACGAGAAGAAAAGGCAACGGTTTTGTTCCTCTTTGAGGTTTCTGGCATCTCCCTCTTTGAGGTTTCTCTTTGAGGTTTTGTTCCCCTTTTGTTCCTCTTTGAAGAAAAGGCAACGGTTTCTTGCATCTCCCTACTCTATGGTTTCTGGCATCTCCTGCCCTAGGGCATGATTTCTGATTACCGTGGATTCATCATGTGGCATCATTTCTTATTTCCTATGGTTTGGGTTAGGCATAATTTCTATGGTTTGGGTTAGGCATAATTTCTTTTGCATTTATGTGTGTTTGTGCAAATCCTCCATTGATGGAACCCTAACTTTGGAGTCAGCCACACTTTCCTAATAATTCCACTCAAAGATAGAGTCATACGATTGGTACAGATGATCTTTTTCATGTTGGTTTTCTTTTTACAGCTTCTTTAGTTAAGTTGAGGCACTCAAATTTGTTTTCACAGCTTCTTTAGTTAAGTTGAGCTTCTTTTTACAGCTTCTTTAGTGAAATTGATATAGGGTTTTCTTTAGTGAAATTGATCTAGAAGATGAATCAATTGATGCAGAGATTCTCAACTCTATGGTTGTTACAAATGAACATTTTAAGACTGCTTTGGGATCTAGTAACCCATCTGCTCTCCGTGAAACTGTAAGTCTTTGCATTGATAACTGTAATTGTTTTCAATTGCTTTCGTTTACTACATTGCTAAAAATTGAAAATAAGAAATTTGAGATTGATGTTTTTTCTAATTTAAACTACACTTTTCAACTCAAAAAATCCTACAAACTCAAATGTTTGGCTGGCAACTTGTGGCTACTGCCATAGGTTATTGAATGGCCTAAAAAACCCTTTATTTTTCTTCTTCAAATGCTTTTTTGCACTTGAGCTATAAGCCTGGTATATTCATTTATCCTTGAGAAATGCTGATAGTTTTTTTTGGGTTTTGATCAGGTCGTTGAAGTACCAAATGCCAGCTGGGATGATATTGGTGGGCTGGAAAATGTCAAGAGGGAGCTGCAAGAGGTAGTGTCATGGATATTTTTGATGTTTTATGCTCACCAAGGCTTGACTGTGTTTTCTTTTTAATTGTTTTTTTTCTTCTGCAGGCTGTCCGATATCCAGTTGAGCATCCTGAGAAGTTTGAGATGTTTGGGATGTCCCCTTCTAAGGGAGTTTTGTTTTATGGACCGTCGGGATGTGGTAAAACATTGCTAGCTAAGGCCATTGCTAATGAATGCCAAGCTAATTTCATTAGTGTGAAGGGTCCTGAATTGTTGACCATGTGGTTTGGTGAAAGTGAAGCAAATGTGCGTGAAATATTTGACAAGGCTCACCAATCTGCACCATGTGTGCTCTTTTTTGACGAACTCGACTCCATTGCGACTCAGGTTAGCTATTTTTGCCATTTCAGTTGGTCTTCAACACTATCATGTCATCCCTGTAGAGAGGCAGCAGTGTTGGTGATGCAAGAGGTGTCGCTGATAGGGTTCTTAATCAGCTACTGACAGAGATGGATGGCATGAATGCCAAGAAAACTGTATTCATTATCGGGGCAACCAACAGACCTGATATCATAGATCCTGCTCTACTCAGGCATGGCCGGTTGGACCAGTTGATTTGTATTCCTTTACCAGATGAGGCCTCTCAGTATCAAATTTTTAAAGCTTGCCTAAGAAAATCTCCAGTGGCAAAAGATGTGGACCTGAGGGCTCTTGCGAAGTACACTCAAGGATCTCTAGTGGCAATAGATTTTGGGTGAAGTTGGTTAATGTCTTTTATGAATACACTCTTGAGTTGTAAGAAATAGATATTTTTGATATATATATATATATATATATATATATATATATATATATATATATTTGTTTAATTTTGATGGTGAAAAATATTGTGTTGTAGTAATTCAAATAGATATTTTTGAAAAATATTGTAGTGAAAAATATTTATTTAATTAAAATTGTATTGTAACAAAATATGATGAATTACTTCGACAATACAAAATAAATGGTGCAGTAATGCAATACAACAGACTTCGTCAAATTTAATTAGCAGCGTAGTTAAAAAAAATATTTACTTCGTCATTTTTTTAATTTGTGAAGTCGTTTGTATAAATTACTTCGTTACATTATGTTGAAGTAATACAACAAAAAATACTTCGACCAATTCAAATTTTGTAGAAGTAAAATTAAATATTTACTACACGAGAATAAAAAATTTGTGAAGTCGTATAAATATTTTACTTCGTCAACTTATGAAGTTATATATGATCAAATACTTCAGCGAGATCGATGAAGTAATAGAGCCATTTTACTTCGAAAACGGTTCAACTTGAACCGATTTTGAACCAGTGAAAGACTTCGGTATTTCATGGTAAAGTAAAAAACTGACCTTTTTACTTCATGCGCGTCTACTTCGGTAATTATCTACTTATTACTTCAGATAATATCCGAAGTCTATTATCAATTTTCACATAGTGATATGCTGATAGCTGGAAATGACTTAAAAGTTGTGATTGAGGTCAAGTCTTAGCTTTCATCACAATTTGACATAATTGACATGGGAGAAGCTGAGTATATCTTAGGAGTACGGATCATTCGTGATCGATCAAAAAGACTTTTGGGTTTGTCCCAAGAAGCTTATATTACTAAGATACTACAACACTTCAATATGTTTGATTGCAACGTTGAACAAACACCTACATCAAAAGGTGTTGTTTTGAGCAAAAGTATGTCTCCCAAGACTCCTGAAGAGATAGCCGAGATGAAGAAAAGACCATATGCTAGTGCCATTGGTAGTTTGATGTACACTATGTTGTGTACTCGCCCTGATATAAGCTATGCTGTTAGCTTAGTTAGTCGTTTTCAGTCAAACCCAGGATCAAGACACTGGAAAGCGTTAAAAGGATATTCAGATATCTCAAAGGAACGGCAGATTATTGTCTCTGCTTCCAAGGATCAAAGCTGAGCTTGAAGGGCTACGCAGATGCAGATTGGGCAGGGGACCTTGACAACAGAAAATCCACATCTGGCTATATTTTTTTTGCTGAATGGAGGTGCCATTTCATGGAACAGCAAGAAACAGGCTTGTGTAGCACTGTCGACAATGGAGGCTGAGTATGTGGCTTGTGCAGCGACTGTAGAAGAAGCTGTCTGGTTGAGAAGGTTCCTAAAGCATCTGAAGATTGTTGAGGACAGTGGGAGCCCTGTTACAGTGTGTTGTGACAATCATACTGCTATAGCTTTTTCTAAGGATCCTAAATATCACAGCAAAGGCAAGCATATAGAAATTAAATACAATTTTGTAAGGGATATTGTTGACAAGAAAAAGATAATTCTTGAGTACATCCCTACCCGAGCAATGCTTGCAGATCCTTTTACTAAGCCGTTGACTAAAGAGTCATTTTATGAACATGTGAAGTCTTTGGGACTACGCAAGATGTAAGAAATTGTAAAGACTGTTATATAAATGAAATGTCATGATATATTCAGTGTAAATGTATTTGTTACATTTGGTAAAAGTCTCGATGAGCATGTTGGCAGGCTAAGATTGGTCCTCTCACATGGACAATCGTCTCTATTTGTTGAGTATAAATAGAGGTAAAACCATTACTTGTGAGACAGCTTATGTAGTTGTGAAGAGAGACATACTCATAAGTTGAGGTCGCCTTGATTTTGTATCAAGATGAGATCATTTATGTAATGATCATAGTAAATGCACCCACCATTTACTAAACCTGTTTAAAGCCAGATTGGAATTCATAAGTTGAATTCGGATTAGACGTTAGGTATGTCCAGATCAAAATCTGTACGATGTTAAATATTTGAGAAAAACATGCACTCTTTTTGGTAAAGAGAAAAACATCGTAGCATGTGATTCATACCACATGTGCTATAGCGACAATAAGGGTAGTAGGAGAATGGATCCCTGCTTCTCTACTATGTGAGACCCTTGAGTTCATCAGTTGATCTCAATCTTATCCTAAGTGACTATTTAGCTGTCTACTTGAAGTTTTAATCAGTGTTTGCTACTTTAGTGTGTGTCCTATTGACTATGGATGATTCGGTCTATGGAGCATAACTAGGAAAGCGACTGATTAAAATGAATAGATTCTAGCTGAAAAGGAAGATTAAAATTGGTTTACATCTATAATACTTATTCACTGGTCGACCAGTTACATTTTTTTGTTAAGTACTTAAAAATGTGATTGTGAATAAATGTATTAATTTGAGATGTCGAACATGCTCTTGACATAGATGTCATATGAGGGATTAGAGATGTTCATATTGATGTAAATATTTAATCTGGGGTAATGGCAAGTTATTGATGTCTCTGAGCATCTAAGTTAAGTGTAATAACTTTCTTAGCATTAATTGCTCAGTGTGCTTGCTATCGCACGAACCATTTTCCCTGAAGTATAAATTGAATGCTCCCATATGGTCTTTGTGACTTCCTTACATAGTCTTAGTGACTAGATGACCTATATGGATAGAATTGGACGAGTGGGAGATGTTGGCTTTACAGGCGTTACAAGCCTTGATTTTGAAACGTTGAAACGTTGACGTTGTTATCAAATCAATAGCATTGAATACCTCCATTGATGGAGGTAGAAGAAACGCCTGATTCTTCATATAAATTGGCGTCCAAATTGCAATCCAAGAGAGGAGACGAAGAAGGAATCGGAGCTTCGAATCTGGGATTTGGTTTGTGATAAATCGAGTTTTGTCCGTGGTGATATCTCGCGTGACAGCAGGCAAGCAGAGGAAGAAGAAGCAAAGGAGATCACTGTAAGTTCGATTCGATCTCATGTTTTTCAATATAAGATTATCTCCAAACCACGTTAAATGATTTGTCTCTTTTAGTTGTTAGTTTTAGTTTATATTGTTTCGCTTGCACAACTAACACGTGTAGGAAGAGAACCGACGATTTGGGAGAGAAGCTATTAACCCCCCCCTCTAGTTGGCCTATAATCCCGTATAATTGGTATCAGAGCGAAGGTTCGCTCATCTATGGACTAACCGTCGGGAGAGCAAAGTGCTAGAGGAAGATGACATTTGAAGAAAAATTGGGGGACGACATCACCATTCCACCTCCATACGATCGCGAAAATTTTAACTATTGGAGGTTGCAGGTGAAGACATGGTTCGATATGAATTGGAACATGATGATAGCCATAGAAGAACCATTTGAAGTCCTAAGAGACAAGCATGGGAGGAAGCTCCGACCACGCAATTGGAACAAGGAGCAACAATCACAATCAAAGGCAAATGAGAATATAATCTCAATTTTAATTAATATTTTGCCTAATGATGTGATTAGGAGTGTAGGCGAGTATAAGTGTGCTCATGAGCTATGGAGCAAAGTGATTGCTCTACATGAAAGCCCTACACAACCATAAGAAGAAGAACCCAAGGAGATGAGTTTAATGGTCCAAGAGAAGAAAAAGAACCTATCGGATGGGGAGATGAGCTCAACATCCGAGGAGGAGAAAAAAGAAGAAGAATCATCTACCTCCTCAAGTGAAGTGGCACAAGAAGATGAGAAACCATCCATCTCATCAAAGGTTGAAGAAGAAGTCAACCTACCGAGCACCTCCACCAAAGCAAAATCAAAAGACCACATCACTTGCTTTGGTTGCAATGAAAAGGGACACCACAAGAACAAATGTCCATTGGATAATAAGAAGGCAAACATAAACCCATTTCAAATTTTTTAAATTCTAATATGGATTATAGGAAGAAGAAGAAAAAAAACACATTAGATACTTCGCATGTGGTGAGTGGGGGCACTACCATACCAAATGCTAAAAGAAGAGAGAATTCAAAAAGTTGGAGCATTTGAGGAAATGGGAGAAGAAGATCTCACATCAAGGGAGAGCTACAAGGGCAAGAAAGGTAATCCCTAATTTGAAATGTAATTCAAATTTAAACTTCTCTATGCATGTTAGGAATAATATAAATTATTTACCCATGCATAAATATGGTTTTAAATATCATGATAGAAATAAGGTTAATAATACATATCAAAACCCTAGGCAATCCATGCATCATGATAAACCTAGACCCATTAGACCTAAGGACCAACCCATAAATCCCAAGAAGGGGAGACACATGCCTAGAATGGGTAGGTCTAGGAATGTCCAAGGTGGACAAGTTGATTCTAGGGTTAAAACCCTAGAAAGATAAATCAAGCTTTGAAGGCAAAGCTTGATAAGTTGAAGAGAAATCCTAGATAGATTCACTATTGGATTCAAAGGGTTGGGTATGGTGTTGGATAGTCAAAAACCCTACAATGTTAGATTAGATTTTAGATATTGGTCTCAGTCCTTCAATACTAAGGAAAAGTTATATGCAAGAGTATTATATGACTATAGCAAGGAGAAATCCAAAAATGACAAGGAAGTGTCATTTAAGGGAAAAAAGATATTAACTAAGGACAAGATATTCAAGGTTAAAGAAAAGAAGAACTTAACCAGGGACAAGGTGTCTAAGATTAAGAAGGCTAGGTTTGTAGGCCAAGAATCTCCGGAGATACACCGGTGTGGCCTAGTGGTTGTAGATGAGTCACCTAGGGAGGTGGCTAATGCTAAGAGCTCAAGGGGGAGCTTTAAGAGCCAATATAGGACCCATGACCAATGGATCTCAGATGGTTACTACTTAGGAGTCTAAATGGACCATGAGATGTGACAAAAGGTTTGACGACGAATTTAAGTTTCAACCTAAGGGATTTGACACATTGGGATTGTGTATCATGCATAAAAATATGACATTGAGGTCATATTGCATGATAATTTGGTGTTTGGTGTATAGATGTCATATAAACTAATGGTAGGGATGCATTGTAATTTGGTATGGGCATATATATTAAGAGGAAGACAAAACTAGGATTTTAGGTCAAGATTTAATTGAACCATTTAGCTAGTTTTGGATTTTTGTGTCAATCTTGGAATTTGATATATATATATATTTTAAATGTATTTTTTAAAGTAGACACGGGTACCGTAAATTTCTCCATAAAATTTAGAAATTTTTGGAGATTTATAAAAATTTTTGTGCATTTATGAAATTTGATTCAAAATGTAGAAAAGGTTGATTTTTGAGTATCAATCGATTGGTATAGAGGATAGTCTACAGATAATTCTGAGAGGTTGTTTTTCGATAGGGATCAGTCGACGGGTAACTGTCTCAGTTGACTAATACATGCTGAAATTATTTTCAACAAAGTCGAAAATTATCCTAATGATGTTAAACATATGTATAATCTTATGGGAGATTAATACACACTGTTTATGATCATTAGAGGGTAAAGAATCCAATTATTGGGATATTATTGGAGTTCTTTTTGATGTATGACAAAGGGGAGAATTAAGGTTTAATTGGGAAAACCTTATGTACCTATGCAAAAAATCCTAGTTTAAGGGGGGCCTTAGGTAAAGGGAGAGCATTATTGCTCATGTATTAGCAAAGGGGGAACCTTGTGATAGGTTTTTAAAATATCCATGGTAAGTCCAAGTGTAGGGGGAGCCTTGAAGAGGTTCTTAAAAAGCCCGTTGATGAAAATCCTAACTCTATAGGGAGTTTAGGTATGGGATATATCTTGTGATAGGATCCATGCATTGTTTGCATTGCATTGCATATGCATTGGTGATATAAGTTTAAGGTGTAGTCTTAGCAACGTAAGTCTAAATGTTTTTAACATTTTTATTTTTTATATTTTTCATAACTTAAACATATTGCAAAACATCAAAAAGGAGGAGATTGTTAAGGCAATCTATAGTCCGTGGGACCATATGTTTTGATGATTGGGCAAATGATTTAAGTTAGATTTACCCTTGTATTTGATATGTGTATTTGAGCATGTGCAGGTTCTGTAGGATACACATAGACTCAACTTGATGGTTTCAGGTCCGGTGAAGGATGGTGCATTCGAGGGACCGTGGACAAGGCAGCAACGATGAGCCAAGGGAAGTGAACTTCGAGGCATACGCGAAGGATGACATGTGGAGACAAGCCGCGGGCTTGTATGCATCCGAGAAACGAGAGCCAAAGCGAAGAAGACTTGAAGGCAAGAGTCAAAGCTGCAAAGGAAGAGTCAAGTGAGTTGTGAGGGTCCGAGTATGAGTGAACTATACTTGGGAAGGAAAACCCTAAGTATAGGAGTTTACTAGTCGACTGGTGTGGGATCAGTCGACTGATAAAGGTCACAAAAAGATCGGTCAACTTATCTTCTGTGCAGTCGAGTGGTGTCGGCTGAGAATTCGAACGTTGGGCGGTAACGTTTGAATTTAACTGGATCAATCAACTGGTGTTGGAACCAGCCGACTGAAAACGACTAGTTTAGCCATGAGCTTTATTTAAGGGAGCTCAATTTGTCTGGCTAGGGTTGACGAAATTGGTCATGGTTAAAGGTCATTTAGTAGTTTTTGTGCTCAGAGGTGTGCGAATTTGTGGCGAGGTTTCTCTACCTACAAGAAGTTACACAAGCATAGCCGGAGGTTTTCCGTGGAGTCATCCGTCGAAGGATCGAGATCATCTACCTTACGGACTGCCATGGAATAGAAGTCTGATCTCCGAACCATGTTAAATGGTTTGTCTCTTCTAGTTGTTAGTTTTAGTTTATATTATTTCGCTTGCACAACTAACACGTGTAGGAAGAGAACCAACGATTTGGGTGAGAAGCTATTCGCCCCTTCTAGTCGGTCTACGATCCCGTATAGAGTTTACCTTCTTAATTGGGTTATAGTGTTCAAACGAAAAAAATTTAAGATTTTACCTCGACGGATTTACCTGTCCAATTGGATTATAGTGTTCAACGAAAAAAATTTAAGATTTTACCTCGATGGATTTACCTGTCCAATTGAATTATAGTGTTCAAGTAAAAAAAATTTTAAGATTTTATCTTGATGAGTGCACTTGCCCAATTGAGTTATAGTGTTTAAGTGATTTTTTTAATATTTTACCCTAATAGTTTACCGTTCAATTGGGTTATAGTGTTCAAATTAAAATTTTTTAAAATATTTATAGGATATATTATATATATTTGAGATTGGTTGTGAAAAATTAACTTTAAAAAAAGAGACAACTCAGTTTGGATATTTTAAGATATCAGATTAGAGGCCTCTGAGATCATGTGACGCAGTAATTTACAACGTGTGATTCTCAGCAAATATATATATATATATATATATATATATATATATATATATATATATATATATATATATATATTTATTGTGTTAAGAATTTTATCGTGCAAACTCATATGCATCTAGTGTATTTAATTTTTTCTTTATTTTTTTTATTTTTTATTTGCGATTATTCCTAAGATTTAGTCTTCTCATTTGAGTTATAGTATTAAGCATAAAAAAAAATTTTTAACCAAAAAAATAATTAAGGTTTGTACGGAGCTTGCACTATAAAATCCTTAGTATAATAAAACTTATATATATATATATATATATATATATAGAGAGAGAGAGAGAGAGAGAGCAATGATAGGGAAAGTGAAAATAGAAGAGTGAAAATCATAGTGAATGACATGGCATGACGCGGCATTTTACATGCACACGTCCGATTATCACTTGGACACCATCGGCGGCCTAACCGGCCTTCGGTCGCCGTCCCGAATCAAACTATACCCTGGGGGGCACAGTGAACCCGTCGAATATCGTGCATGTAAAGTGTTACGTCATTCACTATGTTCACTCTCTCATTTTCACTCTCCTAATATATATATATATATATATATATATATATATATATATATATATATATATATATATATATATATATATATAGGTACTAGCTCACTGTTGTAATTATCGCGGCGTCAGTCACGTGTCGAAGGTAGCGGCTCATCGTTTCTTAACACTTGTTGCATCTCCGGGCTCCGCGAACGGGACTTATTGATCCGACGCTAACCAAACCGTCGAAATCGTAAAGTCGGACCCGAGTTAACAGGCCTGCATTCAAGGGGTGCGGGTGCCCGATCCGAAACGATGAACGCATTCAAGTTAAGACAAAGACCGAGGGACTTGGCGTTTCGGTTTGGGCATCCGCAATGCCGATTTTGATAATCATCTGAATTGAATATTATAAGAACATAGGCATGCTTTGAAAAGGTCTCCAAATTACTACAAATCAAACATTGACTGATTTTACATTTCAAACGGCAGATCGATCTCTGTATTACTATATATACCAATATCCATCGATCACCTTATGAACTCGCCGTGATTCAGGAGAATCTATACGATTAGCCGCGTTAATTAATTGGCTTTGTAGCAGTACCATTCATCGTTCGGATTTTTGATTGGATCCATACATATCCGCAGCCATGTCCGTCTCCGCCATGCGCCGCGTCGTCGTTCCCCGCCGCGCATCCGTCCCCCGGATCCTAGCCAATTACCAAGGAATGCCGGCGGCGACGTCGAGGAAGGCCGCCACCTCCACCGTCGACGTGTTCCTGAGCCACAGGGGAGCGGACACGAAGAGCACCGTGGCGGGACTGCTCTACGACAGGCTGACCCAGATGGGCGTCCGGCCTTTCCTCGACTGCCAGTCGATGGAGCCCGGCGACAAGATCTACGAGCGCGTAAACGCCGGAATCCGGCAGAGCCGTGTCGGAGTGGCCATCTTCTCCCCGCGATACTGCGACTCTGTTTTCTGCCTCCACGAGCTCGCCATGATGGTGGAGGCACGAAAGAAGATCATCCCCATTTTCTGCGACGTCAAGCCGTCGGATCTCGCCGTCGGCGCCGCGGCCTCTGCCGCGGCGGAGTCTCCGGAGGACCTCGCCCGCTACGCCAGGGCCATTCGCGAGGCCAAGCTCACCGTCGGCTTGACCTTCGACTCCAAGAACGGGGATTGGTCGGATTTGGTGTCGAGGACTGCCAATGTCGTGCTCAAGTCCCTGAAGCAAGCAAACCTTTGAATCAACTGAAATTTAACAAAACAAAGTTAGAGGGACCAAAAATTAATTGATTCTTTTATTTGTAATAAATTAACAAATTCTTTTTGTACATTTTATACATGCATTTTCATCCGCAATTCAAATGGATGTACGCATAAAAAAAATATAAATTTCAGTGTTTTTTTTTTCGTAATGATGATTTTTTGCATTCTAGTAACGATGGTGGCGGCCAACTCCAAATTGGTCTAGCTTTGGAATTCTGAAAAGTAGTAAGACTAAAGGTCAAAACTATTACTGTTTTAACATTTGGTCAACAAACCAGGGCAAAAGTGAAGAGTCGAAGAATTATTTGTTGCCGATTGATAAAAATTACATCGTTGCTGAGGTCATCGGCTGATACAGAGACAAAAAATTGAGTTTTTTAACCGTCAAATGAAAGTCAACATATCGTCAAATATTTGAAATTCAACAATGGATCAATTATTTGCCGGTTCATTGGGGGAATTGAATCATATGCTGATAAGGAGGTTAATAATCTTAACTAGATTCATTGTGTGACATCTTTTTAACTCGATCGGCCAAAGAGGTTTGAGTCATTTGAGTTCTAGGGTACACTCAGATTAACTTAAACAGGAGTTGGCGATTACCCTGAAAGGAGTCGTAATTATTTGATGGGAGTTCGGCCATGCTTGAGGTAATTCGGGTGAGATCTAATTAAGATGGGAAGCTTGGATATTTAGCCGAGTCCGAAAGTAACTTGATCGGGGCATAACTTGAATTTGGTGGAACAAAGGGTATGTCAATTACAAAACACACACTGAGAAAGCAATTTTAGTAGTTGTCTCGACCATCAATGTGAATGAGAGAGGGAAAGATGTGTCTGATCCCGACCTAGCTCACGTGTAGCTCAGTCGGCTAGCCTGCGCGCCACATCCGGTTAGGTAGGAGTCAGGGGAGATGGATAATTCGAAATAACTGGTTAGGTCAGAAGCCCGAGACCCACTTGGCTCGGGGCGCCCGACTGAGCGGTCGGTCAAATGTATCCCGACCCCTACCCCTCTAGGAAACGCCGAGTGTCCGACCCTGTCTGCCCCCCAAGAAGCACACTACTTTAGCTCCTAGTGGGACATATCGACTGCCGAGCCTAAGAACGCCTGAGCAGCATCCGAGTGGCGTTCAATCGGTAGACTTCTTCTGCCCTAACCACCCGACCCGGAGATAAGGCGGATAAGCCAAGTCCGAGCGCCCCTCGACTCTGGAAGTGTCCTGTCCCACGCGGAAAGGTATCGGTTGCATGACCCGGCTTCACTCGGGGCGGCTGGTCGACGCTTCGGCTCGGTATTATCCTTTCCTAATGAAACATCTATTCCCTGACACCTTACTAACCAGGACGGTACGTAAGTCGACGCAGGCCAACTCAGGCCTGACGCCACCCATGCCTGAATCGTGGATATCCCGCTGACATAGTATGTTCGTCTGACACAGTATAATCCGTTGACACATCATGTTTCGCTGACATAGTATGTTCCTGACACACTCTCACTCCCCGTACCACGACAACCCTCACTTGTGTCAAACGCTGGCAGTAAGTGTCAGCTCCCTCGGCTATATAAGACCCTCCACACTCCTTTCACAGGTACGCATGCAAGAGTTATTTTCGTTATTGTTCTGTTGCTTTCCTCTCTTCCATCGGAGATTGACTTGACTGTCGAAGGACCTTGCCGGAGATTTTTCTCGGCGGGTTGCTAACGATCATTCCCTTGCAGATCGAAGCCCTAACATTAATAGCAGTACTTGGGTCCGCTTCGCTAGCTCTTGAGAGTCCACCTCACTCTGTAACAGGATAAGTGTAGATTACAAATGTAGAAAGGGATGACGGTTACAATTGTTGAAATCATAGCCACATGAGTTAAAGGATGTCGAATGAAGAAATGTCACAATCGTCCGGTTAAAGGACGTTGGATGATGAAAAATCATAGCATCCTGAAGTAACAAGTATCAGGCAACGAAGTGTCGTAGTTAGCATACGGAAGGGATGCCGTTTTCTCCCTATAAAACATATTCGTTCCAACAGCCGATGGTACGAGCAATCAATCACAAGACTTTTTTTCTATTTATTCCCTGTGCATTTTCTTAGTTTTTTAATTTTAATTCTGATTTGGACGTCAAAGGTCAGAAGGTACACGCCAAGGTACGTCTTGATCCACTTTCTAATATCGTGTTAATCTCGATTAGACAAGCCTTAGATTTCAACTGATTCTTGGCGGACACCCATGCCATCTGCACAAAGGTTGACTTGCCAACACGCTAAGAGCTGACTATCTGAAAATCCTCTTGACTCGCCAACAGGCGACTCACCATTAGCCTCTCGTCGTCAGCTAAACCCTTAAAATTCGCCTTCGGACCGACTCAATTAAAGAACAGTAGCTTATTTATCAAGAAATCAATCAGAAACAATTCGGCAAGGAGTTGATTCATCTCTCGGGTTTCGGACTGGAACATATACCATTTCAACTCGGACAGAAATCATAGAACAGCGTGGTCTGGTGACCGGTTCAACCAACACATTGGACCACGAATCGGTCCATCACCTTAAATAAATCCATATCGGATCATTTAAAATGTTTTTATAATCGGTTCAAGACAGTTGGCAAACCGGTTTTGGCAATCCGGTTTTGTTGGAGCGGCGGATTGATGACCAAGTGCCGCCGCTGTAGAATGTAGAACGCTGAACGCCTGAACGAGAGACACGTCGTCGGTAGTTAAATGGAAGTCAATTGTCGTTTCCTGTCGGGTCAGAATTGATGAACCGGTCATATCGCCAAAAGGACGTACTTTTCTTTTAGAAATATAATTTATATAGTAAAAATAAATCTGTTAATAAAAATTTTAACGACCAATAATGTAAGATCATAATTTCGATGAGTCCTTACCAATTCATCGTGCCTCAGATATAATTTGAATCATGAAACATGAATGAATAGTTCACAGTGAACAGTCCCTCACACAGCAATCACCTGATCCATAATTCTGATGTTGATCTATAAATTTCAATCCTTTCCCCTTCCACAATGTACCCATCGGCGAGATGAAGGCCACAAGGTCTGCTGCCGTCGCCATGTTTCTCGCACTGCTTATGGCGGCGTCTCCTCTGCTCAATTCCGGCGCTGTGCCATTGCTGGGGGCGGCCAAATGCGGCGGCCGGCTTCTCCTCTTGCTCCCCTGCATGGCCTTCGTCGAGGGCACGGCCGGCGACCCGACCGATGCCTGCTGCGACAACCTCTTCAACCTCTACCGTGACGAGCCGGACTGCCTCTGCCCGCTCCTCGCTGTCGCCCTCGCCATGCCGCCGGTCAACCGCACGCTGGCGCTCCGCCTCCCCGTGCTCTGCCGCCTCAACCTCACTGCCGGCTCATGCTCAGGTACGTCTTGAACAAATTACATTAGATGATCTAAAATCAAGTGGCTTAATTAGCTTCGATTCTTGCTCTGCTTCTAGCGGCTCCTTCTCCGTCTACTTCTCCGCCGTCGCTTGCTCCTCCTCCTGATTCAGGTTTCCTTTGACGACTTGGTTAATATAACCAATCTGCACTCTTAATTATTTTTCACTTCATTTAACTTTGGTTGGACGTTAACTCACAGATTTTCCGGCGTTACCACCGCCGGCGGCGGCGAGGTTGAATAACCAAGTGTTGGGGATGAATCGGGGAGGAAGGTTGAGCGTCGGAGAAGCTTCGCCGGTTTTAGCAGCTGCTGTGACCTTGATTGTGTGGATGGCCGATGTCAGTGCTTGGGCACGATATTAATTAACGTTAAATTACATATTTATTACGCCATTAGTGCTAATGAATGAGAAATATCTTTGGGTTAAAAACTCCACGAAGGGTGTAGATGAAATTATTTAATTTCAATGGGAACAATGCGAAATAACCATACAAAATTAATTAAACAAATCTCCCCTTGTCTTGCCAGCTCATCGATCCGCGTGACCTGCTCGAGAACCATCCACCCTTCAACCGCAGACGTCATCCTCGAATCGCAGCCGTCCGTTCCACTAGAGTCCTCATGCGACCTCCTTTTTATTACCTCTAATTTTCACTTATTTCTTTAATCTTTCGCCTTCCTTCCCCTCCACTTGTTCTGCACTTGCCGATTCCCAATCCTTCTCCACCTCAATCGCGCCGCCCTCGCCATGGCTTCTGCTGCGGGAGAAGACGGCAAGGGGTATCCTAAGGTTGGTAGATTCGATTTATTTTTTTGTGTCTGTGTCTGCGTTTGTGTTTGATTGTGTCACCTCGATCCGGAAAGACGGCGGTCATGGGTTCTTCCTCTGTTGCAGATGATCATGGAGGCGATCTCGGCGCTGGGCGACGCCGACGGGTCGGCTATTTCGAATCACATCGAATCCAACAACCACGACTTGCCGCCAGACCACGCGTCGCTGCTCGCGGCGCATCTCGACCGCCTGGGGGAGAGTGGGGAGTTGCTGCTCGTCGACGAGAAGTACTCGATGCCAGGTGGAACGCAATCGCAGGCGCCCGTTAAGCGCGGCCGCGGCAGGCCGCCAAAGCCAAAGCCAAAGCCGGATGTGTTAACCGGCGCGGAGCTCCCCTCGCCGCGGCCGCGAGGACGACCGCCAAAGGCCAAGGATCCGCTTGAGGCGGCGGTCGCAAAGGCGGCCGCCGGGTTCCCCCGCGCCCGAGGACGCCCCCCGAAGGCGGAGAAGGTTGGAGGGTCGACGTCGAGCGGTGCTGTGGTGGTCGGCGTGAAGAGGGGCCGCGGGCGGCCGCCGAAAGCAAAGCCTGCGCTGGTGGCGGAAGCGGTGTAAGCGGCCATGGTCGCGCAGTGTTGTGGCGTGGTTGTTCTAAGGATTTGACATTAGAATCTTCGTGTACAATAGATCACGATGATGATAATCTACGCGTAAAATCTTAATTTGATCCCAAGAAAAAAAAAATCTTGCGGCAATTCTTGTCCGGTGATATCAATTGACTGTTCAATTGATTTTTACGTATCAAATCATTCACTACCAGGAAATGTCAAATCTGAGTTCGATAGGGTAAGAGAGAGAACGATAAAAATGTCAATCCAAAATCCAAAGCTTCCGCAAAATGTAAATTACTTGTTATTTGGGCCCATTAACCGATGACGGCCCAATTTCGATCGACGGGGTGAATCCAGAAGCTTCTTCCATCGTCTCGCAGCTCTGGAATCATCTGTGATCTTTATCAGCACGGAATCGAAGTCGGCCGAATAGAAGAAAGATCGGAAGAAGCAGAAATGGCGGAGTCATACTTTTTTCGCGACCCCTTCCGGCGCTTGATGTGGAGTCCTCTGATCTTGGCTGGATCGTCTTCCCTTGCCGCCATGGACTGGCTCGAGACCCCTTCCGCCCACATCTTCAAGTTCGACCTCCCAGGTTCGCGCCCTTTCTCTTCCTTCCGTTCCTTCTTTATAGTTTCCATGGTTTTCGATGGAGCCTGGAACCGGCGGCCAGCTTCTCGTAGGATTCGGGAGTGAGGACGTGAAGGTGCAGCTAGAGGAGGGGAACGTTCTCAGCGTCCTGGCGGAGGAGAAGCAAGAGGGGAAGCAGAAGCAGAAGGAATCGGTGTGGCACGTGGCGGAGCGAGGGCGGGGCAGCTTCGCGCGGCGCATCGCGCTGCCGGAGAAGGTGAAGGCGGAGCAGATCAAGGCGCAGGTGGAGAACGGCGTGCTCACCGTCGTCGTCCCCAAGGAGCCCATCCCAGCGAAGCCCAAGCCCAGGACCATCGCCGTCACCAGCAAACTCTGACGAATCTTCGATGCATCGATGAATCCAAATCGAACTATTGTAAATCGTACAAAGTTATTGGAAAATAAATGCCACTTTTGTGCATGAATTTCGATCGTCCTACTGATCTTATCATAATTCTGTGTGTTTGTTTAATTCGTATAAAATGGCTGAAAATTCATTTTAATTATTTTTTGGAAGATTTAAAAAAGATAATTTAGTATTCAGGATAAATACTTCCTCCATTGCACCGAAACAGTTCTATCTTCTTTCTCGCCTCTGTTTCTCCATGCCTTTGAATCTGATGAGCAGCTACAGCTACTGCTTCTCCCCGACCCGAACTCTCTTTCCCTCCCTCCCTCCCTCCGATTCCCCTCACAAATCATCGCCTCCTCCCACCCTGATCACCCGCAAAGACAAACCGATCGAAGTTCTTCAATCCGTCGCCTCCGGAGCAGACAATAACTTGTTCTACTACTCTTCCCGCATCCAGTCATGCATGAACTCGCGCTCCTTCGACGCCGGCAAGTCAATTCAAGCGCAGATGGAGGATGGAGGAATACTGCCCGACATGTTCTTGCAGTCGAAGATCTTGATGTTGTACGCTAAAACAGGCGAGCCGAGCGACTTAGTACATGCACGGAAGATGTTCGATGAAATGCCTGACAGAAACTCCACTATTTGGAACACAATGATACTAGCTTATGCCCGGGCGAGTGACCATCTGGAGGTCCTTCAGCTCTTTTCCCGGATGCATGAGTGTGGAGCAGTCCAGGATAAGTTCACGTTTCCGAGTGTTATCAAAGCTTGTGTTGCTCTTGACGTTGAAGGAGGAATTCAGCTGCTGCATGGCTTGATCATCAAACATGGTTTAGGTCGGGATGTGGTCGTTGGCACTGCTTTGGTTGATGTCTATGCGAGCCTTGGTTGTCTAGAGGATGCTGAAACTGCTTTCAGTGAGGTTGATGGGGTAAATGTTATCACTTGGAATGCAATCATCAGCGGCTATGTAGGAGTATTGAGTTGGGAAGAGGCTTGGAACACTTTCCATAGGATGCAGGAGGATGCCAGTGTCAGCCCAAGTCATTCTACTCTATCTTTGTCTGCTCGAACTTGTGGTGCTTTGAGGTCACTGGGCAGAGGAAGGCAAGTTCATGCGAAAGTGATGGTTTTTGGCTACGACGCTGATGTGTTCGTGCAAAATTCTCTCATTGATATGTATGCTGAGTGTGGAGATCTAGAAGGTTGCGAGTTGGTGTTTCGTCTGATAAAAGAAAGAAGTCAAGTGAGTTGGAACTCCATCGTGTCTAGTTATGTTCGTCTCGGATACTATGAGGAAGCCTTGCACATGCTTCTCAGAATGCGGCGAGCTGGTTATCAGTATGACAGGTTCAATCTTGGAAGTGCCTTAACATCATGTGCTGCCTTAGCAGATGCAGAGACTGGTCGAGCAATTCATGGATACTTAGTGAGGAGATTGTTAGATTCGGAGGTTGTGCTGGGCAGTGCCATCATCGATATGTATGGAAAATGTGGCTGTACCAAAGAGGCTCATTGGGTTTTCAACAAACTGAGGAAGAGAAATATAGTGTCTTGGAATTCTCTTATTGCAGGGTTTGTGCTAGAGGAAGCAACAGAAGTTGTCATTGAGCTTTATCGTCAAATGGAATTAGCAAACATTAAGCCTGATCAATTCACACTTGGTACTTTGTTGAGCCTCTTCGCCAATCAAGGGAATGCATACTTTGGGAAACAGATACATGCCCGTATTGTTAGGAAGATCACTAGACCAAACTTGGTGCTAGAGACCGAGCTAACTCACATGTATGCAAGGTGTGGAAGATTAAGGGATGCACATAACGTTTTCAATCGGATGCCAAAAAAGAACACCTACTCATGGAATTCTTTCATTGAAGGATGCTTGAAAAGTAACCAGGCTATGGAAGCTCTCAGAATCTTTCGCAAAATGCAGCTCAACAGAGTATTGCCGGATTGCTTTTCTATGTCAGGTGCACTTAATGCTATATCTAATCTTTCGACCATACAAAAAGGAAAAGAAATCCATGGTTTTGCAGTGAAGAGAATGCTTATAGATAGCGATATTACTCTTTGTATGCTTATCGATATGTATGCCAAATGCGGGTGCATTGATTATGCTTATAGGATGTATGAGACGGCACCGAATAAGAAGGGTTTGATCCTCAATAACATCATGGTTTCAGCATTTCTCAGTCATGAGAAAATCAGCGATGCAAGGAGAATATTCGATAAGATGGAAGAAAAGAACATAATATCCTGGAACTCAATGTTGATTGGGTATGCCAAAGGTGGTTTTGATAGGGAGGCACTCCAATTATTTCAAGAATTCATCGTCGAAAGAGGTGATTGTGAATGCTCAACTCTGGTGCCAATTTTCAACTTGTGTGCAAGTTTACCTGCAACTGAGTTCGGGAAGCAACTTCATGCTATTGCGACTAAAAACGAATTGCCTGGTAACTCAGTAGTTTTAGACAGTGCAATAGTCCAGATGTATGCGAAATATGGATTGATTGAAGAAGCAAGAGAGTTCTTCAACAGGATGAAAGTAAGAAACATCTTGACATGGAACACCATTATCTCCAGCTATGCTAAGCACGGGCAAATTGATGCAGTCTTTTCGCTTTACCAACAGATGCTAAGTGAAGGAATACTTCCAAATGGCATCACATTCCTCTCCATTCTATCAGCTTGCAGCCATACGGGCTCGCTGGAAGAGGGTTTCGATACTTTTGTGTCCATGTCGGAGGACTATGGCGTAGAGCCAAGGTTAGAGCATTACAACTGTATGGTGGATCTTCTCGGCCGTGCAGGTCTCTTGAATGATGCAAAGGACATGATACTGAGAATGCCAATGGAGCCAGACAAATCCACTTGGGCTGCTCTCCTAGGAGCATCAAGGAATCATATCGATATCGGTATCGGAAGATTTGCAGCTGAAAGGCTTTTCGAGTTGGAACCTGCTAACTCCGGGCATTACCGTCTGATGGCTAATCTCTATGCAGCAGCAGGGAGATGGAAAGAGGCTGATAAGATGTGGAAATTAATGAAAGAAAGAAGAGCAATGAGTGAGCCTGCGTCTAGCTGGATTGAGATTGACAATCAAATTCAAGTTTTTCATGCTGGGAATCTGAAGAAACTTGTGCCACTCTCAAGATCATCAACGCAGTGAGTCTTCTTCAAACCAGGGAGCATTTTGGTATTAGTAGAACTTTAGGCGCATTTTTTAAAAAAATGGGTTAAACCTGCGGAGCATTTCTATGGGCCGGTCCGGCCCATCGACGTTGAAGCCATGAAACCCTAGATAGGTGCTCTAGGGTTTCAACTATTTAAACTCGCAATACAGCCTCCACGGTCATTCCTCCTCCACTTCTTTTGCTCTGTTTAGTTTCATCTTATTTATTGTTTTATGCATGATCTTTTTTTTTCCCTTGGTGATCGTCTTGTTCGATTGAATCTTCGCTCTCGATGATGATTATCGAGCAGACGGGCGGACAGAATCTGATGCCGTGTTGAATGTCTGCAACCTTAAGTGCTTTCCTCTGAAAGCATCTGAGAGAGACCTCTTCTTCTCTACATCCTTCTGCTATAGTTTCTATCTTCGTTGTTTTTTTGCATTGCGAACACGGATTTAAATTTCGGCTTATGATTTATCCATCGTCTACTTGCATCGGTTACCCTTCTCTCAGGTGCTAGATCTGTAACCTGAGGGCAAAACTGAAGCAGAAATCTAAATGGTTGGCTTACCAGCTCATTGCATCCCTTTTGGTTGCTCTGGTGTCAAATGGTCCGATCGAAATCTATCTGAAGCATCATTCTGATGTGAAGATCTTATTTTCTTGATTTTGATTAAAACAGGCACTTGAAATTTTGAATTTTTGTTGTTTGATTTCTGCTTCTTAAAGAACGAATAAAATTGGCAAGGGATGTGATATGAAATCTTATCCTACACACTGAAATCATTTTGTGGACTAACTACTCCGCTTATTATCTGATGCCAATTTCTGTTCACTTGTTTTCAATTCTTTTGTATCATTATTTTTTGTTTTGAATTTATTACTTTCTACACATTTTCGTTGTTTCTCGCGATTATTGTTTATGTTGGATTGTTCATTTCAATCACCGTTGGAGATTTTTTTTGGATAAATAAACAATTCATAGGAACAAAATAAAGCCGATATAAATTCTTTCATATAGGTAGCTTTTTTATTAATAGATAAATCATATGGGTTGATTTATAAATTATAAAACTGAGATGATATATAAGTGTTTAACTGCTATTAAATTTCAAGAGAATTGGTGAAAATTTTTCAACATGAAATTGAGTTTTGTATGCACTCTTCAACTCGTAAAATTTAATTTTTAATTGTATTTTTTTTATAAGTTTGATAAGATGATTTTGTATGCTCAAGTAGATTATTATTACAAAAATATTAAAAATTTAGTATATATGATAGAGATTTAATTATAAATTATTTTAGTATTATTTTAAGAAATTTCATTATAAAGTTTAAAAATTAAATTATTTAATTGACTTTTATGTTCAAAAATTTTAAAATAGTATTTTAAATAATTTGTATTTTAATTTTAATAATATATATTGAGGTTGCATCATGATTATGATAAAAATTTCTATCAGTGGATATTTAAATTTATTAAAATAGTATTTAATTTGAAATAATTTATATTTAAATAGTGTAAATTTTTATAATATATATTAAATTTTTATTATTTTGTATTAATAATTTGTTTAACATATAAAATTAATTAACATATCCACTGATAGAGATTACGGTAAAAATCTCTATCAGTGGATATTTAAATTTATTAAAATAGTATTTAATCTGAAATAATTTATATTTAAATATTATAAAATTTTATTATATTGAAATTTTATTATTTTGTATTAATAATTTGTTTAACATTTAAAATTATTTTGTTAATTTTATTAGGAAGGAAGTGTAGTTAAAAATTTTATTAAGTTAGGATTGCATGTAAAATTCAGATGCATGTTGGAGTGATTTTTTTTTTTTTTCAATTTTTCATTTAAGTCATGCACTATTAGGTGGTAAAAAAATAATTGGTTCGTTTTCAACTTCTTCGTCAACTTATCTCAGAGTTAATACGGAGAAAGTAAATTATAGACCTGTTAGTTTGGATGTTATGATTAATGCGTTAGGAAGACGGACATATTGGCTTTGTCAGGTTTTGACCCTCAGATCTATTGATGGTAATACTTATACACTAACTATCAATTCATCTCGTGAGTATTTAAATCATGCACTACTAGCAGTGGCGGATCTAAGATTATAAGTTCGAGGGGGCCAACATAAATAATTATAATAATAATAATCAAGAAAATAATTATTATAATAATATCTTATCTAATCTTTCAAAGATAATGCATATTGAGTTAAAATTTAAAAAATAAAAAAATATATTTTTTAAATTTAATCATCCAAGGGATTTGAACCCTAGATGTATAAAAAATAAAAGTTAGACATACCATTAAACCCACTACAAATATAAACTTGTAAAGGAGTCATATTATATATATACTAAGAAAATATAAATTACTATATTAAAAAAATAAAAATTTCTATATCAAAATAATATTATTAAAAATTTGGGGGGGCCATGACCCTCCCGGGTCCCCATGTAAATCCGCCCTTGACTACTAGATGATATACCTTGGTGAAGGTTATTCCTACAATGAATGATTAAGGCGATATATCAATTTTATAAATTTTTGATTATCAAATTTTATGATATTAATATTTACGTATTAATTATTAGTCTATCTAATAGTGACAAGAATGATAAAGATTAATAGTGACAATGCATAATGATACGGGGATTTTAAGTTCTCTAGCCATGTTAAAAAAAATTAAGGTTAAATGTCCGACGTGACTATTAGGATGCCCGATGTGACTATTAGGAATAGGGTCAATATAGATGAGCTAGCTTGACAAGCTAACTTGACAGTTCGATCAGATGGATTGATAGGTCATGCTGAGCGGCTGCCTAAGTCAAATGGGTAAGTTTGTCGAATGGACCAACCCGATAGGCAGATCAAAAGGGTTGATTAGTTGGGTCGAGCGGACGGTCTAAGTCAAGGAGGCAAACAATAGTCGGTCGGTATATTGTCCACATGATTTAGGATGCTATGACAGTTAAGTAGGCCTAATTAAAGGATAACTACGAAGGATTAAGTTATCCACTACGATCGAACGACTCATATATATTGTATATATGAGGAGGCAGCTTAGACAACGGTAGATCAGCTATAGCAGTTGGTTGTCTTTTGAATCCATTGTAGTTGAACGGTCGATGCGTGAACATCCCAGCTTAACTAGCTAGTTAAGTTTAGTTAAAGGCTTTACGGGTTGGATCCCTAATCACGAGGTCTATAAACTAAATCCTCTTTTTATTGGCTTTTCACGTGCACATAACAATTTATACAGACTTTTTTATATTCATGAGTTTAATTATTGTCTTGCTTGTTGACTTGTTCAATAGTAATTTATGAACTTAAATATTGACTTGCTCATAAATTCGAGCTTGAAATACTAACTTATAGGTCTAAATATTGGTCATCTCGGCGATTCATCATTTTATTTGCTTTTTATAAATTTCTTATAAAAGATATATTAGCATGACAACTTTCGTACGCTTGATGTGATATTTTAATGGTAGAGGGCCATCAAGGGTCTCTCCTAGTATATGTAAGTTCTAGTAACTTGCTACTCATTCTAGTTCTTCTTTATCTGCTAGAGGTAAAATTAACTTGAGGTGTCGGGTGTTCGGGTGGTCACCTGGTGGTCGGGTGTTCGAACCCCCTGCTGGCCTTAAACGATTTTTGCCCCCACGGGCTGGATCAGCTGGTTAAGACACTCGCACTTGAAATGGAGGTCGTGGATTCGAGGGTCGACAGTATGAACGAGGGGTGAAACCTCGGCTGCTGTTTAAAAAAAAATCCCTCGCGCCTGGGTGTCTTGGCCTGCCCAGCATTCACCGTGATTTACCCCCTCTGGACACTTGTGGGGCAGAGATCAGGGGGCCGCTGGGTTGGCGGTTCCAACCTTTTTGAAATAGTATATGTAAGTTCTAGTAACTTGCTACTCATTCTAGTTCTTCTTTATCTGCTAGAGGTAAAATTAACTTGAGGTGTCGGAGTTTACGCGTCAGGGATTCCCCTTAGGTTTGCTACTAACGTTCTTTTGATTGAGTGACTTCTTTTGTAGATTTTGAAAACGGTGGTATCAGTACAATGTGGGCCAGCAATCTTGCCGCGTCACACTTCATCGCTCATGGACAGAATAAACTTAGTGCCATTTGTGTGAAATTTTACCTATTCCACGATTTGAATCATGATAGATTTCATCGGCAACAAAATTTTCATCGTTGCTCTCTCTCAGGAAGATCTGGAGCTTTTGATAGCAATCAAAGCACACCTTTTAGTACAGACACAACCAACAAGAGTTTTCATGCCTTAAACTCTTGTCATCTCAATGACAACTCCCTAAGACATGGATGTCACTACTAGACCGACTCAGTTCCCCGAGTTTTTATTCGCTTGAAAGTTAAAAATGATGAACATGACCAGTTGGACATAACTTCCTCTAGTTACACTGTGCAACACAATTCTCGAAAAGGTAAAGTGCTCGTCAATCGACGTTTACTAGATCGGGCAACCGTGTCATTTTCTACAGAGATCACCAGTTGGACACAACCTTGTTGTTTGAAAAACATTTCTATTAAAGAATATGTAGGCACAACAAATCTAGAGGAGTATGTGATGAAGTTTGGCAATGCTTCTCTACTGTATCAGTATTTCGATTGAGTTAAGTGTCAGGTTTTTTTTATAACACTTTTTGGCTTGGCACAACGATAGTTTGACAGATTATCTCATTGTTCCACCCACAATTTCAAAGAATTTAAGAGGATTTACAATATTTTGTAGTAGTAAAAGATACCACAAAACTAATTTGAATCTTTTCTCTTTGAAGCAAGGCCTTAAAGAGACCTTAAGGGGTTATATTAAAAGATTAACCAAGTAGTTATGGATGTGCCTATAACACTCAAGAGATATTGATAAGTACTTTCTCACAATGACTTGTAGATGGATAATTTCTTCATTCTATGGTATGTAAATAGCCAAAAAAAAACTTTGATGCTCACTTGGAGAGAGCTTCTATTTACATCAATATAAAGGAAACACAAGTCACTCGAGAGAAGGAAATATTATCCGTCACATCGCAAGCCATTTAGCAGAAGCAAAACAAACAAGTTGGCCCGATCAACGACCTCCGATCGACTCCTCCAGGAGGTGATTAGAAACTAACAAACAAGTTGAGAATCGAGTAGGAGCTTGTCGAGCTAGACCCTATTGTTCCTATCACCGAAGCTAGAATCATGACACTAAAGTTTGCCGACAATTGGCTCTGGAGCAAGCTCGGCAAACTCAGCAATGGCAATCAACTCCTTCCTTGGGCCATTAGAACAACTATAATCAGCAAGGTGGAGATTGAGTTGAACTGACCCCCACCGTTCGATCGAACACAGACACCCGTTAATCTGACGTAGTTTATGCCACCCTTTGATGAGGACCAAGAGAACTAGAGAAATGTCATGCAAGGCCATGTAGACATCATTTCTGGATGACCCACTTATAGAGACACCAACTGTGCTCGAAAGTCGTAATTGCGAAAAATTAGAAATCATTAAAATTGGGTCTAGTCCAACTCAAGCTGAAGGATTGTAACTCAATTTTGGTACTCAAGATCTGCAGGGGTGGATGTAACCTATGAAGATGCCCTAACCATCACAGGCAACTCGGTGAATGCCATATTCAAAAATGTTGATGCAGTCTGACCCTGATTGTTGTTTTGGTGTTGACAACGATTTAAGTTTGGTTGAACGAATTGGGATTAAGTCCTAGTCGGGGACTAGGCACAAAGTCCTGGCTTGGAGAGTCAGGTCCTAGCCTGGAGGGCTAGGTTGATGGAAATCCAGGTGAGTGAAGTCGGGTCCTGGTGAGTGAAGCCAGGTGATGGAAATCTCGGTGAGTGAAGTCGGTCCTGGTGAGTGAAGCCAGGTGATGGAAATCCCGGTGAGTGAAGCCGGGTCCTGGTGAGTGAAGCCAGGCGATGGAAATCCCGGTGAGTGAAACCAGGTCCTGGTGAGTGAAGCCAGGTGATGGAAATCTCGGTGAGTGAAGCCGGGTCCTGGTGAGTGAAGCCAGGCGATGGAAATCCCGGTGAGTGAAGCCGGGTCCTGGTGAGTGAAGTCAGGTGATGGAAATCCCGGTGAGTGAAGCCGGGTCCTGGTGAGTGAAGCCAGCGGATGGAAATCCCGGTAAGTGAAGCCGGGTCCTGGTGAGTGAAGCCAGGTGATTGAAATCCTAGTGAGTGAAGCTAGGTTGAAATCCTGGTGAGTGAAGCCGCGTCCCGGTGAGTGAAGCCAGGTGACCAAAACCCTGGTGAGTGAAGCCAGGTCCTAGTTTGGAGGGCTAGGTTGAAGTCCCAGTGAGTGAAGCTGGGCATGGCACGAGTCAGAGAAGGGCTGGAGGCTTGTTTTCGTGACTTAGAGTGCATTTGGGCTTGCCTGGATCGGTCTGGTGACCGATCAGGGAAGTTGGCACGGTGCTCCTTCGTGGATCGGTCTGGTGACCGATCCAGCGATGACTGATCGGTCTGGTGACCGATCAGGGAGTATGTGTTTCACCCACTGCCTGGCTCCTGATCGGTCTGGTGACCGACCAGGGAGCACTCAGTGAGGTTGAGTTCCCCTGCTGATCTACTCCTGATCAGTCTGGTGACCGATCTGGCTCACTGTGCAAATCGTTCTAGAGAACGATCTAGCTTCGAGAGTTCCTCACTAAGATCGATCAGGACGGATCCTGATCGGTCTGGTCATGATCTGATCGGTCTGGTGACCAATCAGGAGGCTCCCTGATCGGTCCGGCCACCGATCAGGAGGTTTGGACTGCGAAACTCAGAAATCTCCTGGAATAGGGGTGGATCGGTCCGGTGACCGATCCACAACTTGGGATCGGTCTGGTGATCGGTTCAGGAGAGTCCCACAGAAATCGCGATTTCTGATTAAGCGTTGGGGATCGATCAGGACGAAGCCTGATCGGTCTGAACCCATCCAGATCGGTCTGGTGACCGATCAGGAGACCCTCTGATCGGTCTGGTGACCGATCACTTTAATTTAAAATACACTGTCAGACGCTCTGATCGCGTCTGAACGTATCCGATTCTCTGCGCTTAATCTCTGATGCTTGATTTTCTGTTTGATATGCTGCTCTAATGATCTGATGAAGCTGCAGGTGACAGGGAAGGATTCAAACACTCAAGGAGAAGTCAATGGAGGCTTTCCTTGGAGCAGGTTTGTCTGTTTTCCATCTCAGGTTCCAACGGCTGGAGCTGCTGACTGGAGCTTGGTTGAGGGAAGCTCAGGGAGTCCAGGGAGAGCTCAGTGGTAGCTGGCGTTGGCAGGGAAGCAGCTGGAGGCTGCAGGAGATGGTGTCACCTGGTGCTGAGTGGAGAAACAAAAAAGCTCAAGAAAGCTTCGTTGAAGGAGAGTTCGAATTGGAGTTCTTACGGCGCCCTTGTGTTCTCCACATCTTGCTTGTATGTTCTGAAGTGTGATCATCTTGTGCAAGCAACCAAAATCTGTGAAGCAATCACTCATTACTTAAGCGCTTGAAGGAAGGGACAAGAAGCTCCGAGTCCAACAGTGAGAAGACACGAGGAGAAGGCTCTTGTGTGAGATCGTCGCTGGGTGGATCTCTGAGGGAGCTTGCTGTGTTCTTGTCTTTGCTAAGTGCTAAGTAAGATCTTTCTTGTGTTTCATTGTGCTTAAACCTATATCTGTGATTGAGACGCTGTGGAGAGGTTTCTCCACCGAGAAGGAGGTTGCTTTCTATCCGGTGATAACCGGGGCTTGATCTGCTGACGATCAAGGGATCGCCCACCTTAAGGGCACGCCAAGGAGTAGGGGCAAGTTATCCCCGCTTGTAAACCTTCCTTGTTGGCGATCTTGCTAGTTGTGTTTGTTTGCCTTCATTTTCTGTTTTCTGCTTACTCTGTGTTTGCTACTTCCACTGTGCTACTGATAAGTTTGAGTGCAGAAATTTGATAAAGTCTTTAAGTCCAAGTGTTTGGCTATATTCACCCCCCCTCTCTAGCCATCCGGTTCCAACAAAAAAGGCCTTGGACCAGGTGCAGATAAAAACATTCTCGCTGCAGCCTGTGGCTATGCCTCTTTTTGGGTTCACGGGTAATGAAGTGATACCTATCGGTCAGATCAAGTTAGTCATTTCCTTAAGCAAAGAACCACTTAAGAGGACACATTTGTCCGTTTTCTTGATAGTGAATGCGCCGTCGGTTTATACTGTCATCTTATGTAGACCGACTCCGAACGAGTGTATGACAGTAGTTTCGCCATTTTATCTTAAAGTCAAGTATCCAGTGAGTGATTGAGTGGGGGAGGTATGAGGAGACCAACTTATGTCTCATCATTATTATACAGATGATGTAAAAATAGTCTCGCAAAGCTTAACAGGGCTTGTCCAAAAAATTACTGTTATCCAAGCCCAACAATATACAAGAAGCCTGTTCCCCCTGGTTACCCATTGTGGTGTTGGTATCCAAGTCTAACAATATGACGAGTTTGAATAGATTTTAGGGACCTTAACAGGGATTATGCAAAAGACTACTATCCTCTCTCTCGGATTGACCAAATAGTGGATCACACTTTAGGAAGTGAGCTAATATGTATGTTAGACTCCTAAAAGGGGCACCATCAAGTTCCACTTGCTACAGAGGACCAAGAGAAAGTTAGCTTCATCACTTCCAAGGGTACATATTGTTATACTATGATGCTTTTCAGGCTAAAAAATGCAGGAGCAACATATCAGATGCTGATGAATAAGTTCTTTCAAAATTAGATCGAAAAAATATTGAAGTATACCTTGATGACATTCTCATCAAGACAAGCCGAGCGGCTGATCTCATCGTCGACGTAGAGGAGACCTGCTAGATTTTACGACGGTACGACTTGAAACTCAATCCCAAGAAGTGTTTATTTGTTTGACATGCATTATAGGTGGTATTGTGCATTTCAGCCGGTGACCTTGCTTTACCCATGGAGGGGTATTGAGAGTATTGATTTATATGTTACCGAGATAGTTTGACACTGGTATGCTTTACTTTATACTTTCACAGTTTTGCATTTTCTACTACTGCACATAATATTGTCTTAGCTAGACTCTTACTGCTACTATAGCTTACCTTGCATATCAGATATATGTATTCGCTAAGTTGTTTGAACTCACCCCGTTAGCCATGTTTTTACTTCAGGATGATTGTCTAAAGTGCCCGGCGGCCTGTCTCAGTTTTTCCGTCTCAAGACGATTCATGTTTGTTTTGTATTGTATTTGTCGTTATGTTGTATTTCCGTTTTCATATGTTATTTTTATTTTCGTTGTGTTATGGATTATACTTTTGTATGCCATGAAAGCCTTTCCTGTTGTTTGTTGTCGTAAGTCGTACCAGTACGTGACTTTTGGTTTGTTGTGATGTCATGTCTTTACTTTTATGTTTATATTGCCAATCGTGTTGGCTGATAGATTGTGGTGGCAGTGGAGACCTTGTACTCATGCTTCAAGTGTCCGTCGTATAGGAGAGTTGTTGTCCGATTCTATATTTGGTCAGCGGTTCCTCTTGGGGGTGTGACAAGTAAGTTCCTGAGGTAGTTGTAACAGAAAGTGGTATAGAAGCCAAGTCCAGTAAAGTATGAGCATTACTGGATATGTCACCTTCTCGCAACTTGAATGAAATGCAACGACTAACAGGTTGAATAACTGCTTTGTCCAAATTGATCTTCTAGTCGGTAGATCATAGCTTATCCTTTTTTAAAATGCTACGTAAGACAACTAAGTTTCAATGGGATAAAAATCACACCAAGGCCTTTGAAGAATTAAAAGAGTACTTGGCTAACTTGCTTGACATAGCCAAATAGAAATTGGAGAGACACTATATGTATAAGGGCGCAACTTTGGTAAGGGAAGACAATGGAGAATAATGTTCTATCTACTTCTTCGGTCATCTCCTAAATCAAGCAGAGTGTTGTTATAGTATGCTCGAAAAGTTAGCATATGCTTTGGTATTGTCCTTTCGACGATTAAGATCATACTTCTTAGCTCACCTCATTATAGTCTTTACTAATAATACTCTAGGTAGAATACTCATTAATCCTAAAGCCTCCAACCGACTGATTAAGTGGACTATCGAACTCAGTGAATATGACAATCCAATATCAACCAAGGAGAAACTATCAAGGCACAAGCACTTGTCAATTTTCTTAGTGAACTACAAGCCCAGAATATAGAAGAAACTTAGAGGATATATGTAGATGGCTCATCTACCCGACAAGGTTGCATAGGGATCCTCATGATCTCGCCACAAGAGGATATGCTACAACTTTCAGTGAGACTAGACTACCGTGTCACCAACAATGAAGCCAAATATGAGACGTTGATTTTCGGTCTGCAAGCAGCTAAGCATGTTGGTGTCACTCGAGTGATGCTCTATTCAGAATCTCAGTTAACTACTTAACAACTAGTTGGATGCTTCGAGGTAAACAATGAAAGGCTGCAAATGTATGCAGAGGCCTACAATGAATTGAAGGTTGGCTTCTAAGAAATCACGTTACAACAAATTCCTATAGAGCAAAACTTAAAAGCTGATAAGTTAGCTAAGCTGGCTGGTTCTCTTACTCCATCGATACTGCATCAACCAATGGTGTAAACTATGATAATCACCCAGATAGAACAGCAAGCGACTCGTGAGCTTGAGGATGACTAGTGAACTCTTTTTGTTTCCTTCCTCCAACACGGGAATCTCCCAGCAAAGTCGGAACAAGTTTGTCTATCTAAGAAGAGAGTCAGTCGATTCACTCTTATAGGTGATCAACTATATAAGCGAGATTTTTCTTGTCCTCATCTCAAGTGCTGGGACCAGAACAGACGGATTATGTCTTGAGAGAGATACATGAAGGCTAGCTTTTCTTTTCCTCTTTTCAAGTGTTTGGGACCAGAAAAGATAAATTATGTCTTGAGGAAGATACATGAAGGCTCTTGTGATAATCATGCAAGAGGATGATCAATAACTCGAAAGGTTTTACTCTCAGGATTGTTTTGGCCTACCCTGCAGAAGGACTCCCATCGGATGGTAGCCACTTGCCTTTTTTGTCAAAAGCATCACAATCTCTCCCACTAACCGGCAAAATTGCTCAAGACGTCCACAACTGCATGCTCGTTCGATCAACGGAGAATGGACATTGTGGGTCCTTTTCCGGTCGCCCTAACGCAGAAGTTTCTTTTGGTGCCAGTGGATTATTTCTCCAAGTGGGTGGAAACAAAAGCCTTGGCTTGGACCACGAAGAATGCAATCATCAAGTTTTTATGGCAAAATATACTCTGTTGTTTTGAGATTCCCCACAAGCTCGTCTCCAACAATGGAAGTCAGTTTCAAGACAGGAGGATTCATCCCAAGACCAAGTTACTATTATTTCTTTCTCTTCCTCGTGTTATGTTTTTCAATTTTGCCGATAAATGATTAGCTACAAAAGGATTTTTTTTAGTGAACGTGTCATGTCATAGTGTATTACTCCTTTTTTACATTTATTATTTTAAAGATTGGCATTTTATGTCCAATATCTCGATCTAAGTTAAGTTTGGAGGTCAGAATAAATACAATAATGATGAATAAAAAAAAGAGAAAAATCCTTTAGCTAGAAAAGGGGCGGATGGTGCTCAGCATATGACATCAAGTAAGCTTTACTTCGGTGGCTTACCCATAAGGCAACGGGCAAGCTGAGGTTACCAACAAGGAGATTAGTCTTAAGGTGAAGCTAGACCATGTAGGTGGGAGCTGGGTAGAGGAACTCCCTACTATCCTGTGGGCACACCATACTACCCTTAGAGAAAGTACTGAATTAACCTCTTTTCATTTAGTTTATGGAGGGGAGACAGTAGTTCCAGTTGAGGTGGGATGTCAATCTGATCGGCGACGGCTCTACAATCAGGACAATGACGAGGATAATACGAGCTTAAGGCGTACGGAATTGGACTTGGTGACTGAAATTAGAGACAGAGTAATCACCCGACTAATGTCTTATCGACAGTGAATGCAATAAAATTACAATCGGAAGGTAATGCCTCGCTATATTCAAGTAAGGAGATTCTGTATGGAAGCGTTTTAAACCGGTGGGAGACGTCAGTAAACTAGAGCCCTTATGAGATGACCCTTATAGGGTACTACAAAAGTTAGCTTCTAGCATTTATTATCTACAAGATAGGAGAGGCAAGCGACTAGATCGATCTTGGAGTGCGGTCCATTTACGACTGTATCAAAAATAAATCCCTAGCTGTAAATTGTAACCCTCCTATATATATATATATATATATATATGATCTTCCAACGAAAAGTGATTATAGGGCAAACGTAGCCCCTACCGCAGCTGATCCAAACTCTTGTCTCCATAGACAAATTATAAGTGTGTCTGCTAACACGACTAACGATCACGACCGATTAGACGTACATACCCACGCTCTAACAGGATCACCCGATCGGCGATCTAAACTCTTATCTCCTTAGACAAGTTATAAATGTACCTGCTCACACGACTAACGATCGCAGCCGATCGGACATGACATACTCTCGCTCCAACATGATCACTCGATGGGTGATCCAGACTCTTGTCTCCTTAGACAAGTTATAAGTGTGGTCACTCGGACGACTAACGATCGTAGTCGATCGGACGTGGCATACCCACGCTCCAACACGATCGACGATCGGTAATCCAGACTCGTGTCTCCTTAGACAAGTTATAAGTGTACATGCTCACATGACTAACGATCACGGTTGATCGAACCCACGCTCCAACACGATCGCCCAATCGGTGATCCAGAATCTTGTCTCCTTAGACAAGTTATAATGTCTGGTCACTCAACTAACGATCGTGGTTGATTGGACGTGGCATACCTACACTCCAACACGATCGCCCAATTGGTGATCCAGACTCTTATCTCCTTAGACAAGTTATAAGTGTGTATGCTCACATGACTAACAATCTCAGTCAATCGGACGTGTACCCATGATCCAACACGATCGCCCAATCGGTGATCTAGACTTTTGTCTCCTTAGACAAGTTATAAGTATGTCAGCTCACATGACTAACGATCGCGGCTGAACGAACGTGATATACCTACGCTCCAACACGATTGCTCGATAGGTGATCCAAACTTTGTCTCCTTAGATAAGTTATAAGTGTGTAAGCTCACACGACTAACGATCGCGGCCGATTGAACATGACATACGTATATTCCCATTCTATCGCCCGACCGGGTTGCTAAAAGCCTTTCTCGTTGGCTAAGTGATAAGAAAGTTGGCTCGTATCCGTACTAAACTCTTCCTCATCAAGTCGGCATAGTTAAATAAGTGCTTAATGATTTATCTAGATGATTTCGTATCTAGCTATTGAATGCTTCTATTAGAGCTAAAGCTGTCAAATGAGTCAACCCGTGGCGGGATGGGTCGGCCTGTAGCAGGTCGGCCATTTGGTGGGGCGAGGCTGGCCGACCCGTCATCTTGGTGGGTTGGGAAATTCTCAACCCAACCCAATCCAAGGCGGGTCGCGGGTTGGGTGGGCCAACTCGCGGGTCCATCAAATATTTTAAGAATAAATAAAAAAATTAAAAAAAAATCATATATTCAACAATTTACTTCAGAAAGGTTTCATCAATCTAATATATTAAGAAATATGTATTTTAAATGTAAATGGATACAAACGAGTACTCATTTTTGATGAAAAATATTATTTTTTATTTCAAAATTATAACAAAGAAAGATAATAATTTGACATAAAATTTGACTAAAATGTGGTTCTCAACCCGCGGGCTAACCCAAGCCCGTCACGAGCCTAGGCGGGTCGACCCGCAGTGGGCTTGGGTTGCAAAAATTTCAACCTAACCTGCTTAAATTGATTGGCGGGGCAGGCTAACCCAACGGGCCCAACCTAAATTGGCGGCTCTAATTAGAGCAGGAGGGGTATGCATTTCAATGTCTACCTAAGATCACTGTGTTTACGTGATCTTACTAATCGTTGCCATTGGTAGGTCAGCTCTCGGAGGATCAAGGGGACCTATATTTGTTAACACCTGCGCTTAAGGCATAATACAAAGAAGTAGACATAATAATAAAGTAGAAAGTAAGAGAAAGTGACATTACCAAAGGAAAAGCATTACAATGCTAGTTAAATCATAAGGCCCATAGACAGGCATCATCTACAAAAGTTTTGTTTTAGAAGCTCAAGAGAAATTAAAAAAAAACATCTTCTGGAACAACCTCCGAAATGCGCTTCAACTTCATGATGGTGGCTAGCAGATCGGACGATAGGTGCATGGCCTTCTTAAGTTGTTGCCCCTTGCATTCCATATTGTTCATGTGACGAGTGCAATTGACAAAGAGGAGTGGCAAAAGCATCCGAACGGAGGTATTGAATGCAATGCGCTTCTACTCGCACGGGGTCCTGGTTCTGATACTCTTCATAGGTCGTCTGCAGTGTAGCCAGGGAAATGTTGGCTATTGATAATTCCTCCATCCGAGCAGCCAGCTGCCACTCCATATCTTATAAAATGGAATCCTTGGTAGCTAGGTTTGTATGTTTTTCTGCTATGGCCGCAACATGAAGTCAAATCTCTTCTTCCAATTTTCGGGATAACGCCTTGGCCTCTACTATCTTTTTGTCAAGATTTGCCAAGGTAACATTTTGTTGATCGGCGACAGATTTTAACATAGGTTTTGAGCTCTTCAGTAGGGCCTCTAACCTCTTTCTCTTTCTCTGTGGCAATTACTTTGGTTGATAGCTCCTCCACATCTTTGTCGGACCTCTATAGTTGAGAGTAGAGCTTTTCCAATTCTTCTTGAGCACTGGAGGAGCCCTCACTGCCGGTCTACTGTTGAGCTTTGCCTAGCTCCATCTCCAGAGTGGCAACCCTTTGCTCAGCTAGTTGGCGCAAATGTGTGTTGTTCACCAAGGCTTGGCACATACCCTGGCTGGCCACCCAAAGTTCCAATAACGGAGATGGACTAAGGACTCAATAAGGGAGAAAATATGGGAGAAATAATATGCTTACCTTGAGCATTTCCAAGGAGAAGTGATCATCCTTGGTCATTCGACCCAGCTCTTTGGTGGATTGGACACTTTGGTCCCAAGACTCCACCAATGGCCCGTACAGTCGCACCATTTGCAAGGGGCCACGTCGATCCTCAGTCGAAACACGAGAGGTGGAGGCCACCAATCGATTAGGTAGGGACGTGTTGAAAATTGTCAGATTGGATGTTTGACTCTTAGGCGAGGTAGAGGTCGTCGTTGTCTCTGCGACTTATTCATCGGCCTATGGTTCCTCAGTAAGGCTGCGGTGGTGCTTCACTAACAACCTTGCCCTTTGGTGGCTGACTAGGCCCTGGATCAGCCTTGGTGGGCATACGGGCTAGCGGCTCCATTATCCACACCTCCTCAGGGGAGGTCTTCCGTTCGACTGGGGTGCTCGAGCGGTGAGCCTTGGACAACTCTAATCGGGGAGCTTTAGAAGACACATGGGAAGGGTCGGCTGGATGGAGTAATCGGGCAGCTTGTGACAGGAGTCTTCGGCCGATCGGGTATGAGTGTTAGACTTATGGAGCCGACACCTTATTCTCAAAGGTGAATCATCCTCCTCCTCAACGGCGTCACCCCGCGTGGTAGTTCTCTTTTTGTGTGAAGGGGGAGGAGCTGGCATCTCCTCAGATGGAGTAGCCTCGCTGTCGACCTCAACTCTTATAGTCGAGTCACAGGCTGGTATGTCCCATTTTGCCATTTCGGGCATCACTCGAGTCTCTATTTCCACGTCGTCTAAACCCAAGTTGTCGCACAACTTCACTTTCAGAAAGCTTTTTGCTCCATAAAATGGAAAGAATTTCAGTTAGTTCTAAAATAGTAAGACAAAAAAAAAACTCTTACCGAATGAGATATAGCGCAGGCCACATGGTATGAGGCTTAAGCCGAAGGCAAATAAAAATTTTTCATGTAGCATTTCATAGATATCAAATAACAGACCCCCTCCACTTTCTGATATGTTGAAATGAAAGTTGGGTCGCTATTCAAAGTCTGCGGCACAACTGGTTGCTTAGGCAGCTCCTCGACCTACTCAGTTAGCTAGGAGGGGCAAGGATAGACTTGATGTAAAAGTAGTGTTGCTTCTAACTCTTATTCGAGCTCAACGGATTTTTAAAAAGAGTCGATTTGAAGCGGGCCTAAAGGTGGAAGCATCTCACTTCGGCATGTTTAAGGTAATAAAAAACGTAAAAAATCCTAGGCTCTAAGAGGACTTGGTATAATATAAAAATGATAACCATACCACAAAGGGTGCGGATCGCGTTGGGAATTAACTAAGATAAGGGAATCTGGAAATATCTATAGATGTAATGGAAAAAGAGATGTAGAGGAAAGCAAAGCCCCCGTGAAGTTGATCCTTAAAAATCGTAAAAAAACCCTAGGGGAGGTCGGTGAGGGCGATCTATGTCACTAGTGATAAGCATCTAATGATCCTTAGGGATCTTGAATAGAGCCCTAAGAGTATAAAACCCTTCCCTATTCACATCCGAGGCTATGGCCATATACCACAGGCCTGTAATCCGTGGGGGTGTCGCTTCAGCTATGGCTAACCCATAAAAAGAGAAACGAAAAGGTTGATGAGGAAGAAAGGAAGGGTCAGAACTTACATTTGGACAAATAAGGGGATAAAATGCCGTCGGAGAGAAAGGACGAAGAATTGCCAAAGAAGGTTAGGGCAAAAAGAATGAAACAACGAACGAATGCAGCTTAAGACCATAACTCAGGGCTCATATGCTCTTCCCACTTCCTTTTTAAGCCATTGGATAGTGCTCCATAAAAGACTGGGATAAGATCCTCACCATCAAAGCATAAACTACTGTGGATGCTTTAAATTCCATTCTGATGAAACCTGCACCAAATCATGGCACTAATTACATTAAAAGTTGCCTAAGCCAGCTCCCAGGTGACATGTGGCCGATACAAAGCATTGAATTTGTGGCATAGGATATCAACAAATCAGATACTTGTGTCATCGCACGCCTGCGTCATTCCGTATTAAAGACATCTATTGCTCGTAAGCGCCCTTGTACAGAAGCACCACGTCAGTTTTGACCCAAGATAGGCTTAAATCGGAACACGGGTCTAGTCGATCAGACTCGACGCCTCCTTCGACTAGACTTGAGGGGGAGGCTTGTGATATGGGGGGATCTTGGGCCCTCAGCCCACGTAGTAAAAAGTAAAGGTTAATAGAGATCGGCTGACCCGATAGCACGATCAGATGGGCTGATCGACCATGCCGAGAGGACCGCCTGAGCCAAAGAGGCAAGTCGATCAGACGGGCCAACCTGACAGGCTGATCAAGAAAGTTGATTGGCCAGGTTGAGCGAACTGCCTAAGCCAAGGTGGTAGACAATAGCCAGTCGGTCGACTCACGTCGGGTGTTCAACCTATCGGTAGGTCATGTACGGCACATAACCCATATAATATGAGATGCTATGGCAGTCAAGCAGGTCTAACAAAAGGGAAACTACTAAGGGTCAAAATATCCACTTCGTCCAATTGAACGACCAACGTATAGTATACTTATGATGAAGGCTGTAGATGCAATCATGCCCTAAATTAGAGGTTTCGATTGTTGGTGCAATCTTGGTTAGGTCAGGGTTGACCTAGTTTGACAAAGCTCAGGTGAGCTTGAGTCTAGCAAGCTCGGGTGAGCTTGAGGTGTATGTTTCGATGTTTGACATTGATGTTTGAATTTGATAATTATGTTTGAATGTCGTATGGTGTCAAGTGGGTCAAGGTTGACTGGAGACTTGACTAGGTGAAGTCCAGGTGGATCAGGGAGATCGCACGCTGGCATGGAAAAAGACCTAGTGGGACTAGGCACACCTAGTGGGACTAGGTGAAGTCCAGGTGGATCGGGGAGATCGCACGCTGGCATGGGAAAAGACCTAGTGGGACTAGGTACACCTAGTGGGACTAGGTACACCTAGTGGGACTAGGTGAAGTCCAGATGGATCGGGGAGATCGCATGCTGGCAAGGTGGAAGTCTACCGAGAGACTAGACCTAACTCGAGGGTTAGGCGAATCTGGTTGGGAACCAGGGTAAGTCCGAGCTGGGAGCTAGGAGGAGAAATCCAAGTTGGTCAACGGGGTTGACCGGACACTTGGTAGGGGATCCTAGACTTGTGGAGACAAGTTAGGTTGGACTCAATCAATTGGGTGATCGATTGGGTAGCTGAATTGATTAGGGAAGTTTATGCAAGAGGATAGAAGGTAACTGAATCGATTGGTTAATCGATTCAGCCTTCCTTAATTGATTGGTCAATCGATTAAGGTGTCTCTTGATCGATTGGGGTAATCGATCACTGAGTTTGCGCGAGAGAACAGAGAAGCTCTGAATCGATTGGGTAATCGATTCAGGGCACGGGTAATCGATTGGCTAATCGATTACCGTTCGAAAACTAGCCGTTGAACGGCTAAATCCTACGTGGTAATCGATTGACTAATCGATTACCAAACCCTAGGCGTCGGGTATAAGGGTTTTTGCACAGGTATTTGGCTGCAGAACTTCTCCTCTTCTTCTTCAACTACATTGTCATTTCAAGGGAAGCCTTGGAGCTCGTTGCTGCTGCATTTCCAAGGTCCAAGAGGCAATCACAAGCTTGAAGATAGCAAGGAAAGCAAAGTGTGAGCTTATTTGTAAATCTTGTAAGATTTTATCTTGTATTTGCTTTGTTCTTGTTGTATCTTTGTAACAAGCTTGTAAGAGGTTTCTCCACCTCAAGAAGGAGACTTTCATAATGCATGAGAGTGTGAGGAGAGTGGATCCTTGGATTAGTCACCCGACCGGGGTGGATACCAAGTAAATCCTTTGTGTTAGCGTTTGCTCGAGTCTTCCGCCGCGACAAATCATCAAAGAGCGAATCGAAGCTAATCACCCCCCCCCCTCTAGCTCGCCAATCGGTCCTAACATCGATGATTGACGATTATTTAAGTTTAAGCTAATACATTTGATCTAACATTGAGATTTAGTGTGCAGTAATGCAAGAAGTCCAAGGAATGGTCGGGGACCGAGTTCTTAGCATGAAGACCCGGAGTTGAGGAAGCTCCAGGCAGGAAGTCCAAGGGATGGTCGGGGACGGAACTCTTGGCATGAAGACCCGGAGCTGGGAGGCTCCAGGCGTGAAGTCCAGGAAACGAGAGGTTTTGCTGGCACAAGGTAATTGAATCCATTGGAAGGTATTCAATCAACCCAGCTGTGAACTGCAAGCTTGAAGTCCAGAGTTAGGAGTATCAATCGATTGGAAGATGACTAATCGATTGATGAATCGATTCAGACTGACTCTGTGTAGAAATAGAAGGTTCTGTAATCGATTACAAGCTGTTCTGTCCGCAGACAGAACGCTCGGTAATCGATCACTCAATCGATTCAGAAACCCTGTAATCGATTGGTGAATCGATTACAAGCTGTTCTGTGCACGACAGAATGCTCGGAAATCGATCAATGAATCGATTCAGGATTCTAATCGATCAGCCAATCGATTCAAGTTCAAATGGCGTAATCCCAGCCGTTCATCCAACATCCGTACTGCTCAACGGTTACTTGGTAATCGATTGAGGCTTTTCACCAATCGATTCAGGAAGCAAAAGAAGACCGTTATAAGCGGAAAATCAAGCTCAAACGAAGA
>JAGFNQ010000646.1:155325-255400 GCA_024364735.1 Boesenbergia rotunda
ATGGAAAAATTCTGGAATCATCCAAGTGGACAACTGAGCAAAAGATGAAGGCGCAAGCAAATGCTAAAGCCACGGTAACTCTTCAATGTGGATTGAGCTCGGAACAACTAAACAAAGTCGGTCCATTTAAGAGTGCTAAAGAGTTGTGGGATAAGCTAATTGAGCTAAATGAAGGCACAAAAGATTCAAGAATTGCCAAAAGGGACCTTCTTATAAATCAATTGCAAAATTTTGTGATGAAGGAAGGAGAAACCGTAAGTCAGTTACATGGAAGGTTTAAGGAGCTTCTCAATGGCCTTCATTCGGTTGGAGAAAGTGTGGAAAACCGGGACCTCATCAGGTATGCACTAAAATCCTTCCCAAGAAACTCCTTATGGTCATCAATGGTTGATGCTTATAAGGTTTCAAGGGATTTATCAATTGTCAAGCTAGATGAACTATTTTGTGAACTAGAATTGCATGAACAAGCTAATATAAGTCATAAGGAGAAAGGTATAGCTTTGGTTGCAGGTGAAAGAAGCAAGAAGAAAAATAAAGAGAAGAAGAAGGAGAAGAAGGAAGAATCCTCCTCATCCGAGTCCGAGCAAGATAGTGACAGTGATAGCGATGAGGAGCTATCATCAAGTGAAATGGCAAATTTTGTCCGGAAGATGATGAGGCGATCTAGAAAGTTCAACAAGAAGGATGTCAAGAAGATGTTCCTTGATGACAAGAAAAAGGGTAAGTCTCAAGCTAAATCAAAAGCAAAGACTGATACAATTTGTTTTGAGTGCAGTAAAAAGGGTCATAGAATCATATCAAAGCCGATTGTCCCGAGCTAAAAAGAAAGGATGACAAGACAAAGAAAAAGAAGGCCTTGAAAGCTACATGGGATGATACTTCATCTAGTTCATTAGATGAAGAAATTGGGAGAAAGACTTCAAGACATGTGGCTCTCATGGCCTTGAATGATGTTGAAAGTAGTGAAGATGAGGAAAATCATGAAGATGAAGTTGAGTCTTCAAGCGAGTCATCATCTAGTGAGGATGAGGTAACTTCTCCTAAATTAGATAAACTCTATGCTACTATTGCATGTTTGATAAATGCTTTATCTAAATCAAAAGTCAAAGTCAAAGAGCTACAAACTAAGATGAAATTACTTGAAAATGATACTATGTCATGTGAAGCATGTACACATCATGAAGTTGCAAATTCTATAGGTGATGATCTTAAAAAGAAAAATGCATCACTAAAATTGTAAGTAGAGGGCCTTAGAAATGCTTTGGAAAAATTTACCTCTAGCTCAAAATATTTGGACATGATATTAGGAAGTCAACGGGCAGTGTATAACAAGGCAGGATTAGGATATAAACCAAAGAATAAGGAAGTTAACTTCATGTCTCTTGTTAGTAGAAATCATGTTCCAAAAGTAAAAATTGTTCAAGCTTGGGTACCCAAGTAATTTGTTGTAGATGCTATTGGACCCAACATTTGGGTACCAAAACATTTAGTTCATCGCATTTGAACAGGCATGCGTCGAGGGGGAGCATCCAACAACATGGTTCATTGATAGTGGATGCTCTAGGCACATGACGGGAGACTCATCAAAATTTACATCACTCAAAAACAAAAATAAAGGTACCGTTTCTTTTGGCAATAGTGGTGAATTGAGAGTTATTGGAATAGACGATATTAAAATTTCTGAACAATTTATAATTAGGAATGTTTTATTAGTAAAGGTATGGTTTTCAATTGTTAAGTGTTAGTCAACTATGTGACTCGGGATATAGAGTTGAGTTTGACTCATCTCAATGTCAAATTAAACATAGTGAACTAAACACTACCATGCTTATTGGCCATAGAAAGGAAAACATTTATCAAGTTGAACTATTTGGTACTACTAATGTGTTTGCTAAGTGTTTCATGTCTAAAGAGGAAGAGACTTGGCTTTGACATCGGAGACTTGCTCACACCAACATGAGACACATCAAGAGACTATCAAAGAATGAGTTGGTGCAAGGATTGCCAAAATTGAAGTTTCAAAAGGACAAACTATGTGATGCATGTCAAATGGGTAAGCAAACCAAGGCTACCCACAAAGGTAAAACGAACTTAAGTACATCTACCGCGTTGGAATTGTTGCATATGGATTTGTTTGATAGTAGCAAGCATGTTTCCTTGAACGATAGTAGATATTGTTTGATTGTGATAGATGACTTCACTAGATACACTTGGGTGTTTTTCTTAAAGCATATGGATCATACCTTAGAAACTTTGATTGCTTTTTGTAAAAGAGTAGAAAATGAGAAAAATTTGAAAATCAATAGATTACGAAGTGATCATGGAGGTGAGTTTGAAAACGAAAAATTTGAATATTTTTGCTCACAAAATGGATATAAGCATGAATTCTCTACCCCTAGGACACCACAACAAAATGGGGTGGTTGAGAGAAAGAATAGAGTTTTACAAGAGGCCGCTAGGAGTATGTTAAATGAATATTCACTTCATAGTTATCTATGGGCCGAAGCAATTAATACGGCATGTTATGTGCAAAATAGGACTTTAATACATAGGTTCTTGAACAAAACACCTCATGAATTGTGGTTTGGTAAACCTCCTACAATAAAACATCTTAGGGTGTTTGGATGTAAAGTATATATTTTAAACACCAAGGATCACTTAGGAAAATTTTCCGCCAAGGCGGATGAAGGTATTCTTGTAGGGTATTCCGCTCATAGCAAAGCCTATAGAGTTTATAATAAGAGATCCAAAATAGTTGAAGAGTCTCTCAATGTGGTTTTTGAAGAAAATCCAAGCTCGAGTTCAAATAAAGCCATAGAGGAGGAAGTACAATTTGAATTAGAGAAATTGATATTAGAGGAGGAAAATAATCTTGAGAAAGAAGAGAGTGAAACGGAAGGTGTGATTGAGTTACCACTTGAGAATGTAATCAATACAACTCAAGAACCAAGACACACAAGGACAAGTACAAACCATCCCTTGGAGCAAGTAGTGGGTGACATTACCCATGGGGTACGGACTCGATCTTACTTTCGGAATGAAGGAAGTCAAGTGGCTCTAATTTCACAAATTGAGCCCAAAGCCGTAAGTGATGCGTTGCTTGATCCCGATTGGATTTTGGCAATGCAAGATGAGTTGTCTCAATTTGAGAGAAGTCAAGTTTGGGAGTTAGTTCCTAGAACCAAAGGAAAATCAATCATTGATACGAAATGGGTTTTTAGGAACAAACTTGATGATAAAGGAATGGTTGTGAGAAATAAAGCTAGATTGGTTGCTAGAGGTTTTAATCAAGTCGAAGGATTGGACTATGATGAAACTTATGCACCGGTAGCTCGGTTAGAGTCTATTAGGATGATGTTGACATTTGTCGCTCATAAAGGATTTAAGTTGTATCAAATGGATGTAAAATCGGCATTTTTAAATGGTTGTATCAAAGAAGAAGTGTATGTTGAGCAACCTCCGGGATTTGAAGATTTAGAATGTCCAAACCATGTATACAAGCTTAAGAAAGCATTGTATGGACTAAAACAAGCACCTCGTGCTTGGTATGAAAGATTGTCTACATTCTTAGTGTCAAAGGGTTTTCATAGAGGAACAATTGATCCTACATTATTTTTAAAGACTAGTGGGGAAGATATCTTTGTGGCCCAAGTCTATGTAGATGACATTATTTGTGGATCCACAAACAAAGACTATCTAAATGAATTCATAAATCACATGGAAAGTGAATTTGAAATGAGTTTGGTTGGTGAATTAACATTTTTCTTGGGTTTACAAATTAAACAAACAAAAGATAGTATATATATTCATCAATCCAAATATGTAGGAGAAATCATTAAGAAATTTGGAATGGAGAGTGCCAAAGAAATATCTACCCCTATGGCAACTAACACTAAGTTAGACAATGATATTGAAGGTAAAGAAGTTGACTCCAAAATGTATCGTAGTGCCATAGGTAGTCTCCTCCATCTCACGGCTAGTAGACCCGACATATTGTTTGCCGTGGGTATGCGTGCAAGGTATCAAGCTTGTGCCAAGGAGTCACATCTATGTGCAATCAAAAGAATCCTTCGCTACCTTAAAGGGACTCAACGGGTGGGTTTGTGGTACCCTAGAACCGAAACGTTTGATCTTATAGGATATTCTGATTCGGATTATGCCGGATGTAAATTGGATCGGAAGAGTACTAGTGGTGGATGCCAATTTTTGGGATCTTCCTTGGTGAGTTGGTCGAGTAGAAAATAACATTGTATAGCACTCTCCACAACCGAAGTCGAATATATAGCTATGGGTGAATATGTGTCACAATTATTATGGATGACTCATACCTTGGAAGATTATAAACTCATCTACAAAAATGTGCAAGTTCTTTGTGACAATGTGAGTACCATAAACTTGACAAAAAATCCGGTTCATCATTCACGAACTAAGCACATTGAGGTTAAACATCATTTTATTCGAGATCATGTAGCTAATGGAGATATTGTTCTTAAATATGTTGAGTCAAAATCAAATCTTGCGGATCTTTTCACCAAACCTCTTCTGAAATCTGAATTTAGCTACTTGCGAAGAGAATTAGGAATGTGCCATATTGAGTAATCCTCCATGATCATTTCAAGATATTCAACTCACTTGCCTTAATATGCATCTCACAAGAACCTAGAACTTCCCTTGCTTGTGTTTTTGTAGATGGGAGTGAGATGCTAGGGTTCATCTTCTTGTTCATAATGCTTGTTATGATGTATTACTTTGAGCAAGAAGATGAAAATTCATCATAAATCATTCACTTGACCAATCATGGGGACGACTAGTACGCTATTAGTGTGTACTTAGTCCGAAGATCGTGATTGGATATTTTCATGAACTAACCCAATATCCAAGTCCTTGGAGACCATATGATCATGCTTGACCCCTTTTGGAACTCGAAAATGCCACACATCGAGTAGGTTTTCGCCATGTCTCAGTCATCCCAGTTACCAATCGATTGATTTCAGTTATCAATCGATTGGTGAGTCTACACCTTTAGCCAGGAACTCTCTGAATCGATTGCCTAATCGATTCGAGCTGTTATTTCGGGCACATAATGATCCTTAATCGATCATTGGATCGATTAATACAGATTGAATCGATCAGTGGATCGATTACGCGCACTGATCGATTAATTCAGGTCGAATCGATTGGCTAATCGATTACGATCTCTCGTAATCGATTCTTCAATCGATTACGATCTCTCGTAATCGATTCATCAATCGATTACGGCTATTAACGTGCTCCACCTAACCTGTCCTGTCACTCGCGTTTTGCCCTAAAACCCACCCGCCGTCCCGAACTCTCCCGCACTTTCTCCTCGCGTGCTCTAAATCTAAAACCCTAGCCATCTTGCTCTTCCTACTTCGCTGCTCACCTCTTCTCTCGACGTCCTCTCGCAACTCACTGGCGTGTCCTCTCCTCAAGCCCTAGCTTCTCTCACGCGACTCCCTCAGCGTGTACTCTCGACGCCGCAACTTATCGGCGCTCCGTTCTCCTCTTCCACGCGACGCGCAGCTGCTGGGAGCCTTTGAGCGCCACTTCCTCACCTGTTCCAGCATTTTCCATAGTCAATGGCGCCAAAGTAAACTCCTACACTTATTTTTTCATCTGTTCTTCTTATTTGCTGTATTTGCTCTTGGCTAATCAAGTTGTTTTATTTTGTGTGTTCTTTTGGTTGCATTACCTTCCATCCATTACATGCATACCTCAATTCCACTTTTGTATCACTTACCCTAACCCTAATCTCATTTTCCCTACCTCTAATCTCATTTTCTAATCTCATTTTCTGATCTCTCTTGACACATTGCCTTCATTTCTTGGCTATCTTTGGTTCATCATAGGAAGAAGCAAAGGGCGGATGAGATGGGTGCCGGGTCTTCTTGCCCTAAACCCCCTACGGATGCTCGTTTTCCGAATGCCGCCCTTCAAAAGGCATATGGTCAACATGTATTTAAATTGATTGCCCCTCGATCACTAGACCGCCAATACTTTCATGATCATTGCTTCTCCGTGTTTCAAATCCTTGAAAACTATAAACTTGAGTCTATTATCTATTGTGAGCGAGGGGTCAACATAGGGTTGGTTTCCGAGTTCTACAACAACCTACACACCATGGATGGTGTAAATTATAAAACTCGGGTAGCCAAACAAAGTTTGGATTTTAGCTATACGACTCTTTCGGATTTCCTCCAGTGTCGTCCCTCTACAAATAGCTTTGTTTTCTTTCCTACACTTCCTAAGCTTCTACCTTCGCCATTTGACGATATCTCCATTGACTTGATGTATCAGTATTTCTTTCGGCGTCCGCGTCCCGATGGCCCTTATGCAAATCTGACCACGTTTCCTGCTCTTGAGCTCTCCGCTATCGATTATGCGCTTTATAAGGTCGTAATCAACTGTCTTTTGCCTATTGTGTCTCGCGCCTTAGCGACCGTCCGACCCTCTCAGCTTTTCCTGACCTATGCTCTTCACCGGGGTCTTGATGTTAACATCCCTCTGAACATATTTCATTCCATTATCCCCTTCACTCAGCCTATGCACGGAACCGTTCATATGCCTTTTGGGCATATTATTATAGACTGGCTTGCCACTATGGGGATTGACGTCTCTCGAGGGAAGGTGGAGCCCATGACCATCAAATACTCCCGGATTTCAGCACGTTCCTTCTCAAAATTCGGGATGACGGGCGAGTTTGGCGTCATTCGATGGATTGATGGTCGGCAGGTTGGGGAGGGACCGCGTGCACGCCCTGGACATGGACACGCTGCTGCAGCTGCTCCGGATGATGCCGAGGAGGAGGATATTCTGGATAGGGTCCGTGCGTTTGAGGAGACCGTCGACACTCGCTTTGAGGAGATGCGGTTGGAGAATGACTTGCGTCACTTCGAGACGCAGTCACGCCTCACAGCCATTGAGCGCACCCTGCTGGAGGTGCGCGATATGTGTCGCTCCCAGATGATCGTCCAGCCTCCTCCTCCTCCACCGTCTACTGATGCTCCATCGTCGGAGGTTGACGCCACTTCGGGAGGTTTTGGTCTTCCCGATGTTGCGGAGACCCCGACCGCTGATCCTGCTGCTGCCCTCGAGGAGTTCTTCTTTGAGCCTTGATTTATGTAGTCCTGTTTCGGTGGTTGTTTTTTTGTTGGTGGTATTCTGTACTCTGTTTATGGATATTGTTGACTCTTGATGCTTGTATGCTATGTTCACATTTTCTGCCTTATATGCTACTGGTTTGTTTGCATGTTGCGAGTTGTGATTTTCTATCTTGTATGGTGCTTCCGTTGAGGGGGAGCTCTTTTATGGTTATGTGTCATTTTTGATATTTGGCAAAGGGGGAGACTTGCAGATATTTAAAGTTTATGTTCATAATTATGCTCTAAATAACTTTACTATATGGTTATTGGATTGATATCGCTGATATTATGTTGAAAGTTAGCTTAAACTTAATTAGATTGTCAAACATCAAAAAGGGGGAGATTGTATGTAGCGACCCGACCTCTTACTGTCTTCAGACGGATCGTTACTTTACTCTACTTCTCAACTCTTATACATGACTAAAGAAAATTGCGGAAATCTTTTTTTTTCTTTTAAATTCTGCTAACAATTATATTCTAACTTAAGCAATCATGTATAATAATACCATGTCATACTTCCTTCTCAATCTCGTAGTTGAATCTTATTGAAAACAGCCTTACCAACCAAAACAGCCCGTACCAGTCGACTGATGACGTCATCAGTCGACTGATACGGCTGTAACCTGTTTTTACAGGTTTCGGCCCCTTGCTTCCCAAGTCCACCATTCCTTCAATTTCGAGCCATATCAAACTACAACATCATTTCTATACTCTATATCAGTTTCCTAAACAATTAAGCCAATCAAACGAATCCATAAACTTGAATTTAGGACTTTTATGGAAGAAAACAAACCAAACAAGTTTATCTAAATTTTAACAATAAAGTTGTATCAATCTTAACTTCTAACCATTTAAACTCATCATACAAAGTTCTATAACATCACTAAGGCATTATGGAATGAGAAAGCAACTTTTCTAAATATGCTTAAGTAATAAAACTTGATTCAAAAGGAAAATTGATGCTATCTTGGCACAAACACCTTTTTCTCTAACAAAGTATCAATATTTCTAACTACTCACACTTTTACTCATCTAATGCAATCATGGGATTATATATGCTAAATGAAATGACATGGAATCTTTACTCTAAGAAATTTAGCATATAAAACTATCCAAAACTCAAATACTCTATAATCTCCATAAAACAAGAACTTAAAATCTGAATAAACTATAGCATTGTAGTTTGAATAGTTAAATTGTCTTGTCTCGAAGATCTCTCCATAATCAGCCACCACACACACTTTGCTCAGCACCGCCTCGTCGCCTTCCTTCAGAATTGCCTGCCTTTACCTTTATCTGCAATAAGAGGAAATGCATCTATAAGCAAAAAGCTTAGTAAGTACTATCTAGCTCACAAAAACTCGAAATATGCAAACTTGCTTCTAGATCAAACTGAACATCATATGAGATACTAATATGCTTGAAAGAAAACTAATAACATGTATAACTCAAAACATGCATACTCAAGCAATAAATAATCTCAATTTACTTTTCTTGGCTCAACTTGAAACTTTAGCTATTCTTTAACTTTTGAAAACTTTCTGAAACTTTCGAAAACTTTGCTAAAGCATATACTTGAAAATAATAATCACTTGGATCCACTGAAGACGTAAGTACCATCTCATGCGCGTTCCCTAAAAGGTTGGGGTAGCGAGCCACCAATCCTAATAGAGCAGACCTTGGTCTACCAGGGCCAAGACCTTGGAATTGGACACCTGGATTTCTTTAACGACGCCCTTGGACGCCGGGTACTGGCCTTATAAAATAAAATAGCTTTTCTTTCTTTTCTTTCTTATCTGTAAATGCCTTGGCATTTTCTGGAGCACCTTGCGTGCTAAAATCCCTAAGTCTTGACTTTTGGGGATTTCTTAAGGCCTTGGCGTTCTCTTTCTTATCTTTATCTTCTTTTCTTTTCTCATAGCTTTTCTTGGTCCCTAATCTCATATAGGGTGTTTATCAAACATATACAAGCATATAAGAACTAAGATCACATGCAAAACTAAAGCAAAAAGGAAAAATTCTCTTTTAAAAACTTTTAAAGGAAATTCTCGCGGTAAAACCGCCTCTTACTGCAGGTGAGCAGTACTTACATTGATATCTTGGACTTACAACCAAGATTGAGGTCTAGAGCTCGGGAGAAACTTAAGATCTCGAAGAATTCTTCACGTATACGCGTTCCTCTCGTCGCGGGGATCCCGAATATAGGATTATTTCTTGGAGAAGGGTCTCGGCCGGCCCTCTTGACCTTGGTGTGGTGTCGCCCAAGAGAGGAGAGGGAGGAAGAGGGTCGGCGCAGCTGTTGGCCTAAGGGTTTGAGAGAAAATCCCAACTTCCCTCTTTAAGTTTTCTATTTATACATATGGGGCCGAATCAACTTAACTATAGCTTAATTATAGGTTTCGCCATTTTCTGCTGTGCTGATACCCCTAGCCCAGCCGGTTGGGCGCTTGTGCTGTTTCGTGGAGGTCGCGGGTTCGAACCCCCGCTGCCCCTTATGGTATTTTCCTATTTTGGCTTCTTTTTCCTTTTTCTTTTTCTTTTTCCAAAAATACCAAACGGACTCGGAAAATTCCATAAAAATACTCTAAAAATTCCTAAAAATATGTAGAATATTTCTAAACCATTTCTAAATAATTCTAAGGACTTTAAGAACTAAAAATGAAAATTTTGGGGCGTTACATTGTAGATGCAATCATGCCCTAAATTAGAGGTTTCGATGATTGACGGTTATTTAAGTTAAGCTAATACATTGGATCTAACATTGACATTTTGTGTGCAGTAATGTAAGAAGTCCAAGGAATGGTCGGGGACCGAGTTCTTGGCATGAAGACCCGGAGTTGAGGAAGCTCCAGGCAGGAAGTCCAAGGGATGGTCGGGGACGGAACTCTTGGCATGAAGACCCGGAGCTGGGAGGCTCCAGGCGTGAAGTCCAGGAAACGAGAGGTTTCGCTGGCACAAGGTAATTGGATCCATTGGAAGGTCTTCAATTGATCCAGCTGTGAATTGCAAGCGTGAACTCCAGAGTTGGGCGTATCAATCGATCCACCAATCGATTAGAAGATGACTAATCAATTGGTGAATCGATTCAGACTGACTCTGTGTGGAAACAGGCGGTTCTGAATCGATTACGGAATCGATTACGAATGATTCTGCCGTAGACAGAACGCTCGGTAATCGATCACTCAATCGATTCAGAAACCCTGTAATCGATTGCTGAATCGATTACAAGCTGTTCTGTCCGCAGACAGAACGCTCGGTAATCGATCACTCAATCGATTCAGAAACCCTGTAATCGATTGATGAATCGATTACAAGCTGTTCTGTGCGAGACAGAACGCTCGGTAATCGATCAGTTAATCGATTCAGGATTCTAATCGATCAGCCAATCGATTTAAGTTCAAATGGCGTAATCCCAGCCGTTCATCCAACGTCCGTACTGCTCAACGGTTACTTGGTAATCGATTGGGGCTTCTCACCAATCGATTCAGGAAGCAAAAGAAGACCGTTATAAGCGGAAAATCGAGCTCAAACGAAAATACTGTTCTATTGCGATTTGAGCTAGGGTTTCGGCGCTTCAAGCTGTGTGTTCAAGCTCAAGTTTCCAACACCTTCATCAAGCAATCAAAGGAAGGAGAAGCAAGCCTATTGTGTAATACTTCTTTCTCTTCTTCTTCCTTGTGTTGTTCTTTGTGAAAGCTTTCAAGGGTGTTGTAAAAGGGTTTCTCCACCCTCGGAGTTGTTCCGAGAAGGAGGTTTGATAGTGAAATCTGCGATCGCTGGTGTGGACCCTTGGATTAGTCACCTCAAGGAGGTGGAGACCAAGTAAATACAAGTGTTAGCATTGGATTTGGTGGTGGGTAGACTTTGATTTCGATTGGAGGAAAAAGATTTATCTAAAGCGAGCTATTCACCCCCCTCTAGCTCTACCGATCCCCAACACCCCCGATCTTCGGTTACTGGATGACCCTTGTAACGGGCATCGCTGCCATGAAATCTGGACTGTTGCAATAATGAAGGCGTTCATGGCCGTGTATTACGGGTCATGATCATCCCGTGATTATAGATGATGATTATCCATAAATTCGATAAAGGGGGACCGTTACTTGAGGTCGAGTGCTCCTTGGGGCTCCGCTACCTCGAGGTGATCTCGGGGTCTTTTGGCCCCGGGGGGGGGGGGGGCCGAGCATCTTACCTTTCCGAGGTGGTCTTGGGGACCTGACCTCCCGAGGTGGTCTCGGACGTGTGTCTTCCCGGGTCGATCTCCAGGGTATGACTATTCGTGGTGTTCTCGGGAACCCACATTCTCGAGGGGGCCTCGGGCGCCATGTAAAGAGAGTCGTCCAGACTCAGTAGATCTTGCCACATAGCTTCTTCAGTCTACGTGTTAGCCACGAGGTGCTCAACCCTATTACTATGGTTGACGAAATTGACTTTGGTTAAATACCAATTAGTAGTCTTGGTGCTCAGAGGTCTTGTGCGGGTTGTGGTGAGGTTTCTCCACTCACAAGGAGCTACACGAGCTTGTCAGAGGCTTTTTGGGGACTCATCCACTGACGGATCGAGATCGTCCACCTTACAAACTATCGTGGAGTAGGAGTTTTATCTTCGAACCATGTTAAATTGGTTTGTGTTCTTCCTTATTAGTTTTAGTTTAAATTGTATTCCGTTGCGCTCTATCACGTGTAGGAAGAACCGACGAATTCGTGGATGATCAACTATTCACCTCCTCTCTGGCTATACAATCAAGTCCCAACAGAATCCGCATAAATTTAAAGACAAAATTTGATTACTATCTTTTCTTTCTTGAATTTATCTATTGTTTAAATTTAAAATACAATTTCTACCCATCTTTAAAATATTTATTCAATTTAAATTTTAAATTCTGATTTTCCATCCACTTTGAGAGATCTACACCATATGATATGGTCGATAGTCTATTCCCATATAACATAGTCAAGTCAAAAGTTAAATCGAACCATAAATAAATCAAATCGAGCTCTAATCAAGTCAAATGATATGGCCACGACACCACATGACATAGTCAAGACAAATCAATCTCGAGTCAAATCAAGGTTGAGTCAAGTTAAGTGATGCCGTGGAGATACGACACCATATAGCATAGTTAAGTCAAAAATCAAGCTGAGTTGAAAGTCAAGTCAAATTGAACATGTCAAGTTGAACCAAGCTCAAGTTAGTTTAGATTGAATTCGGGTCAAGTCAGACCCTACTAGAAGATCTCAATCAAGTATGTCCAAGTCAAATTCAAGTTTGGTCCATCCCAAATTAAAATTTAAATTCGATGTGGCAATTATTGAAGCATCAACCACGAAGAAGCATGTCTCTTGGTAGAGAGGAAAGATTCCTACGGAATGAACTGATAGTTAGTACGTGAGTGTTATCATCTCGAGGTATAGAGGATGAAACTAGACAAAGTTAGTGTACCCCCGTCCTCCTTGTGCTAGTTATGACATCCGGACTAGTAACTCTCATAATTTATCTTCTTCGTGTTGATCCTGAGATGGATTGACAGGGACGATGAGACAAACAAATCATCTTTTTATCACTAGTAGAGAGGGAAGAGATGTATCTTTGGAACTAGGTTTATTTTTTTGACGATTGTAGCTTCGATGCAAGGGATTCCAGTTTCTTCCTACTTCCCTTGCAATTCGTTTTCGCTTTTCATTTTTCATTTTCTTCATTATTTTTTCTTCGCTATTTTCTTCATTATTTTTTCTTCGAACTGATAGAGAAGGCTTGACAAGGTTTGTCTTAGCTCCTCTTCGACATTTGGAAGGTTGACCTTCCGAGAAGCAACTAAATAACAGCTAACCTGATTGAAATATGATTTAAAGGAAGTCGACCAAATTGAAGTTTAACTCGAGAAAGTTAACCTAATTGAAGTTTAATCAGAAGGAAGTCCACTTGATCAAATTCCTAACTCGTCGAAGATAGTGGTAGGATGACTAATCACTATCTCAGATATTTACGGTTTGATCCCCAGCTACGGCATATTTGTAAGAATTTTTCTTCCAAATGGGGCGTGAACCCTGAGACGCTGGACTTCTAGACTGCCTACCACGAGCACTTCCCGATTTACCTTGGTGGACGGTGGGAAACTTCCGTGGAGCCGAGCCAGTCGCTCGAGGTTGGAAAAACCTCGTTAATCATTTTTTTTAACTTGCCGAAGATAGACCCGCCTTGTATTTAGCCGATCGAAAGTACTTTAATGTGACTATTTTGGATTGGATTAAACTCTATCTATCATTAAAATATTCTTATAAAAATATTAATTAATCAGGTTGGATAACATCGAACTTGGGGCAGCTAGTCCAATCCCACGAAAGTTTTTCACCGTCAGAATAAATCGGAAAGTGTCCGCGACGAACGGTCTAAAAGTCCAACATCTCATAATTGCGCGTCCCATTTGAAAAAAAAAATTTATGCAAAAGTTATTATAGTGGGAATCGAACCGCAAATACTTAAGAGACAACTAATAACCCTTCCATTGTACTATAGCCCCGGAGGCTTATTAAAATATTTTTATGGTGATAAAAGACGACTCAGTCGACTCAGTGCCCTGACCAATTTATCTCAGGGGCAACATGATAGAGATAAATCACGAAGACTACCAACTTAGATACTGTGATTAGTACGTGAGGAAGACAAACACTCATTAACATTTTTTTTTGATTTACAAGGGGTATCCAGACTTGTGCCCGACTAATATGCTTAACTGACGGTCCTACCCCACAGCCTACAATGAGAGTCCCATCGGTCAACGAGGGTAAATCGCGGGACGGAGACACGTGACAATTTTACCATTGATGATATTGGTACCCGATGGCCCGACCACTCAGCAGCATGTGACGATTTCTTCCGTCAGCATACTATGCGCTCTACCAGGGAGGAATCGAACCCGAAAAGTGAGGGATCATCCAAGTGAGTCATTATCAATCGCGCCATGTCCGTGGAGGCGTCATTAACATATGCAGCGGTAGGGTAACTAGTTGTTAACCCAGACACAGGGGCGGATTTACATGGGACCTGGGAGCCCCAAGGCCTCCCAAATTTTTAATAATATTATTTTTATATAGAAATTTTTATTTTTTTAGTATATCAATTTTTATTTTCTTAGTATATATATAATTTGAGTCCTTTACAAGTTTATATTTGTAGTGGGTTTAATGGTAAGTCTAATTTTTATTTTAGCATACATCTAGGGTTCAAATCCATTGGATGATTAAATTTAAAAGAATATATTTTTTTATTTTTCAAATTTTAACTCAATATACATTATCTTTGAAAGATTAGAGAAGATATTATTATAATAATTATTTTCTTGATTATTATTATGATAATTATTTACGTTGGCCCCATCGAACTTATAATCCTAGATCTGTCACTGCTCAGACATCCGCGGTTCGATTCCCAGCTATGTTGCATTTTACAGGAATTTTTCCTCCAAATGGGGCGCGAACCCTGGGACGCTAGGCTTCTAGACTGCCCACCGCGAGTGCTTCCCGATTTACCCTGGTGATCGATGGAAAACTTCCGTGGGACCAGACCGATCATCCCAGATTCAATTTATCTACTGTCTAGTTCATCCGTCATTAACATATTCTTAAAAAAAATAAAAAAATCTTAGCTTATGCTATAAGTTGCATTCACCTAATAATTGAGAATATAGTTCCCAATCTTTGGAGGATAAATATTCCAAGCTTCATTCCAAAGCTAGCCATTTTATCAGATTCCTGACTGCACAATTATTGCTCTGATCGCCATGAGACAGCTTCAGAACTTCCTTACCTCTATAAATAGATCAGCAAGCAAGCAAGTAGGATTATTCATCGTCCATAAGACATGTCGTATATCGTTCCCAGCTTATTCGGTCGCAAGGCTAACAGAGTGGTTGCTCCTGCTCGCCAGGACCCATCGCCGCTTGACATCTGCGATGCCTGCGAAGGCTTCTCCTTCTCTGCCACTGCCCTGGCTCTTCCCGCGGTACTCTCGGCGTCGAGCATGGATTGGAAGGAGACTCCGGACCACCACGTGTTCATGGCGGATATCCACGGGGTGAAGAAGGAGGAGGTGAGCATCGAGGTGGAAGAGGAGAAGATCCTCAAGATAAGCGCGCAGAGAGCGAAGGTGACCGAGGAGAAGGGCGATAAGTGGCACCGCGCGGAGCGCAACCACGGCAAGTTTTTCAGCGGCGTGAAGTTGCCCCAAGACGCCGACACCGACGAGATGAAGGCGAAGTTGGAGGACGGAGTGCTGGCGGTGACTGTCCCCAAGAAGCAGGGCAACAGGGCGCAGATTAGACTCGTGCACATCGTTGGCTGAAGCATACGTATAATTTCTGCTGATCGTGCACGCATAATGCAGTGTGCAAGGAGTACTATGTGATGGTGGAATAAGTATATAACAATCTAAATAAACTTTGTGTTGTTTAACCCTATACAGACACATAAATTATGAGGAATTTTACCAACTGAAGAGTCAAATGTGGATTGAGTAGTGATTGCTTGTGGTGATTGATAATGAACGAGTCTGATCTGCTGCGGCGTCTCGCGGTCATTCCGCCTGCAGTTGGGTTGCTTGTTTCATTCACGTGACGGGCTTGTCTCCAAGGCCAGTTACCGACGACCCGTGAGCGGCGACGAGGGACACGGGCGCGAATGCAGAAGAGACAAGTCTTCACGGGACGATCGATATCACTTTTTCCTCATCGATGTATCATTCTTTGAACAGAGGCCTCTATAAATGCACTCGCGATCTGTTTGGGTGTAATCTCAGAACATAGCTGCGAAACCAAATGGAGTTGCAGAGAAGAAGCAGAAGCATCTCACTCCCACTGGTACGTACAGTTCGCGTGACTTCTCGAATATCGCCAATTTAGAACATAAATCACGGTAACGATGTTCGATCGCTAATTCTCGCTGCCAGCTGCTTCTGATGGCCACGATCATCGGACCGGCGCAGTGCACAAGAAGAGAGAGGCAGTTTACCGGCGCGGGCGCCGGAGACGTGCAGACGACGTTCCAGTACTCCGCCACCGCCTGCCGGGCGCACACGGCGTCACTGGCGGACTTCGGCGGGGTGGGCGACGGCGTCACCTCGAACACCGCGGCGTTCCGGGCCGCGGTGTCGCACCTCGGCCAGTTCGCCTCCGACGGCGGAGGGATGCTCTTCGTGCCTGCGGGGCGGTGGCTCACAGGGCCATTTAACCTCACCAGCTCCTTCACGCTCTTCCTCCACCGCGACGCCGTGATCCTCGCCACTCAGGTATCCGTTCCATCAGCAAACGATTCCACTGCTTCGGACTGTTTCTTCAATCCTCAACACACTGCAACAGGAGATGAGCGAGTGGCCAATCGTCGATCCATTGCCGTCTTACGGCAGAGGAAGGGATGGTCCCGGCGGAAGATACAGCAGTCTCATCGGCGGATCAAATCTCACGGATGTGATCATCACAGGCATGCAATTGTCGCCGACAAATCGATTCGATCGCCGGTGTTCATCACGCTCAAATATTAATTGTTTGCACATTAATTTCAGGAAACAATGGAACGATCGACGGGCAAGGCGACTTCTGGTGGTCAAAATTTCACAGCAACAAGTTGAAGTACACAAGAGGCTATCTCATCGAACTAATGCACTCCGACCAGATCCTCATATCCAACATTACGTTGCTCAATTCTCCCGCATGGAACATCCACCCTGTTTATAGCAGGTTGTTTATTTACTCTGTTGACTTAATTCATTTGCATCGATTAGTTTTAGTTTCGAGTTATTGATTGATTTTCACAGCAATATTGTGGTTTCGGGGATCACAATCCTTGCACCAGTTCATTCTCCGAACACGGATGGAATCAACCCTGGTATTTAGTAATGTGAATTTGACCTTGAATTAATCCAAATTGTAGAATGACGATGAACTGCCGATCGATGTTGCTGCAGATTCCTGTTCCAATGTGCGCATCGAGGACTGCTACATCGTCTCCGGCGACGACTGCGTTGCCATCAAAAGCGGGTGGGACGAGTACGGGATTGCCTACGGGATGCCGAGCCGGCACATCGTCGTTCGGCGGCTCACCTGCATCTCGCCGACAAGCGCCGTCATCGCCCTCGGCAGCGAGATGTCGGGAGGGATCCAAGACGTGAGGGCGGAGGACATCACCGCCTTCGGGTCGGAGTCCGGCGTCCGGATCAAGACGGCGGCGGGCAGAGGAGCCTACGTCCGGGACGTGTACGTGCGGAGGATGAACCTGGACGGCATGAAGTGGGTCTTCTGGATGACCGGCAACTACAAGTCCCACCCGGACGACAAGTACGACCCGAACGCGATCCCGGTCGTCGAGGGCATCAGCTACAGCGAGGTGGTGGCGCGCAACGTGACGGCGGCGGCGAGGCTGGAGGGGATCCCGAATGCGCCGTTCAGGGGGATTTGCATCGCCAACGTGACGGCGGCGCTGGCGAAGCCAAGCAAGATGCCGTGGTACTGCGCCGACGTGGAAGGGGTCTCCAGCGGCGTGACTCCGCCGGCTTGCGCTCCGCTTACTGACGTGGGTGCCGTGGGGGAGCCGTGCCCGTTCCCGGCGGATCCACTCCCCATGGACCAACTCCTATTCCAACAGTGTTCATACACGAAGCCTCGTAACGTTCCATAACGTCAACGCGCAATGTCCCTCCGCTCTGTGTTTACTGTTAAGAAATTGCAGGGTTTTTTCGAAAATGATTGACCCGTTCTCGTACCACGATGATTTGAAACCTGAAACTGACTTCTAACGGGGCAATCGTTTAATATTTTTAACATTATAATATCTACCATCTCATTAAATGAAATCCACATATCACATACATATTAATATTAATATTTTCATTAACATTCAACCTTATTATTTGTGATCTTTCACGTTTAATATTTAACCCTCATTATTTTTAGAGTTCATATGTTATATATACATTATCTCATATATATATATATATATATATTTTCTCACATATTCATTCTCTTAAATACATAATTTTTATTTTCAATTTTATTTATCAATTTTAATAATTTTTATTTAAAATAAATAAATAATAATATTTTTAAATATATTTATCATTATTAAAATTTAAATTATTATTATAAATTTAAAATGAAAGAGAACAACATACAAACAAAAAATACACTTATATATAATTAAAAATAATATATAAATTAACATAAAATGAAATAATAAAATACTAATTGACCATTGTGACCGTTTTATGATCGTTGTGGACGTTTACTAGCCGCTTAAATGATCGTTGTCGATTTATAATCGATTACGACTGTCACAATCGATTAAAGACATTCTCAATCGTAGTTCAAGAGTGTCCGGAATTGATTAGGAGCTCTCCAATCGATTGGGGGTTGGGGGCACCCATAATCGATTGCCCGATCAATTATCGATGCCCCCAATCGATTGGGGATGTCATGTCATGACGTGATGAACACGTTCAAACATCTAAACGCGTTTATCGCGTTAGCATTTTAACATGCTCGTCGCAATGAATTTAACGTGCAGGATACATTAATCGAGTATTATAACATCCGATTAACAGATCGTTATAGGTGCCCTAACTGTGTACGATTTGGGAAACACAAAAAAATATTTAACGATAAAAGCTAGCACGGATGCCAAAAGAAAAATTCATTGTTCACTGATTTGGCGCCACGTTGCCATCATGATCACACCTTATCGAAACCGAATTTTAATTATTGAATTCCTAATGTTTAGTTGCAAAATTGGATTTCATTCTGGCAGGCTGACTGGCAGGCAGGCAGGCTGATTAGTAAGCATTCACTGTTTACTTGGAAGGCGCAAGTTTCCTTAGGCGATAGTTAAAATGTCACGATGAAGCTGTCCTCGTCGGTCCCGTTTCATAAAAGACGAGTTCGATTCCGACTCATTGTCAGTATATTCTTTTGAGAAATGGCATAACGTTGAACTAAATCATCTTCGCCCTTAATTACGCCGACAAGTTTTCGGCCCCAAAGCGATTTGCATGAGGAAATCTATAAATATTAATTCACGATGATAAAAGATAATCATTCGTCAGCCCCAGATAAATCATAAAAATTACTTATCTGAACAATAATGAACATATAAAAAAGATAAATATACGATTGTATTAGAATTTAATTTTCAAATTTTGATAACAATACTTTATATATTAATCATTAGATAAATATTGGTTGACAGCTTATACGGCCGCTAGACGGGGAATGGCAATTTAGTAATTTCAGGAGAGGGACGAGGGCAATTTGGCTCGGCGCAGTATAGAAATTGGCAGTTTGTCCGATAGGTGAGTGGCAATTTAGTAATTTCAGGAGAGGGACGAGGGCGATTTGGCTCGGCGCTGTGTAGAATTTGGAGTACGGAACGCGTTTGTTGTATCGCTAGTTCATCAGTTCATGTGAATCGAAGGAAGCCGAAGGGAGTTGAATATCAAAAAAGGAAAATAGAAGAAAAGTAAAGGGGGCGGAGGAGCACAACTAGTCGGCGAGACGCGAAGGTTATTGGGCGGTGATCGGAGCCGGCGGCGGGAAGAGATTCTATTCTGGCTGCCGACTCTCCTTCGATCTTCCCCTGCGGAGCGATCTCGGTACATCGGCATTATCTCGAGGAAGAGTAAGAGGCGGAGGAGGACAGCGGGGGACGGCCAGATCTTTCTAGCTCTTAGTCTATTGTTGGCGGGAGTCTATCTCGGCCGTGAGGGCAAGTTGGAGGTGGATCCTGCTGTCGGTAGGTAACGGGTGAGAAGGAAATCATTTTTTAAAATCAGAGGGGAAGTGGAACCCGAGGGAACATTGGATTTTGATCCAGAAATTGGGGACCTTTTCTAATTTGACTCTTGATAGAGTTTGACGGGAGCTCTGAGGGAGCATCGGCGAGTAACGCTTGGCTTTCTGCCATAGTAGGGGATAATGGTAACGATCTTTTTGTTTTGCGACTTTGTAATGTTTAGCTCTAGCCCGACTGTTTATGATTTTTCGCATATAGATGGTTTTCAGACAGTAAAAGTGCCTATGTGTGCAACATATTCATTGGTTCCAAAGCAGTGCCGTCATAAAAATTGCTCTTTTACTCAATGGTTATCTTTGCTGCTTTCTCTCCACGCATGATTGAAATAAGCTCATTTGCACTACTGTTAACACGGTAAATAACCATGGCAGGCAAGTAAGTTCAGCATAGTAGTAGGATCACAAGTCTGGGTCGAGGATCCTGATGAGGCTTGGATAGATGGAGAAGTATTGGAGGCCAAGGGAGATGAGATTAAGATCTGTTGTACTTCTGGAAAAACGGTGAGTGCTTTGTTCTCTTTGAACTTGCATTGCATATTTTTGCATGGACGAGAGTTAAGAAGTCTTGCTATATATAATATTTGAGTGTATGTTTTTTTATCATATGGAATATTCTTCTGAAACTTTAATTCAGTAGCATATTTTTTTTTGTGATGCTTAATATTTTAAATACTTATTTTTCTCTTTCCTGTATCTGTTTTGGTACAGACCGCTCAGTATTGAATTCTATGATTTAAATTGTGACCTTAATACGATCACATGTTGCAATGCAGGTAACAGCCAAGATTTCTAGCGTCCACCCTAAGGATCCTGAAGCTTCACCTTGTGGAGTAGACGACATGACAAAACTTGCCTATTTGCATGAACCTGGAGTTTTGCAAAACTTGAGATCTAGATATGACATGAATGAGATTTATGTGAGTGAATATATAGAAGTTGAAATGGTAGTTATTTACATGTGATTGGTTAAGTGACATTCTTTGTTGAGCAAACTTCTGAATATATGAAACTCATAGTGCACAATTTATACACAGTCATTGTGTCATTGTGAAAATTTTCTCATTTTCATTTCAAAGTTGTTGCACATTGATGGATTGTTTTTCCTATTGATCTCGAATTGCTTAGAACTGCTCATTAATGAAATTATGTAAACAGACTTATACTGGCAATATATTGATTGCTGTCAATCCCTTCCGGCGTTTGAATCACCTTTACGACAGCCACATGATGGAACAATATAAAGGAGCAGCTTTCGGTGAATTAAGTCCCCATCCTTTTGCTGTTGCAGATGTTGCTTTTCGGTAATTCCTGTTCCTTATGCTTAGTCGTGTGTGCATAGACTGTGCTTTCATCACAAGTGTCTTCTGATGCAGATTGATGAGAAATGAAGGAGTAAGCCAATCAATTTTAGTAAGCGGGGAAAGTGGTGCGGGTAAAACTGAAAGCACAAAGATGATTATGCGTTACCTTGCTTACATGGGCGGTCGAGCTGCATCAGAGGGGAGGACTGTGGAGCAACAAGTGCTCCAGGTTTATTTTCGTCCCGTTGCTACTTTGGATTAGAAACCTTATGCCATTTGGTGTTACATAGTTTTTTTTAATGAACTTCTCCTTTTTCATTCTAATTCCTCTAACATTGTTTATTTATCATCTCCTACAGTCCAATCCTGTTCTTGAAGCCTTTGGGAATGCAAAAACAGTAAGAAACAACAACTCAAGGTACAGAAAAGTGAAAATTTTGACAGTCATAACTCATAATATCCTTTTTTTTTTCAGCTAAAATTTTCTCATTGATGCTCGAATGACATTTTTTATTGTTGTTGAATCTGCAGTCGTTTTGGCAAATTTGTTGAGATTCAGTTTGATGAGAGGGGAAGGATTTCTGGAGCTGCCATTAGGACTTACCTTCTTGAAAGATCCCGAGTTTGCCAAATATCCGATCCTGAAAGGAACTATCATTGCTTTTACATGCTTTGTGCAGCACCACTGGAAGTATGTATTTTAGACATTGATCAATTGCCAATATTTTGTACATTCTCAAACCCAAGATGCTAGGATTCCATTTTCTTCTATTCCCTTAAAATAGGAACGTTTTTGGAGGACCATGGGATAAACGGGATTAATTTTGTTTGGCATAATCATAGACAATTGTCCAAAATGCATGAAAAATGGTTCTGTCACCTTTCTTAGATATAGTTAATAGGAGCAACTGAATGCTTGTATATGATTTTTTGTTCGATAATTTTGGTGGACTGTTTCTAACTTTATCCTTTTACCATATTTGTTAAAAACAAGGAACAGGATAGTTTGAAACATCTGAGTGATGAATAGTGGGGGATGATCCTTTTAACATGGATAATAATTGTCCTCTAATTGGCAACTAATAGGGTAATAATTGATCTCCAATTAGTCTACCTGATACAAAGAGATGCAATAATGATATATACCTGCATCTTGAGATTAGTTGTGTTTTTAATCTTTCAAAGTACATGTTACATGACCTGGCAACGAGCAGAAATTTACTGAGTTTGGCCACATGTGATTTCATCATGCAGTTGTTTATTTTTTCTACCTGCACTCTTTGTTTTGACTGTACCAGTATATAACTTTTACACTTGTTCAACACAGTGATGCCTTACTCTGGTGGATATCTTTGATCTGTTACTCATGTACTAAACAATGCAAGGTTTCAATCTCTGGAATAATTCTTTTGATGACCATATTTTTTTATCTCATGGTGGCTCTTGGTTTGGTTTTATTTTTTGAAGTTAATGATAGTTTTAGCTAGTCTCGTGCATGCGTATTTTTCTCTTCTTAAGTGTGGTTTACTGTTCACATAAACATCCTTGACAATTACATCTCTTGGATACTCATCTATGTTCTCGGTTATCATCTTAACTAAAAACCTCAAAACTATTATGCTCGCACTAGCAGTTTGCTTGTTCTTAAATTTTAAAAATGCTGTTATCCAGGACATTCAAAGATACAAGCTGGGAAATCCAAGGACGTTTCATTATCTTAACCAATCTAACTGCTTTGAGCTTGACGGGGTGAATGATTCCAAGGAATATCTAGAAACTAAAAAGGCTATGGACATCATTGGCATCAATCCTGAGGAACAGGTTTGTTTTTTGGCTCACATGAGAGGCAAAAAAAATTCCATATTTCATTTTTTTCCAGACTTTATTGTTTACTATGCATACGGATTTATTCAGGATGCTATTTTCCGTGTGGTTGCTGCTATTCTTCATCTAGGAAATATTGAGTTTGTAGATGGAGGGGAAACAGATTCTTCTCAACCTAAAGATGAGAAGTCAATGTTCCATTTGAGAACTGCTGCAGAGCTATTTATGTAAACATTGTTAAGCATTATGTTTTTTTAGCACGAGTTCATATTGGATCTGATTTTTGTAAGGAAATACAATTTTTTAGGTGTGATGCAACGGCACTTGAAGATTCTTTGTGTAAGCGTATTATTGTTACTCGGGATGAGAATATAATAAAAACCCTGGACCCAGAAGCTGCAGCTTTAAGTAGAGATGCCCTTGCAAAAATTGTTTATTCAAGACTGTTTGATTGGTATATTGCTATGCCACTCTGTGATTAGCTTTGCATGGTTCTTTTCATTTATTTGATCTGAGTTAACAAATATCTGAAACTTGCAGTTAAGTTATTTGAATTGAATATGTTGTATGCAGGCTTGTAAACAAGATCAACAACTCAATTGGCCAAGACCCTAATTCAAAGTCCTTAATTGGGGTGCTAGACATATATGGCTTTGAGAGTTTTAAAACTAACAGGTGCTTGACTTTTTGTTTTGTTTTGTTTTGTATTTGCAATTAATATTCGAGAAAATTTACTCTTATTTTATAGTAGGGCAAGCTAAGGTTTGAAATATCATTCCTTGTTAGGGCTTTGGTCACACGCTGTAATGGGTGGCATCTTGTTGTGTTGACATCCGACATGCTTTAACACATTTAATTGTGCCTAGATGAATTTAGATGTGCTTACATCTTTGACATTCTTTTACTTAGTTTATTTATTTTTATAAATAAGGCTATATCAATTGCATACCAAATAGCATTATCATTATTATTTTTTTGCTATACTGTGTTGCTACACTGCATGCTTTCACATATGGTAAAGGGTAACAAAATAAATTCAAATTACTATTACTCATTTGATGCTATTTTCCTTTTAGTAAGAGTATACCCATTAGGTATGTGAATTAAAATTGATTTTACACATTTTTTTTACTGTAACATGTGTCGAGATGAATTTGCATAATTTTTATTCCTACAATCTTCTTGCATGTTTACATTTTAGAGTAAGACTAGCAATTCAATAATCAATCCAAAAAGTAGCAAAGTGTTCTGAGCATTGGCGAGTTACAACATACGGTGGCACAATTGTTGATTGGCATGAGCACATGAGATATTACGCTGGTCAGTGTTGGGTTTTGATAATTTGCCAGTGGTATGCTTCAATTGCTCTGCCTGACACAAGACAAGATTTCAGACACTGGGATAAACAATGTGAAACTCCTGATTCTTTGGATATATTTCCATCAAACCAATTTGTTAGCCAGATCCTCCTTCAGTATTGAACCTTACTAGATTCAGCATTGACATAGTCTTGTGCGTTGGGCCACCATCTTAAGATTACTCTAGAACCATGTGCCTTTTTCAGGATTCCTCTTCAAACAAGAACTGTGTTTTTATATGATCTATTTGACTATTTTTTCAGTAGATTTTCTATTAGCTAACCTGGATAAACTGCCAGATAGACACTAATATTATATTTGTCACAGTTTTGAGCAGTTCTGTATCAATCTAACAAATGAAAAATTGCAGCAGCACTTCAATCAGGTATACGTTGTGCTTTGTACTCCAGCATGATTAAAATTTAAACCTAGTTGTCATAGGTTTTGCAGCCATCACGTTTTTTTTTTGTTTCTTTGGTTACAGCATGTCTTTAAGATGGAGCAAGAAGAATATACTAAAGAAGAAATCAGCTGGAGTTATATTGAGTTTGTTGATAACCAGGACATACTCGACCTTATCGAAAAGGTATGCCTTGATCGCGTGTCCATACTAACTGCTATCTACAAATTATAAGTATTTATTTATGATTTTGTTTTTTTCTAATCATGGGTCTCAATTTTATGTTATGGCGATTCTATTAGTACCTTATTTCATGTTTGGGAAACAAAATGACAGGAAAGACACAAATTGATAAGAAACATTAAAAGAGCTACCTGAGTCAATTTGTAATGCATTAACTAATGTGCCTAGATTTACCTTTATTGTGCACTCCTTTTTTTTTTTTTTTTTTGTTTTATTAGGTTCTTACTGTTTTTCTCGCAAGTTCCAAAATTATGTTGAGATTTAACAAGGCTCACAAAAATTGGTTCTGCTATTAGGGGTTATAATAGAGTCTGAGCTATAGACAGTAAACAAGAGGTGACCAAAACCTTTAAACTCTTTAATCATGCCACTTGGATTCGATACTTAGTTTGATGTTTAACCTCCTCGACAGAAGAAGTCTTCATTTTTAATAGATCCAGAGAGCATAGTTTAAAATTTCCATATGGGAATTTCAATTTATGACCGGAATGATACAATTTCAGTACCGTATTATGCTATTACAATATCCTTTTGGTATTGTTTTAAATATAAACATATTAATAAAAATACCACATGAGGCAGTGCGGTTGATGCCTGCCTTCTGCTAGGCGGCACTTCGCCTCGACTACCATTTAGAACACTGCTTCCAACACAAACCTTTATTGAAATTTTTTTCATTTTTTGTGGCAAGCAACAGATCAAATATATTGTATGCAATCGAAACAACCTTGTCACAGATAGAAAAACACGATAAAATAGACAAGAACAAGATAAAGTTGTACAACTCCACATAGAGAACCTCAGTATAGTTTATATGAGAGCAAAAGTATATAAAAAACACTGACATAATTTGTTGCCCAAACACCATCCATAAAATCTGTCATTCTCCCCTAGACACACAACCATCAATACTGAGAGTTAACTAAGTAAAACCTCACCTCAAGCGGTCATTGGATCATAGCTTCAACATATGTTTCTCTAGGTGAAATTCTACAGCCTCTTTCCAATAGCCACCAAAAATCGAGATGAGTTTTTTTTTTTAAGCAGTTACATCTTGGCCACAAGGCAACATGCACAAACATGTGGTTCAATTTGGCACACCTGCATTGTGCCATGCCTATAGAGTTCTCTTTCTTCTCTTTCCAACCATGTAGTCGCCACAAAAGCATCAAACAAATCAACCAATTAGTCATCAGTCCAAATCAAGTTATCATCAAATTTACTTAACCATCATCAGTGGCTAGCTCCTGAACAAGCTCCTAAAGAGGCACCATCAAATCTCCATCTTTCATATGTGCACGTGTATGACCTCCAACATCATTGTGTTAAATGTATCTCTATAATTTTTCTGCGTGGTTTGTTGGCTACCATATTGGCATTATTATCTTCTAGGCACAGTGCTGTTATTGGTGACTCTTGTCACCAAGATTTTCCATTTGCTTTTGTTCTTTTTTCTGTGTTATTTTTCTGTCATATAGAGTAACTATTGATCCTATCTTGTTGGCAGATCTAATATTCTGAATCATCACAAAGAAACTTAAAATTCTGAATATAATTTGTTGTTGTTGTTTTCTGTAGTATCTCTGATAACAAATGAATTTTGCACTCACTGTTATACCCATTATTTACGTCCTAGATGGGCCCCATCTTTAATATGGATAATGCAATCTATGCTTTAATGTGAAAAAAACAGAGCGCAAAGAACACAGAGAGCTCAAGTCTATAGAGGCAAAAGTATAAAGAAGTACAGACAGGTTGTTGCCCATACGAAGTATGAAGAAACACAAACAAGATGCTGCCTGCTCATTGTGTACTGAAGCTCTCACACTCCTCCCTTGACTTTTCTCTCAACAATGGTGGAGAAATAAACAAATCTCATTTCAATCTCCACTTCCTATGGCCATCAAAAGCTGTTTCCGAGAAAAACATCCTCCTCTTCAAATTCTCTGGCCATGCACATCCTAATGATTGCCATCTCTTCAACAGACTTACCAAGGTACTCGTTGAGCTAGGTGCCTATGCGTGCTGGTAACGAAACTATGCACAATGATGTGGTCTGTGCCAGGAGCTGTGATCCCTGTCATTGGACGACACTTACTGCCCAATCTCACTGAATCCGACATTTATTAGGAACCATATTCACAATCCTGACCCATGGACTTAGCGGAGTTTTCAATTCCATGCTCTGTAAAGGTGCTTCAGTCTACAAACCCTACTTACCTTTTTTTTTTTGGGGGGGGGGGACGAGGATGAGGAGGGAAAACTGTCACATTTGGTTGTTAATTTGGGTAGAAGAGGAAATAAAAAAGAAGGACAAGTGCAATTTGAAGCTCTTGTCCCCACTTTTCTTTTAATGAAAACAGGAAGGAGCATGAAGGAGTGGAAAGTTCTGAAAAGACTAGTGGAATGTTTAATTTTATCATTTTCTCGCATTTTCCTAGGGGTGTTAATTCGGGTGGGTCGGGTCAGGTCAATTTTTTTTTTAAATTCCCAACCCGAACCTGAATTCAATTCGAAACTCCTAACCCGAACCCGACTTGAATAACCCGAAACAACCGATTCAAAATGACTTTTTCGTTATTTTTTTATAATTCTTCACTTCTATCTCAATACTCCATCATTATTATACTAACATTGATATCAATATACATAAAAACATCTTAATTTTCAAAATAAAATTTGATTTAACCCAAAAATCCACTAAACCCTAAATTTGGGTCAACTCAAATCCGACCCGAAAAGTTTCAACTCGAAACCCTCCAATCCGAACTTGAAAATTCCCAACTAGAACCTGATTTTTTTTCGGATCGACTCGGGTCGGGTCGTGCTCATTTTCGACACTCCTACGTTTTCCCTTCTTTCCTCTCTTTTAAGTAGACAAAATTTAAAAAATCTCTCTTTTCTTGAAAATCTTCCTTGCTTTCTCTTCCCTCTAGTAGGCATGTCATGCCCTATGCGTAAAGAGGTGGCTTCAAAATCACGAAAGAGTATGCTATTATGCTCATAAAATTTACTAAAAAACGTCAAAGAGATTGATTGTATTTTTTTGTTGTTTATGTATTTATCTCACAAGTAATTTGCAAATATAACAAATGACATTGTACGTTAACACCGATTTATATGGCTGACTGTACCGTGTCAGAATGTTGGGTAGGTTGTGAACAACATATCTAATGTTACAATGTGTTAGCAATATGAATATATAAGGGGGAGTTTGGTAGGCTTGTTTTCCATTTTCATTTTTTGTAGAAATGCGGTTTTCTGGAAAACGTGTTTGGTTTGCATTTTCCAGCCTTGTTTTCCAGAAAAAGATATAGCATTTTCTGGAAAACTAAGAATGAAATAAAGTCATTTTCCAGAAAATGAGAAAATGTGATTTTTTGGAAAATGAAAATAGAAAATGGAGCAAACCAAACGCCCCCTAAATTTTTCATTTTCCTAACAACTTGAGCTTTTGGGATAAGTGGTTAGGTAATCAATATCGATACACATCATCCACATAATATTTTGTTTAGGTTCTAAATTTTCTTTTTTGGTTTTTGTCTGTCAGAAACCTGGTGGAATCATCGCTCTCCTAGATGAGGCTTGGTAAATTTCTGGCATCTAACACTAAATGTCTTGGTCTTTTATGAATTGGTTGAAGGTATGTTTAGGTTATTTATTTTCTTGTTATTTGTGCAGCATGTTGCCAAGATCAACACATGAAACTTTTGCTCAGAAGCTGTACCAGGCTTTTAAAAATCACAACCGCTTTAGCAAGCCCAAATTATCTCAGTCTGACTTTACCATTTGTCACTATGCTGGTGAAGTGAGTACCTTTATTCATGTCTAATATTGATTACCTGTAAATCATATTATGATCTAAGTAGGCTATCCCTCATATAGGTTACATATCAGACGGAGTTGTTCTTAGACAAAAACAAGGACTATGTGGTTGCCGAGCATCAGGCTCTTTTAAGTGCCTCTAAATGTTCTTTTGTTTCAAGTTTATTTCCACCTCTTTCTGATGATGCATCAAAATCTTCAAAATTTTCATCGATAGGCTCGAGATTTAAGGTAAATTGGTATATATATATATATATTGGTTCAACAACTGCAATGACTATGCTATCAATTTGTCATTTTATACATGTGATCTCCAATGACTACGCAGCAACAACTGCAATCTCTTCTAGAAACTCTAAGTTCCACTGAGCCACATTACATTCGCTGTGTTAAACCCAACAATCTCCTGAAACCGGGAATATTTGAGAATCAAAATGTTCTTCAGCAGCTCCGCTGTGGGGTAAGATTTTCAATTAGCCGTTGAAGTCTGAGTCAGTTGTGCTTGATGTTACATCATTTCTTTGTTTAGGGAGTGATGGAGGCTATTAGAATAAGTTGTGCTGGTTATCCGACTAGACGGGCATTTTGTGAATTTATTGACCGCTTTGGCATTCTTTCACCAGAGGTTTTGGATGGAAGGTACTGTATATCCGATTGCTATTTTATGGGAAGATATTTATATTTGTTTAATCTCACTCTTCCGTTATTCTTTTCCTAACAGTTGTGATGACTTGACTGCCGCAAAGAGGTTGCTAGAGAAGACAGGTCTCAAAGCTTACCAGGTAATATTTACTAAAGAAAATTATCTGCAATTATCAAGTACTTTTTTTTTTTTATGTTTGCTGAAGTATCTTATCTAAGTTTCTTTTTACTGAAAATGTTTGTTCATTTTCTTTTATTTTGAACCTATTGGGGCTGGGCTCCTGTGTTGCAAGAATTTTGGATCTTTCCTCCTTACCAGTTGTTTCCCTTTTCATTCTATTGGCCCTGAGTACTTGCACTTGTATTATAACAGCTGGATATTCTTCTAAACAACTTTGATCAGAACTTAATAAGACTGGGGAAAATGTTGTGGTATGCATAAATTTTTGCCAGTCCTCCAAATTAGACTAAATTGATCTGATGAGTTATTATGCATATTCTCATGTTTTACATTCAGCCTCCATAACATGAGATTTCATATTGCATTCAGAATAGTTGATCATCAAAATTTGCAAATAAATTCCTTGTTTGGGGGATTAAAATTATGATTATGATGAAAATCCTGGTCCAATTGGTATTGATGATTCATCTAACTTCCATTGCTGATGATTCATCTAACTTCTAAATTTGAACTGTTTAGATTGGAAAGTCGAAGGTTTTTCTTCGAGCTGGTCAAATGGCTGAACTTGATGCTCGTAGGAATGAAGTACTGGGAAGATCTGCTGGCAGAATCCAAAGAAAAGTCCGGTCATTCCTGGCCCGTAAAAATTTCATTGTGCTTAAGAATTCAGTCATACAGATTCAGACCATATGCAGAGGTATCTACTAAAAATTGGGTCTCACCAATGATTTCTGCTACATAATCTTTCAACTTTTAGCTGATGTAAGACACTTTGTTCTCATGTTTTTTGAAGGTGAACTTGCAAGACAGATTTATGAAAACATGCGTAGACAAGCTGCTGCACTTAATATTCAGACATTTTTCCGGATGCATCTTGCAAGGATTGCTTACAAAATGTTACTGTCTTCGGTTGTTACCATACAAACTGGTCTAAGGGGAATGGTTGCTCGTGAGGAACTTCATTTCAGGCGGCAGACAAAAGCTGCTATTATCATTCAGGTATGTTAAGGATTGCTTCTTAGGCATTTACATATCACACATCTAGTTTGTGTGCACTAGGAGTTCAAATATATCTTGAAGCTCTCTTGCACTAAATTTGACTTTTGCTGGTTAACTCTCAATACCTAGCTGAATAGTAATGGTCAGGTTAATCTATCTTTTTTCCCTAGCATTTTTGTTAGCTTGACATGCACTGTTAGCTTGAGAATAATAAAGTGGTTAATCCTCAAGGCCAACAAATTTTTTCAGAGTCATCACCGTAAATACTTGGCTTGCTTGGATTACTCAAGGATGAAGAAAGCTGTTATCACTAGTCAATGTGCTTGGAGAGGGAAGGTTGCAAGAAGAGAGTTGCGGAAGCTTAAAATGGTAACTAATTTTATTCCTTTAAACTTTTTTGCAGATTATCACTGTGAGTTACATGGGTATAAATTGTTGTCAAGGACACGGGCAAGACTATGTTTTATTAAATCTAAGCTTCTTTCCTATGGAGTTTCAATGATTATGATAGATGACAGTTTATAATTTTTTAATTGATACCCTTTTTGAGTCATTATATTTTAAAAAATTAAATTATAAACTGCAGAGCAATCTTATTATCTATCTGTTGTTTATGCCATATGTCTTAGTATCAAATGCAGCACTATATCCGTTCTCTCCTTTCCAGGCGGCTAGAGAAACTGGTGCCCTTCAAGCTGCCAAGAATAAATTGGAAAAGCAAGTTGAAGAACTTACATGGCGTCTGCAATTGGAAAAGCGCATGAGAGTAAAGATCATCACTGCTCTCTTACTCAACTTTATTAAAAATAATATTTTCTATATGGTTGTCCAAACAAGAAGTATACTTTTTTTGATAGCTTGTTGCTATTTTAAATGGCCTAATTGGCCTTTTGGTGTTTCAAGTAGAAACTACCCAAAAAGTATCTCAATTTCCACCAGAAATAAAAGAATGTATGCTTGATAATGTTTTATAGCATTCAAACAGTTTTGGGTAAATGCATTTCTTAAATGCATGTTTGAAACCCCTTTCTCAAATCAGTGACCCATATTGAAAATCATTTCCTGTGCAACTAGAAGTTTTCAAATAAATAGTCCATTATGACCAACTTTTATGAGTTCAGTTCCTATCCATTGATCTATTGAAATGTAAATCATTGTAAAAAGGTCTTCAACTCCTTGTTAAGAGTGGGTGGTGGTTAGTTGTTTCAATCTGATTTTTGAGGGTCAAAAAAGCGAAAAACCCAAACAATTTGTTGTTTGGTGCAATTGAAACTAAATAGTTTTAAAATCACATATCGCATTTCTAAGTTTGTTGCTCAGTGCAATTGAAACTAAATTGATCTTATTGGTACATTTGGAGGACTAAATTTCTCCCTGAAAATTAAATAAGGATTTCTGAGCATTTCTTTTACATGGAAAATCAATTACTAATTTCTTAGAAAAATTCAAGCATAGCATGGGTCAGGTGGAGTTTTGAATTCTACCTGAATAAATCATTTTTTTCTAATAAAATTTTGCTATTGTTTTGTTTATATGCAAAATTTTATTTTATTTTAGATTTTTTAATTAGAGGTTTTAATTGGCGGATGTAATTAAACTCATGCAAATTTCTAAATTAGACTTGAGTCTGTTTTGTTGTTTGGTCATGTCAAACTCGTGCAACCATAGTATCGCGTGATTCTATGATCTAAATTGACTTGTTCAAGTCAACTTGTGTTTTGACTCAGTTTTGGGTATTGGGTAAGACTCATATGTCACAGAAGATATGGTCCTGTCTGTCTCAAGCTGATTTTACTGAATCTCAGAACAAGGGGAAAGGAAAACCACAAAATTCCCTCATATCTAAGTTCGTTGAGTCTCTTACTAATTGCTAATTTCTTATACTGTTGTGGATTATCAATTCTTATTATGGATAGTTGTTGAATCCCTGTAATTCTCTTGCATTAGTTTTATCTCACACATGTGAAATAGTTGACAACTTATTTTATGTAGGCCGATCTTGAGGAAGCTAAGAACCAGGAGAATGCGAAATTGCAAGCTGCTTTGCAAGATATGCAGCAACAATGCAAGGAGACTAAGTCTTTGTTGCTTAAGGAACGTGAGGCTACCAAAAAAGCTGCTGAAGTAGCTCCTATTATTAAAGAGGTTCCTGTTGTCGACACAGTTCAAATGGATAAGCTTAGGGAAGAGAATAAGAAGCTTAAGGTGAAATTGACACTAATGGTTTATTTTGCTTCTCTACTATCGCTATTGACTACCTAGATCTGTATCTTCAATGCAATTGTCTTCTCAATTTTCATTTTTTATTTCCAATACATCACACAAGGCATTCTTCATATTCATATTTTTGTAGGCTTTGCTGAGCTCTCTGGAAACAAAGATTGATGAAACTGAGAAGAAGTTTGAAGAGACAAGTAGAATCAGTGAGGAAAGGCTAAAGAATGCCATGGATGCTGAAACTAAGATAATTCAGTTGAACAATTCGGTGCAGAGGTTTTTATATTTACCTCTACTTTCTAATATACCTTTACCCTTTTGCGTCCTTTTGCAAACAATATTGTCGCACTGATATTTGTCACGTCTCATTTTTTTGGTGTTGTTTCTCAAATTCATTTGGCGCTCGTCAATTTGGTGACAGGTTTAAAGAGAAACTGTCTAACATGGAATCTGAGAACCAGATTCTGCGGCAGCAGACATTATTGCATTCCCCTGTGAAACGCATGTCTGAGCATTTATCAATTCCATCGACTCCTACCAAACATGTAGTAATTTTGATGTAATTATGGTCCGTTTCTTACATTTTTTTTTCTTTTCGTCTGTTCCTTATATTCTTATTTGTCTCTGATGACAGAGTTTGGAGAATGGAAATCATCATGTTGAAGATCCTAAGGTAAAGTATGTTTCTTATATATATTTTTTAATATTCTCATCTGTGTTCAGATTGAGATATAACTAATGACTAGCATCCCTTAATCTATCCCTTAGAGTGCCCCACCAGCTATCAAGGACCGTGCAAATGCTGATGCTAAGCCGAACAAATTTCATTCTGAGAGACAGCTTGTGAGTGTCATATGTTCCTTAAAGCTAAGCTATCACTGCCTCCTCACTCTTTTTGATGAACAATCTTTCTTCCCAGGAGAGTGTTGATGCCCTAATCAGTTGCGTCAGCAGAAATATTGGGTTTAGTCAGGGAAAGCCAGTAGCTGCATTAACTATGTATAAATGTCTTCTTCACTGGAAATCTTTTGAAGCTGAAAGGACAAGTGTTTTTGATCGTCTCATCCAGATGATTGGGTCTGCGATTGAGGTAATCTACCATTGCTGTTAAAATAATGACAATAATTAAAAAAAATTCAAATAACTATTACTATTACAGGTTTCCCATATAAAGGAAAATGATTATGCTGTAAAGACTTGATTGATCTATAGTATGCATTACCATTACCCATAAGAAAATAATGTATATTCACCATCCTATTTACTATGTTTGGAAAAATAGATCAATTAGTTCAGTTTTTTGGTGTGCTCTAGCTAGATGTGTCTAACTTTACCATTATCCTCTTGTTCTGGTTTGGCTACACCTGAATTTTCACTTTTTTTAATTACCCAAAATTTTCAGCTGAATATTACAAATCTGAAACACTATTGGCAACACCCTTAGATCAACTTCGTCTAGCTTGGCATGCAGGCCGAGCCACTGCCACCCAACTCGATCTGTTTTTCAAGCTAGGCTCTGCACGACATGATCGGCAAGCCATGCTGGGTTATGGGTGACATCACCCATTTGCACCTCTACGAGAAGTCTTAACCTCTGATGCCCTAACTATGTGATTTGTGAAGTCGAAGTTGCTTGCAGTGCCATAGAGGAAGGAATTAAGAGGAAAGAATTGGGGAAGCAAGAAGTCATTGCTCGCAGAGAGAGGAACTCTTCATATGCCACTTTTGTTGCTCTGTGGAATGACATTCTGTGCTGCTGAGGAATGAAAACACTATGTTGGTCAACTTTGTTGCATGTGGAGGAAGGAATCACATTCTGTTTTTGCTGAGTAATGAGAACTCTGTCCTATCCTTAATTTCTCACGGAGGAAGGAATCACCTTCTGGAATCAATCGGGAGACATATCGTGTCTTCAGAAGTTTTCTCTTGTCGGTTAGCCAGCGAAATAAATTTTTTTGATTGTGCTACTTGGCACTGAACAGTTTTTTTAATCCTTGTACATAAGTACTAATTACCTTGCCCAGCTGAAACCCAAATCCTTTAGTGGATCATATACTACATCTTACTTCAATTTCTTTCATGTAATGTGCTTGAAGACTAATCTTACGCCCCCAGGGCATAGCCGAGTTGGTCACCACATAGTAAATTTGCAGAAATGGGCATCGGTTGATTCCCGGTGAAGCTAGAGAAAAATACCTTCCCGTGTGGTGGCCTGCTCAGTTTCTTGATTTTACCTCTCTACAAATGACTGTGGGACCCGCCGTGTGGGGCGCCCAGGGTTAGCGTATGACATTTTGCAGGAATTGAAGACTAATCTTACACACTTATAATTAGTCACCAATATGAAGTATAGAGAGTCAAACTACTTCATAACCTGACGTCAGTGGGCAAATTACCTCTATGATATTCTGCCTTTTTATTTGATACCACTTATATTACCATCTCATATATGTTATCACTTGTTCTGGATATTATTGTGCCATTTGCTTAGACCAATGCATTGTGTTCTTAATTTTCTAGATTTGAGCACTTTTCTCACTCTTAAAACATGCAGAATATGTTTAAATATTAGGGAATTTGGTCATTTTCTTGAAAAAGTGAACTTTATTTGGCTTGAATATGTGATTTTTTATCTAACGACTTTCTATTTGCATGAAATCTTGATATGTTTGTTCTAACTGTTGGTTGTTGTTCATTAGTCTGCATGTTATGCCAATTTAGTACAATCTGTCTTGCAGAATGAAGAGTCTAATGATCATCTTGCTTATTGGCTATCAAATGCTTCGAGTTTATTGTTCTTGTTGCAAAAAAGCATTAAGCCTCCTGGTGCAGCTGGAGCTACTCCACATCGAAAATCTCCTGCTCCCACATCATTATTTGGGAGAATGACTCAAGTATGTCATAACAGCTGTGTTTATTGATGCTCTTTTTTATTATGTGACTGTTTTGGATGTCTAGATTGTTCATTATCTTTGGGGGTAGTTTGTTGTATAAGAACTAACCGTCTACATTATTCATCACCAGTCATTTCGTTCTTCGGCATCTTTTACCAACATTGCTGTGGATGGCCTGGATGTTGTACGCCATGTTGAAGCAAAATACCCTGCCTTGCTTTTCAAGCAACAGCTAACAGCTTTTGTGGAGAAGATGTATGGAATGATTCGAGACAACGTGAAAAAGGACTTATCTTCTTTGCTTTCATTGTGTATACAGGTATTATGCATCTGTTATCTGTAGTGTATATTCTAATTGCCCGGACGTTAAGTTCCTAATGTAGCAACTGCATGTTTAGTTTTGCAGGAATAGCTATAGCCTCCCTGACTTTGTAACAGAATGGCTATTCCTATGCTTGGTTGCGCATGGAACCTAGAATACCACTTCTTTTAGAATTGTTATCCCACTTAATCCTTCTTAGCTTTCTTGTATCAAACGTGGGAATATTCATTCTAATATGTTAAAATTGTCATTTTCAATAAACCAAATTAATGAATAATTACTTCTATTTTTGCCTATTCCACTTGTGACCCAAAGGATAACTATTCTATTTCTTGTTTATTCTATAGGAACAAATGTAGTGCATATAGATGAAGTTAGGTAGAACCATATCTTGAGAGCCTCTACCATTTGCTTCAGTAAGAAAACCCACACCTAGATATGCTATGGCTGTTGATGTTAGAATAGTTATTGATGGTCAGCAAAATTTTCAGTTGCTTAAATACTACAAAAGTGGTGAAATCAATTTATGAACCATCTAATCCATTCAATGAAACAAACTAAACCAAACTAATAAATACATATTCCTATTCTATTTTAGCTCTTTTGCATTCCATGGGTATAATTATTTTTTCCCTATAAATTCCATTCCATGAAACAAATACACCATACGTGTTTTGACATTTCATAGGTTCATTATCACTAGAATTTAAATGTCTTTGTCAATTTCATTGTTGATATTATTATGTTTCTGATATATTATAACTAAGTTCTGCCTGACATTTGTGTTGGATCTCAAGGTGCCCTAGGTTTTTGCTAATAAGCAGTACCCTAGTGAAGGGTTACTGTTTTTTTATTAATCCTCTGCATCTATTGATTGAATCATTGATGATATTTTTTGATTTTGCAATTAGGCTCCAAGAACAACAAGGGTAATTATGCTGCGTGGCTCTGGGCGTTCATTTGGAAACCAAGGACAAAGTAATCACTGGAAGACCATTGTTGAGAGTTTGGATGACCTTCTTAAGATGTTGCAAGAGAACTGTGTAAACTATCTTATCTGATGTGGAACTAACTGTTAAATCCTGTTTGAAACTTAAGGTTGACCCTAGTTCTTGTCAGGTGCCTTCTATTCTCATTCAGAAGATGAATACGCAAATTTTCTCATACATAAATGTACAGTTATTTAACAGGTAACTAATTGTAGTTAAATCAATTATTTACTATAAACACACAAGTAACTGCTTTCTTGTGCCAGTTTGCTTCTTCGCCGTGAATGTTGTTCCTTCAACAGTGGAGAGTATGTTAAATCTGGTTTAGCTGAGTTGGAATTGTGGTGTGCAAAAGCAAAATCTGAGGTAATATATATATAATATGAGTTATCTACTGTATTCTGATAATACAGTCTGAACTTTTGCTTATTGCAGTATGCTGGATCATCCTGGGATGAGCTTAAGCACATAAGACAGGCTGTTGGTTTCTTGGTATGTAGTTACTTGTATCATCTTGTGCACCATTACGTATGATGTGGTTATGACTACTTCCAAGGACCTATTACAAGAGAGTTTATGTTTTGGTTCTGTATTCAAATGTGGACTATGTAATCTTGGTTTCAAACTGAGCGTAGTTTCTATTAAAGACAAAATATAACCTCTTATATCAACACAAGTATCAATAATTGCTAGGTAAATTATCTTTTAGTTAATCCACTATTTTGGGTAAGAAACATGTGCTCCTGTGAAGCTAAAGACTGCCACTGTAGTAGATTGACGCAATGATGTAATGGATGTCATGATTTTCTTCTTCTAGTTTTGAACCTACAATTTGACGATTTTTTTTTTCATTTTATAATTCGATGTCTAGCATATAAATTTTTCCTAGTCTATTTAATTATATTGTTCACGTCCTTAGTAACTATGGTTTTACCCCATATACGACATGATACTTAAATGTAATTTTTAGTGCTTTGTCAGCGTTGGCCAGTGTAGGTCTTTGAAGTTTTGTGTTCTTGAAATCATGAAAACATACCAACTATGTAGCTGTATATAATGGAATAATCTGCATCTAAACTGCAAAGTAGGAAGACTATTGATTCAGTATGAGAAAAGCTTCTGAATATTTACTAGTGACGTAGAGATGCATATCAATCCATATCCAATCTCAGAAGTTTCTCACTATGAAATGTTCCATCCAAATGGCTACTGACTATTGCATGATTATACTGCATCTTTCTGAAGTTGTAAGTCATTTTCCATTATCAAATAACACTGTAAGTTTGCTAGCTAATTTGTTAAGGTAAAGGAAGCTTATCGTAGAGTTTCTCAGGAAACATTGATTGAACTCTGCATGATCCAAATTCCAGTTTGATAGATAATACGCCCCAAGAATGACTCTTGATCAATTATTGGTAGAAGCCCAGTTGATGATATTGCACACATGTTCGCTGATAAAATCCATATATCAACTCTACTTTAAGTCCAATTAGCTAAAATTAACAAGTCAGATCATAATTGAATAGATGAAAAGTCAATGTATGCAAATGAAATAATAATAAATTGAGTGCTGCAATTGCAACAACAAAATTTTATGTTGTGTACACTAATTAATCCTTTCTGGAATCAGAACTGTTTGCAAACATCATCTAGCAGGAGATGCAGAAGAATACTGCATCTAAACTACAAAGTTAAGCTAAACTTGGTTCTTCAATATGATTGAAGCTTCTGTTATATATCTACTAGGTCATGATGTGCTCATGCTTCGGTAGCTAATCACAATTTCATCTTGTTATTCTTGATTTCATCCTTTCTTCCACTATTGCTATGCTGCATTTGCCTTCTCCAGGATGTTACTTCTGATTTTCCTATCATAAGAGCCCTATAAACTTGTTGGGATCAAAAGTGCCTTTAAACACCCTTGGATGCGGTTAGAGACCAATCTCATGCATGGTCAGAATATTAAATCCAATTGTGGTGTCTCTAGAATGCAGAATGACCTCCACTTGTGAGAAATTTGCAGCCCTTTGCTGTCCCAGCTGTTACCATTCTAAAAATGATTCAAAACTCTAAAATACGGTTTCATTTGATATTTGGGCCATAGATGGCCCTGCTAGGCCCAATATGATGCAAAAGCGAACACTTGTATTATTCTTGTTGAGATGAAATCATTTTGAAGCATGACTGGTAGAAATTCCAATTTAAAAGAAGCAAGGTCCAAGAGACTAAGATTGGCTCTTCAATATTGTTGGAGAAGAGCAAAACCATTATGATTCTCATATTTGTGTTTTATATCATATTCAGGTCATATTCCAGAAGTCTAGGATTTCCTATGATGAGATAGTTCATGATCTGTGTCCGGTAAGAGCAAAGGAATATCTTTCAATGTGGAAATGTTCATTTAGTTGTTGCAGTGGGAATGATTTTGTATGGTGTTATGGCTACTATAATTTCTTTCCTTATACAGGTACTTAGTGTGCAGCAACTTTATAGAATCTGTAAACAGTACTGGGATGACAAGTACGACACAAAGAGTGTCTCTTCGGAGGTATTCAGTTATTAGTAATTCTTTCCTTTATAGTGCCTCTTGTTTTATGTTGGAGATCATTTGCTTTCAGACTAGGTTCTCAATCTAGTGCAATTTAGACAAAACGGTTTTTGATTTTTTTTTTCAAAAATGAAAAAAATTATTGAATGAAACTAATCTCTGCTGTCAGCGTATTTATTGTTATTATTATTATTATTATTGAAAGTTAGATCTTTAGTTACTATAAATAGTGGCTCTTGAATGTTTAGTCTGATGCAATTTTGAAGGTTCTTTCAAACATGCGGGTACTCATGACAGAAGATTCTAACAGTGCAGAAAGCAGTTCCTACTTATTAGAGGACAACTCTAGGTAAAAGAAGTCTTCTTTAAATAAGTTCCTGAACCTAATACTTACATATTTCATAGTAACTCAACATCCTTTGTGTATATTGGATGCAGCATTCCCTTCTCAATCGATGACTTGTCTACTTCTTTACATGCAAAAGATTTCTCGGAGGTCAGACTAGCTGAGGAACTCCTCCAAAACCCAGCCTTCCATTTTTTAGAGTGAGGCTTTAGTGTTTCTACTGCGCCTTTCCAGTGGTTGATATTCATTGATCTTGAACACTGTAAATCCATTCTTTGTCATTATTTGTTTCCATTCTCCCGTCAGATTGTAAAGAAGAAGCTTCAGTTTTATAGATGTTTAGGGCCGTCATAGTGAAGTCGATAAGGATGGGATGTGCATCAGCATTCTTGTCATTAGGTTGTCACTGCTGTTTGTTGTTTTATAGTCAACATTCTTTAGTTCTAGTTGATTATTGGTCCAGTTAACAGAATGGAAGAGCTGGAAGAGGGGAATGCCATAATAATACTCCTTTCTCCCATACGATATTGTTGTATAGCTACATGCTTCGGCAAAAAATGATGGAGGTTGCAAAGGTCTTCAACAGGAAGAAGAGTGTTTCCAGATTTGAGAAGAATATGTGTGATAAATGTTCAGCAGAAACAAAAGACATGTGTTGTATGTTTAATGAAATTAGTTTAAGGATGTGTTAACATTGTCTAAAAATGTTTCAAATTTACATTTAAAATAGACAACTAGCTGCTTGCTAATTTTTAATTTTGCAATAGTACCATTTTATTTATTTTTATTTTTTAAATGTATAGTTAGCATCAGTTATCCTATTTATGTGGATTAGTCCTAGGTGACTGATTTAGTTTTATGAAAGTTTTTAATCGGTTATTAAGATAAATTGAGAAGTATTTGTAATGGATAGTCTAAAAAAATTTTATTCATTAATTTATTATAGTTGATATTCAATTTTTAGATCTTGAAGAAATTGAGAAAATGCTCTATAGTTCCATCATTGTTAGATGGTTATTGCCCCAGGGCTATGCTGTAACGGTAGGGTCACTAGTAGTTAACTCAGGCATTTGCGGTTTGATTCCCAGTTATGATGCATTTGTAGAAATTTTTCCTCCAAATGGGACGCGAACCCTGGGACGCTGGGCTTCTAGACTGCCCACCACGAGCGCTTCCCGATTTATCCTGGTGACCGGTGGAAAACTTCCGTGGGGCCGAGCCAGTCATCTCAGGTTCAATTTGTCTGTTGCCTGATTCATCATTGTTCGATGGTTATCATTTATTTATTTATTTTTGATAATTAAGTATTCAGTATTTCGAATGGATTAATTTTAAAGGTCCATCCTATTTTATAAAAATTTTCCATCGATTATCATACCATTTCAAAATTTTGAATCTATATTTTGGTCTACTAATTAAACTCATTGCATTTCATTATGTATGTATAATTTTGTTATGATGTGGATCTTTCATTGTGGATTCATCTGTGACATCGTATCTAGGTTTCTGGAATGAACCCAAGCGCTTGAATTCATTTTAGGAAAATGATTGAGAACATGAAAAACTCAACGTGAATCCAACATGAAACCCAATTGTACCGATCCTCGACGGATTCACCCGTCCCTCCAGGTTATAGTTTTGTTCGGGGCGGCGGCCGGAGGCTGCCGCCACTGTCCGAGCGACAATCGGACGTGTATATAAAAAGTGTCACGTCATTCACGTTGAGTTTCACGCTAAAATTTCACGTTCTCTATCATTGCTCTTCATTTTAATAGTATTTTTTTTTTATTTTTTTTTAATTTCAGGGTTAAGTCAATTAGATTTTATCTTTAAAATTGAAGGTTAAGTTATAGTGTTCAAGCTAAAAGAAATTTAAAAGTAAAAAAAATTTAGGTGTTCACGAGGTATATATTTAAGTATCTAATAGTATTTTTTTATTTTTTTAGCTTCGGAGTTAAGTCAATTAGATTTTATTTCTAGAGTTTAAGTGTTGATTTATAGTATTCAAACTGAAAAAAATTTTAGATACTCACGGTATATAGTATATGTATTTTGAATTTAAGATTTATGAAAATATTATTTTAAAAATAATTAAATCCCGGCGTTTGGATTCATTCTAGTAGTTTTTTTTTGTTTATTTTTTTAGTTTTAGGGTTAAGCCAATTATATTTTACCTTTAAGACTTAGGGATTAGATTATAATATTTAAGCTAAAAAGAAAATTAAAACTAAAACAATTTTAAGTTATCACAGGGTATATATTTAAGTGTATTATAGTATGTTTTGATTTTTGTTTATATTTTTAATTTTGGGATTAAGCTAATAAAATTTTACTTATAGAGTTTAGACTTTGGATTATAATATTATATTCAAGTTAAAATAAAAAATTTTAGTTGTTCATCGAATATAATATATGTATTTAAGATTTAAAATTTAAAAAAATATTAATTAAAAAAAATTACTGTGACGTGGATGTCACGCAACACTAACTATATATATATATATATATATATATATATATATAATTTTAATATTCTCCTAGATTGAATAACTTGAGATATCAGCTGTGTATACATACAGAGAGAGAATGTGTTTTAGATCGTACTGTGTAAATAAATCTCAATTAATTTTTCAATTTGATTTTTTAAAATCATAAACGGTGTAATAATTCTAATTTTAATGACGACGATTAAAAAAATGAAGATAAAATAAAATATATTAAAATAAAATGACATATTTTATTTTTTTTTAATTTGATTATTTTAAAAGTAAACTATACTAAATATATTAATTTATTTTTAAGTTTGGACTACTTATTCATTAGCGCAACATGCCTAATATATTTAAATTCATGTGGCTCAATCCTAACTCGCCAATCGCCATCCAATTGAAATCATTATTAAAATTCCATAAAATAAATTTTAAATTAATTTATAAACAAAATCATTGTTTCCAGCTCCAGCACCAGCCATCTGACAGCGATATGCCGACGCCGCGCGGGTTCTTCTTCGTTAGTCACCGGCCTTTTTACCTTCCTTTCATTGGAATAGGTTTCGGACCCACATTTCTTCAGCCAATCAAACAAAAAGTATCCCAAGGGTTGAACGTTACAATCGCAATAGGTTTGATTCCCTAAATAGAATGGTAAGTGCTAATGACCATCAGATTAAGACATCAATAAAATGCTCGCTTTTGCCTTTTTGTGTGTGCTGCTCCTTTGAGAAGCAAGCGAGAAGCAGATCGGATTTCTCTTCGTCGTCGGAGGAAGAAGATTAGGGCAAGATGCAGTACAAGAACTTGGGGCGATCGGGTCTCAAGGTGAGCCAGCTCTCGTATGGGGCGTGGGTCACCTTCGGCAACCAGCTCGACGTCAAGGAGGCCAAAGCCCTGCTCCAGTGCTGCCGCGACCACGGCGTCAATTTCTTCGACAACGCCGAGGTGTACGCCAACGGCCGCGCCGAGGAGATCATGGGCCAGGCCATCCGCGAGCTCGGCTGGCGCCGCTCCGATCTAGTCATCTCCACCAAGCTCTTCTGGGGCGGTCCCGGCCCCAATGACAAGGGCCTCTCCCGCAAGCACCTCGTGGAGGGGACCCGCGCCTCGCTGCGCCGCCTCGACATGGAGTACGTCGACGTCCTCTTGTGCCACCGCCCCGATGCCGCCACGCCTATCGAAGAGACTGTCCGCGCCATGAACCACATCATCGACAAGGGGTGGGCATTCTATTGGGGCACCTCCGAGTGGACCTCTCAGCAAATCACCGAGGCCTGGGGCGTCGCTCAACGACTCGACCTCGTCGGCCCCATCGTCGAGCAGCCGGAATACAACCTTCTTTCCCGCCACAAGGTTACTCATTTCTATATGATCTGATATCGGACGATTTGAGTAGATATAGTACTCTGCTTGATTTGCCACTTTTGATGTTTTATTACCTGAAAAGATTCTGGTTTTGATACACTAGTAGTCAGATCTCGAGGTTTCTGTTGCCCTATCTGAAGTCTCCCGCCATGTCATCATCTTATTGTGGTGAAACCTCTGGTTTTACTTCGACATTGCTGAAACTGCTAGCTGGTTCATTCATCCCCTCATTTGATTTAATTATCAGTGGTCAAATGAAAAAAAAAAGAAGAAGAGAGAGTTGGTTTCTCATGAATTGCTGAAATATTAAGCGCTCTGTTTGAAAGGAGTTCCATATGCATCAGTTCCCTTTTTACAAGCATGCATCACCGGAGAAACTATTTGATTTTTGTCATTCGTCGTGTTATAGTTTATCTTAAGTGATAATAAACACTGGAATAATTTTCAAGACTATTATTTGATCAATGAATTTGGCCTAGAGAATGATACTGCAGGGATACAACAGACATAGTTTGGATCCTCAATATATTTCCTTTAATGTTGATGAATAAATATTTAATTCAGTGTTGGGTGGAAATAAATGAGACTTCAGGTGATGTTGACATTAATGTTGATAAGATTTGTAATGAATTAATTCGAAATGCTAATCTTATCTATTTTAAAGTTTTGCTGATGCTGAATTTATTTTCAGTAGTTACGATGATAACAATCCACCATAAATATATGAATGCTAATTGTGAGACTCTTCAAGAGATCTTTATGAAATGAGAATAATCTTATGATCAAAAGTAGACTTTGTTTGTGTATGATTTGTTTTCTTGGTATTGGTTCTTTTCTTGATTTTGTATGGATTTGATGTAGGACATGATTATATTTAGTAGCAAGGTAACTGTTTGAGTTGCCTAGCCTCATACTTAAGCTAAAAATCAGAAAAAAAATGTTTATTCTTATCGGTAGTAAAGGCAATTAAAAGTTACCATTCCGAATGCTTTTTTAATTCACTTTTCATGGTCTGAGATTTTAGCATTGACATTTTTCTAAGAAAATTAAGTACTTGATGTGATGAAAATTCTCTCGTAGTAGAATGTGGTATTTTCCAAAGACAAAGAAAGATTTGTGTACTCATATATCAAGAAGAATAATCTATGTGAATACGATAAAGATGCAAGAAAATATAACATTATTTTCAATTCAAGAGGGATGACATTTACAGGCTGGAATACAAAGGAGAGAATTAGCCTTAGGGTTTTTGTTTACAAGCTTAATGATTCAAATGATTGAAATTGGAAACTTACTACTTCTGTGAAGTCCTTAAGTACAACCTGACTACAATCTTCCGAAGATGTTTTAGATCTAAATATTGTTACTATTTCCTATATTTTAATTGGTGAAATGTAAGTTTAACATGTTTTGGATATTGATACAGGTTGAATCAGAATACCTTCCTCTGTATGACTCATATGGCTGGGTCTCACCACATGGAGTCCATTAGCATCAGGCGTTCTGACCGGAAAATATAGTAAAGGAAACATACCTTCTGATAGCCGGTTTGCTCTTGACAATTATAAGGTGAAATGGAATGTGTACATTTACTCATAGATACAACTTGCTTTTTTTTTTTGGTTAACATGATCAGTGTTGGTGAGTTTTATTCTCCTAAAGGTATGTATTACACATGACAAGATCAGGAAGTAACTCGAGTTCAACATCTGTCAGCTATTTTCTCATTCGTATTATATTGATATTTATATAGTTCTACGAAAGGGCTATCAGTGACCTCCTGTGCAGATGGCTTTTTATTTTGTTTTAATATTAATTCTAACAAGTTTTGTAGGGCATGGGATTGTACAAAGCAACAGCTAACTTTTTATGACAATATTTCCCCCTGCCTACATTGAAAAACTCAATCGTGCTCATTTGGATTTTCTCCTACCACTTTTAAATAAACTGCTTAGCTGATATTGCTTTTTGTTATCAGTAACATCCAACAGCTTTGATCATTCTCATACTAAATTCTGTGCCCTGCAGAATCTTGCTAGCAGATCACTGGTTGATGACGTGCTAGCAAAGGTTAAAGGGTTGAAAATAATTGCTGATGAACTGGAGGTTCCTTTATCTCAACTTGCAATTGCTTGGTGTGCATCAAATCCAAATGTTTCCACAGTAATCACAGGGCCACCAAAGAGAGTCAGGTATTGGCCATGCCCTGCTTAGCATATGAAATTAATTTATAATTTATGAGAAATAAGTCCTGTTAGTTGATATTAGTCTTGAACCTTTCCCTCAGATCAACTGTATGAAAAACTAAATAAATAAAAGGTTTTGTTGAAAAAAATATTATGTCAAGATGAAAGAAGTTTGAAAGGAGATATAGAGCCTAGTGTAAAGGAAGAAACTTAAACATTATATTTGTGTGTTAGATTCATCTTCAGATAGCACTGAATTTCCGACAGGACGTTCTCAACCAAATTCTTGACATGATTGAGATCAAAGAATGGATCATGTAGTTTTCTTCTATTGCTTGTGCTTTATTTCTCCTCGGAGCTGGGATTAATGACAACCAATTTTACTCTATTTCTCCTCATAGAAGTCATATTTCCAATACTTGCATTGCTTTAAGATAGTCAGTAGTAACCTCTCTGATTCATTCATTGTTTGTTCGTCCATTATCAAAATCAACTCTGCACTTAGTTTCTTTTGACGTAGTTGAGTAACCAGTGACTCTGTTTATATATTTTTTTTCCCCTGGTTTTAATTGTAACATTATGATGTCTTGATTCAGATATTAGAGAACTTAAAGGCTCTTGAGGTTCTTCCGCTGCTGACACCTAACGTCCTTGAGAAAATAGAAGCGGTTGTTCAAAGCAAACCCAAGCGTCAAGAATCGTATCGTTGATTTCTTCGCCCACTTCTAGTTTGTACACTGGACTGGGAATGCACTCATGATTTCTGCACAATGTTTTTTTTTTATCATAATTCCTGGTGGTGGTGCGCTTTAAACGCTTATTGGTCTGTTTCTGGTTCATTGGGCATTTTTCGATTGATTAAAGTTGGTTACAGATACGAGATTAATATAAAATCATTCAGGATCTTGTACTTTTGATACGGAGATTATTATGGTATGCAGCTATAGAAGATATATTTGTTTGATAAGCAAATGCTTATGAATAAGCTTTGGTATTTGATTGACAATATCTTAGTTACCCTGATTTTAAACATCAGTAAATTGGGCTCATTAATGTCCATGAGCCGAGTTTGAGTATAGCTTAAGGCCCATAAATTTAGCAAAGTTTGAATAAATCTAATAAGTAAATTTAAATTCAGTCAAACTGATTTGTTCATGCAAATTGTCCTACACTTTCTAACATCAAATTCAATTTCCTCATCTGTTAAATACGGTAACACGGAAATCATTTTAAAAATTTTACTTGGGATAAAATTAGGGGCTTCAAAAACTCGGAGGTGGGTTAAAGGTTTGAGTTGATATCACCAAGAAGTTTAGAGGGTTTAGTTGGTTTAAACCTGTACTAAAAGGGGTTAGATTGGATTTAAAACTTGAAATTAGGGCTGTGGAGGTGATAAAGTTAAAGTTGTGAGGGTTGGAATGCTTAAAGACCCTAACATCAAGGGTGTAAATGTGTAAGGGGGGGGGGGGTAAATGCAAAAGGTCCAACGCTTAAGAGGCAGGTCGCGAAACCAAGCCTCGCTCATCCCTCCTCCTCCTTCTTCTGCTCCTCATCCTCAGGTCTGCCGCCACGGGCTGGCTCGGTTGGTAAGGCGTCTGACTGCTTGTATCGGAAGTCTCAGGTTCGAGAGTCGCCAGTCACACACGGGATAAAAACCTGGTCTGCTGGCTTAAATCCTCTCGGCCCCAGGCGCCTTACCCCACCAATAAAACCATGATTTATCTCCTCTGGACACTTGTGGGGTCGGGACCAGGGGGCCGCTAAGGTGGCGGTTCAACCCTTTTTGCATTGCATCCTCGTCCTCAGGTCTGATCGTTTTCTTCTTTTGCCACCTTCTTCATCTTCTACCTCTCTTCCCCTCCTTTCAGGCAAGAGCCGATCGCTGTCTTGGTAGAAGATCGGCGAGGGGTCGTGGGATAGCGCGATTGAGGCTATTCCAGGGCACATCTGTTTTCTTTTGCCCCATCTTCGTTGTCACGGATTCGCGCCGACGATCTCCAGCCTCGGCCAGTTGAGGTGAGTTGGATTTCCAACTCAAGCCTGATTTTGATCTTCCGAGCTTCACAAGGGTGGCGATCGATTTGGGTTGACCTTCCCCGTGATTTGCAGCTTTACCTGGAGCTTGGAGATCGGAGGGCGGGGCAGAGCATCCGTTTGTGATATGTAGCAGGAGGGTACTGATATCCTCCTTGGCGCAGCTGGTTTTTGGATCACGAGCAACGCATCTTAGCAAGTAAGGATCGGTTTGTGGTCGTAGATCTGTTGTGGAATTCCATCTTGCAACTTGGCTTTGCGCAAATTGATCTCCTATTCTTACGATCTTGATTTTGGTTCTAATTTCGAATTGTGGTTTGATCTTGAATTCGAGTTCTGTCATTAGGATTCCTGTTGTTCTGGTTTTCTGTTTTCTACCGTGAGAGTTGGATAGAATTGGATGAGCTCATGTTCTTGTTTGCTTGGCTCATTATTGTTGATCTGTTCTCTATACTGAAGTGGGGTTGCTGTGAATCGAGGAGGTAATTCAGGTTCTCTATTCTGAAGTGGGGTTGTTATGATTAGATCGTGGCTTTTGGATTCTCCTTACTGTGAGTTGCGTTATATTGATTTTGATCCAGTTTTGTGATTTTCTTTGTACATGGATCTGGTCTTGGATCTCCACTGCTGAGAGTTGCCCATTGATTCTGATCTAGTGTTGGGTTGGGAGGTAATGCATGACTTGACCATCCTATGCCGGGAGTTGTACCTTTGTGTAGGATTAGACTGAACCTGAATTGAACTTAAGCTCAGTGACTTAGAGCAGTGAGAAATAATCCTAATACAGTTTAATTAATTGGTTAGCTAGTTGTAAATTGTGTAAGTAGCTAAACAATTTGTGCTCTATTGATATAGGACTTTGATCGGCCGACCTGACTTGTCGCGGATATTATTTTGGACGGGGGATTCTCGTTATCTCCGGACTTCTACATTGAATGCGAGTGCATCACTACAAAAATATCAAGCAATAGCGACGGAATTTTTTAATAGTCCGTCGCAAGTGGCGACGGATATATAGTATCCATCGCCAAAGTTGCGCGGCAAGTCAAAATGTTGAATATAGTGACAGACATGGTCAACGTCCGTCACTAGTGCGACGGATAATATAAATTATCCGTCGCTAGTTGTAAGCGACGGGTCAAACCCCCTCAATATAGCGACGGGATTGGTCAACGCCGTCACTAATCAGCGACGGACAAGTTAATCCGTCGCAATATTTCTTAAAAAGGGCGACGCCCCCCTCCCCCCGCGGCCACGCGAACCCTAGCGACGGTCGATCTCCCAGCGATTCTCCTCCGGCGATTCTCCGTCGATTCTCCTCCGGCGAACCCTCCTCCGATCCCAGGTACGCTAGCTAAGCTCCATTTGCTGTATCAACTCCGTTTGTTTGTGCTAACGCGGCGCCGTCGTCTTCTCCGGCTAGCCACGACTCTTGGCACGGCCGCGAGCGGCCTCCCGCGGCCGCGCGCGGCCTCCCGCGGCCGCGCGCGGCCTCCCGCGGCCGCGCGCGTCCTCCGGCGGCCTCGCGCGGCCTCCCGCGGCCGCGCGCGGCCTCCGGCGGCCTCACGCGGCCAGTGCGGCCTCGCGCGGCCAGGTGCGGCCTCGCGCGGCCAGGTGCGGCCTCGCATTTGCAAGCGCCGCCTACTGCTGGTCGCGGGCCAGTGCGGTCGGGCGCCGCTTGCTGCGGCCACGCGCCGCTTGCTGCGGCCACGCGCCGCCTGCTGCGGCCGACCGACGGCTCCTGCGGCCGACACCATCAATGGGTTTAATTAGGGTTTTAGGTGTAATTAATTGAATTAATTAGATTAATTCAATAATTAATCAGTTATTTAATTAGTTAAATTATCATTTAATTATTTTAGATAATAATTTCCTTTGTTAAATCATAAATTGTGTAATTAATTGATCAAATGTTTGATTTATTTTAGGTTAATTGTGTGGTTAATTAGAATAATTAGATGATTAATTGTTTGTTTAATTAGATTAATTGATTTATTAATTAGATCTTGTTTGATTAATGTTAGATTAACTATTTGAATAATTAGATTAATTTGTTGATTAATTCTTTGATTACTTAGAATAAATGATTCATTATTTATATCATGTTTGATTAATTAGATATATTTTGTAGTATAGTATCAATATCAAATTTTAATATGGATCATCATATGTGTGGTTTGATTAAATTGTCTTATCTGAATTCAGATACAATGTATCCGACCAAGGCATGGATGTATAATAGGTTAGACAATGGATTTATCCGTGACGAATTTTTTGCTGGAGTGGAAGAATTTGTTAACTTTGCAAAGTGTCATCCTGAGTGTTTGAATGACACAGAGTTGAAGTGTCCATGTAATCAATGCAAATGTAGAAATACAGCTTTCCGTGATGAAGATACAGTGAAAACTCATATCGCCAGGTATGGGTTTGTTCCAGATTATTACAACTGGTATTGTCATGGAGAGCCGTATATATATGAATTTGGTGGACCTTCTGTTGCATCATCATCGAACTCAATTGGACCAGAGACATCATATAACCCTGCTGATGCAATGCAATCAATGGTTTACGATGCAATGAATGCTTTTGATCAGTCAAATATAGAACAAGTACCTACTTCTGATGTTCAGAAAATGTATGACATGTTAAAGGCTAGTGAAAGAGAATTATGAGAAGATATTCCTTCTGGTCATTCTCAATTATCTGCTACTGCAAGATTATTGAATATGAAGGCAGAACATCATTTCTCAGAATGATATGATGACATATGTCAACTTATGTCAGAGTTGCTTCCAACTGATAACTGCATGACTGATAGTTTCTACAACACTAAAAAACTAATCAGAGACTTGGGCTTGCCAGTTGAGAAGATACATTGTTGTGTCAATAATTGCATGATCTTTTGGAACCAAGATAGTAAATTGATGGAATGCAAAATCTGTAACCATCCTCGTTACAAGCATGGTGCTCGCATGGTAAATCAGAAGAAGAAGAAAAATATTCCTTACAAAGTCATGTATTATTTTCCTTTGACTGATAGACTCCAACGTTTGTATGCATCAGCAGCAACAACAAGTCATATGATCTGGCATCAAAACCATGGACATGATGGAGACATTATGTGTCATCCTTGTGATTCCCCTGCATGGAAACATTTAGATTCAACATTTTCTTCCTTTGCTATGGAACCACGTAATGTCAGACTTGAACTTTCTGCAGATGGATTTCAGCCATTTGGAAGTTATGGACAACAATATTCATCGTGGCCTGTTATCTTAACACCATACAACTTACCACCATGGATGTGCATGAAAGATGAATTCATGTTTCTTACTGTTTTAATTCCAGGTCCTCAAAATCCAAAAGGGCACATAGTTGTTTTTTTACAACCTTTGATAGCTGAGCTGAATTATTTATGGAATATAGGTTCAGAGACGTATGACATTGCTACAAAGTCAAACTTTTTAATGCATGCAGCATTGTTATGGACTATTAGTGATTTTCCTGCTTACTCAATATTATCAGGATGGAGCACAGCTGGAAAGTTAGCATGTTCACATTGTATGAGTCAGTCAGATGCATTTTCTTTGTCCTATAGTGGCAAGATTTCTTGGTTTGATAATCATCGAAAATTTTTACCTCTTGATCATCCGTTCAGAAGAAATAAGAAACATTTCAAAAGGAATGAAGTAGTTAGGAAGCTATCTCCATTTGGGATGTCAGGCGAAGATGTGTTAAATGATATTCATGTACGTAATGATTCTCTACTAAACTCTCATTTTTGATGTATATAGTTTTTTTATTTACTTTGACATATGTTACTTTCTTTATTGGTATAAGTTTACTCTTATTTCAAAGTTTGGACTGTATATGTTTGGAAATTAAACTTTGGATTGAATAGTGGATTCATAATAAAAGTTTAGATGTTGTGAATGTATTGGATTGGATTGGAAATGTAAGTTTGGATGTTGTGAATGTATTGGATTGGAAATGTAAGTTTGGATTGTTGTGAATGTTTAGATGTTGAAATATATATTTCTGTTTGATATTTGTTTGGATATTTGTATATGTTATTGGTGTATATATGAGAATTGGAAGCAATGAATTGTGTCTGGCAAAATTTTCCAGGTTTAGCGACAGACATTTTTAAAAATCCGTCGCAAATAGCGACGGATTATTGACTTTTCCGTCGCTATAACGAACGTTTAGCGACGGATTTTGACTGAATCCGTCGCTATTACGATATATTAGCGACGGACTTTGACCATGTCCGTCGCTACCCCGAATGATTTGCGACGGATCTTTGACCATCCGTCGCTACTATTTCCCCGGCCACGTCACTCTGTTTTCTCGGTGTTTACGATGGGGTTATATGTCCGTCGCTAAGTTAGCGACGGAGAGAAAAAATGTCCATCGCTATGTTAACGACGAAGAAAAAATATCCGTCGCTACTATAGCTCTGCGACGAGATTTCAGCCGACGGCGCCAACTTCGTCGCTATTAGTGTTTAGCGACGGAATCCGTCCGTCGCTATTACTGGTTTTTTTTGTAGTGCATGTGACTTATCTATTTAGATATTGTCACAGTATTATGCATAGTTAGTTATAGCTAGCGGTAGAATTATATTTATTTCTTGTGTCGTATATTTATGTTTGACACTAGCTGCTCGATTAGATGATAATTTTATGTTTTGTTCTGCTTCGAGGTTGAACCTCCTGACTCATTATTTTCGGATGTTGTTGTGTATTTTGATTAGTAATAGGATATCTTATACCCAGCACTAGGGCTAGAATATGGTGTATGACTGTTCTTGGACCCTTGCATATCATGTTGATGATTGGGATTAGTTAGAGGGTGTTGCATGGGATAGTGTCATGCATTACCTCTGTATTGTGCGTGCGCAGACGACTCTTAGCTCCTGAGTGGTTGAGACGGGTCGTCAGACATACTTTTCATGTATTGTGCATAGCTCCAGGTGCGTTGACTTTTCATGCATTCTGCATAGCCCTAAGTGTGTTGGCTTTTCATGCATTGTGCATAACCCCATGTACGTTGGCTTTTCATGTATTATGTATAGTCCCAGATGCGTTGGCTTTTCATGCATCCTCACAGGTGCTTTGGGGTAAACAACCACTGGTGCTAGATTGTCCTGTAGTCCTAGCTATCCAATGTAGCAGTAGCCAGAGTGCGTACAGAGAGTGACATGTGTCATTGCTATCATGTGCACATGATGCATCATTGTATGATCGTTGTTGTTTATGTTGTTGCATTTGCTCATACTTACTGTATCTAGTTACAACATATATTTGACTTGCACCTTCAGGATGTATGTTTACGTAAGGTCTGGTGATCCTACATTACTCGTTTGTGATTTGGATATTTAGTTCTTTAGGTTAGGCTGACTTTGGTATGTATCATCTATTCGGTATTCTAGCTTAGCATTTCTTACTTTTACACTTGATATTGATGCCAGCTTGACTCTTACTATTAGTATAATTTACTATGCATATCAGATATATATATTCGTCGAGTTCTTGGGACTCACGCTGTTAGCTTTGTTTTTATTTCAGGATGATCGTCTGGAGTGCTCAGCGACCTATCCCAGTTCACGTGTATCAAGGCAATTTGGTTGCTTATATGTATTTGATGTTGGTACATGACCTTTCATTTATTTCTTTTCCGTTTCTGCTGCTGTATTTTTGATTCGTTGTTACGCCTTGCATGATGATGTGGTTGTATTTTTGAGTGTCATGGAGGTCTAGGTTTTTGTTTGTTTGTTGTAAGTCGTATCAGTATCGATTTTCCATGATGTCATCGTTTTCTCTTCGTTTCAGTCGTTTATTCCAGCCTATCGGCTATGGTACAGGTGGCTGAGAGGGTCTCGGTGTTAAGGTTTTCGAATTGTCCACCGGATCGAAGGAGAAGCAGTTTGGTTGGTATCGGACGAGCGGCTCATTGGGACATGACATGTTCAATATTTTGTCAGACAAAATTTATTAAATTTATTCTTACTTCTTGCATAACTTTCTAACATCAATTCAATTTCCTCTACAATTTTTGTCGGCCAAAATTTATTTTTACTCCTTACATATATATATATTTTTGCTTTAACTCTTTTTTAACTCTATGTTATATCTAATTATTTTCATTATTTTTATTTTTTATAGATATAAAATGTTTAAATGGCGATATATATATTTTTTAAATTCAACACATGTAGACTAGAATATAATATATATACTTTTAAATTAATCATATTTTTTTCGTTTGTCGTCAAGGAATAGAAGCCCTCATTATTTTTTGAGAAATGATTTACACAATGAAAGTGAATATCTTAGTGAAAATTTTGATCGTTAATCGGTGACACGTCTGATGTCCGATCGGACACCATCGGTAGCCTCTGATTGTCGTCTCGAATTAAACTATACCTTAAGGGGATGGTCAATGGTGAACCCGTCGGGATCGCCAGTAATGGTAAGCTCGTCGGGATCAACGGTGAATGATGCGAGATCGTAATTGCAATAATCTCCGATCGGTTCACCTTTTTCTCCATGGTATAGTTTGGTTTGGGGCGGCGGTCGGAGGCCGCCGATGGTGTCCAATCGACGATTGGACGTCGGACGTGTCGCCGATTGACGATCAAAATTTTTACTAAGACATTCACTTTCACTGTGCGTATCATTACTTTTATTTTTTATAGGTATAAAAAAATAAAAAGTATATATAATTTCTCTTAAATTTAACATCATTTAACTATAGTTTAGTATATTTTCTTTTCAATTAACCATAATTTTTTTTCTCTAGCCAATCGATTCGGAATCATATTAATCAATCGATTTAGATTAAATTGATTGAGCAATTTTAACTAAATAGTATTGAATTTAAGATAAATTATATTTTATTTTATATTTTTTTATTTAAAAAATAAGGATAATTAGGTAAATCAAAGTGCATTAAAGAGTTGAAGAAAAAAAGTTATATATATATATATAGAGAGAGAGAGAGGAGAAAATTCACTTAGTCATAGAGATTTTAGGGTAATTTATTGATAATAAAACAAAATTTACATTCAGTTTAAAGGTAATCTTTTTAAAATAATCAATTAAATTTATTTCATTAAAAAGAAATAATTAAGATTTTTATTACTTTCGAGTGACTAGAGTTGTCTTCAAAAAGAACTTTAGTGATGATGAATTTAAAAAACAATTTGAAAGTGATGGTAGAATTCCTCTTAACTTAATAATTATTTAATTTGATGATAAATAAATCATAGTTGAGAGGATTTATTTGCATAACAGCAGTACCGAAAGCAAAACAAAACCTAATCCAACATTCTATTTTTATATACCACGCGGCATTTTTTTTAAAAACTGCATTAAACATAAATGATCACGTTTAAGGATAATTAAGCACGTGGTGCCGCCGTATCCACATAGGTCAAAGAGTTAGTTGTAAAAGGGTAGGTGGCGACGCCACAGGAGGCCATCGAATCTAACCCTAAATTCGATTGCCTTCCTCCGCAATTGACATTTGACCATTCCAAACCCTAAGGCGGCTGCTCCTGCGTGCGCAACGTTGGCCAAGTGTCCAGAGTAATTAATTGATGCGTCAGCTCCTTTCCCTAAGATTTCAAACACTCCAGCGTCTCAGGAGCTATATTACAGCGATAAAACGACTAATTATTATATTAAATATTTATAATTTAATTTTTAATTATAATATATTTATAAATATTTTTTTTTAAATGAGATGCGAATCCTGAAACATTAGGCTTCTAGATCACCCATTACAAACGCTCTCCAATTTATTCTAGCGACAGATGAAAAACTTCCGTGGAAAGGGACAGATCGTCCGAGATTGGAAAACTTCGTTAATTATTTTTCAAACACTCCAGGGGTTGGAACACGCTACCTTCTCCATATTGATTCTGAGACGGATTGACGAGGACATTGAGACTAAACGAATCTTCTTTTGTCAGTAAACATTCCAGGATCGGATCAACTACCGAAAGATTCGTTACTTTAACTATTCTTTTAAAATAGGTCTCATGAATATAAAAGGGGGTTTATATAAATATACAGATAACAGATGTATGATAGAGTCGAAAATATAGATCATTATCTTCTAAAGATTGACTCAATCATTATCCCAAAAATATTATACGCTCATTATCTATGTTACGTCAGGGTTTGTCAACTACCGATAAAGCATCCACCATTGGATGACCATTGCCAGCGTATGAACAAAAGAAACGTTCCCAATTTTCAAAGGCGGAACAAAAAAGAATTTGACGACCTTCGTTTGAATCGAATTTCCACATCTACCAACGACGGCAACGACCAATTTGTTACACGTTCAAACCTTATTGCAAAGTTCTAGCTAACAAAATTTTTCTTTTTAATCACGGTGTTGATTAATTTTAAAATAGTCACTTCTTTGTTTCATTGGAAATTATAATCCTAGTGTATCTACTTCTTCACATACATAGAGACGCCAACAAACCTTTGATTGTGATGTGGTTTTTGTTCTTTCCCCTTCAGGCTTTACCTGGAAGCTTGAACAAGCTTCTCCACTCAACTTTGTTAATAGTATATGATCTTGTGGCGAAGCGAGGTGGAAGTTTTAAAGGTCGGATGGTCTTTCGAGTGGCATGAGTGACTGAGGCGGCGTCGAGTTGGTCCTGACCTGTCCTCGGCCTGCAAGACAGTGACAGTTAGCAAACCCGCCGGAGAGTTCCCCGACAAAACACTTCGACGGTCAAGTCAGTATCCGCAGGAAATATAGTAGAGCAAATAGAAATACAGTGGAAAGGAGAGCTCGCGCGCATACATGCGGAATGAGGAGTGGAGAGCTTATATAGCCGGGGAGCTGACAACCCTGTGTGTCGACAAAATAAAGGTATGATATCTGTCAGCCGTATGAGAGCACCTGGAAGTACCGCGACATGACGCGGGGTGCTTGGGCAGTACGACGATACTGGAGCAGTTAGATGATCGCGAGGTATGTCATAAATGAGTAAGACGCATAGTACCCCGACATCAAGATCATACCCCGGATATAATGACATAGGGCGGCGTAGGAACTATTTAGTCAGTAGCCCGAGCGCCGACCGACGAGTCCGAGTGCCGAGGACCGGGTCGGGTAATGACCAGGGAGCGTGGGCCGCCATGCGTCCGACTGGGAGAGTTGAAGCGCAAGGTACGCCCTGAGTCGGAGATCTGTTGGGCTAGATCTGTCTGGCTCTATCTGAGTTCTGTGGGTTGTCAGATCTATGTGATGCTGAGGGAGCGTGGGTCGCCACGCATCCAACTAGACTGTCCGTCCCAGACCTGGATGACTGGATCAGGGTACGGGTTTAGGTGACCGAGTTAGGAGACGCTCGGGACCGCCCTGACCGACATCCGGTCGGCTAGCGCATTGGGGGTTTCTTGGCCCAAGAACTCCCCGAGCGAGGTCTTCGTTGACCCTCCCGCTGGACCTTCAGGGCGCCAAGCTGGCTGGCTGAGCGGGCCGAGCTATCCGTAAACAAGGCCGGAATCAGTATATGATTAGTTTATTTAAGATGGAGCTCGGGTCAAGTTAGTCTAGCTCATGACGAGCTCAAATCGAGTTGGATCAACTCTTTCGAATTTAACTCAAGTCAATTAGGTCCAGGACTTGGTCAATGCATTCGTGTCGAGTCAGTCAGCTCATGATCAATTTGGATTGAGTTAGCCGGTCACATTCAAGTTAAATCCAACCGACCAATCTAAGATTAAACTTGGATCAAATCACTCCGGAATTCCGACACAACAATGCCTTGGAGCCCTCAGCGATGGATTTTGGATTCAGATGAACAATCAATGCCTTGGAAATTATTATTATTATTATTATTATTATTATGATCCATATCGTAAATCAAATCAATCTAAAACACGCATCAAATTCCCGTTCTAATTGTTCAAGATGTTCTATCGTTTGCTTCATCAAATTAAGATTGCAGCAGTCCAAAGATTTTTCAACGGATGTGGCACACAGTTACAGAGATTTGCATCTCCAGAAGCAAGATCCTGTTAATGGCGTCAAAACGGCGTCCCGATCTCGCTCCTGTCGGTGGGCGTGTAGAGCGCCGACCTGTTCCTCGGCCTGTTCTCCTCCAGCTGCTTCACCACCTCGCTCATGTCCGGCCGCACCGCCGCCACCGGCGCGCAGCACCCCATCGCCAGCTTCAGCGCCTGCACCAGCCCCTCCTCCATCGGGCTCTTCACCCCCTTCATCACCTCCACGTCGAACACCTCCATGGTCGCCTCCTCCAGCACCGCCGCCTTCACCACCGCCGGCAGGTCCGCCCCGTCGCCCTCCTTGCCCGTCCCCTTCCCGGGCTTCTTCCCCAGCAGGATCTCCAGCAGCAGTATCCCGAACGCGTACACGTCCGTCCTCGGGTTGCACTTCTTCATCCTCTGCAGCTCCGGCGCCTTGTACCCGTCCGCCTTCGCCGCCGACACCATCTCGTCCGCCACTGCCGCGACCAGAAGCTTGTCGATCCCGAACTCCGTCAGCCGCGGCACGAAGAACTCGTCCACCAGCACGTTCTTCGACCGCACGTTGCCGTGCGTCACCGGCGTCTCCAGCCCCGCGTGAAGGTGCGCCAGCCCACGTGCCACTCCCAGGGCGATCTTGTGCCGGCGAGTCCAGTTCAGCAGCGGCTTACCTGCTCTGGTGTCTGCGCAGCCATCAAATTGCAATTTCAATCTACGGAATCGAAAAAGACGACAACTTTGATCCGTTGCAAGGGGGTAAATTACCGTGAAGAAGGTCATGGAGGGTTCGATTGGGGTGGTAGTCGCCGACGAGGAGCTTCTCCCCTCGATTCCCCTGGTAGAACGCTCGCAGCGCCACCAAGTTCTCGTGCCGGACTCGGGCGAGCTGCCGAACTACCGGCAAGCACTCACCTTGATCCTTGCAGGTTCCTTCCCGCAGTAGCCGAAGAGTGATGTTGCCGCCGTCGGCGAGCTTCGCTTTGTAGACCGTCCCGTAGCTTGTCTTTTCCATCACCTGCCCGGTGGCGTTCAGCACGTCGTCGAGCGTAAGGTGCTCGCCGCCCTGGAACAGCATCAGCCTCCCGTCGCCGCTGTTCCCGTCTTCCTCGAAGACGATCTCCTCCTCTTCCTCCGCCTGTCTTGCCCTGTTTCTTCTATTTCTTCCCTGCACCCACCCAATGGACACCGACGCAAGGACCACCGCACCGGCCAGCAAACCGATCACGATGCCCGCTATAGCGCCGGAGCTAAGGCCGGGACTCGACCCGCATCTGTCCAGTGGCCGGCCGCAGAGCCCCGGGTTGTTCCCCTGGAATGACTCCGCCGTGAACCGCGAGTCCTGGAGTGACGCCGGAAGTGGCCCGGTGAAGTTGTTGTAAGTAAGATTCAGCCTTTCCAGGTTCCTGAGCCCCCCGATCGAGTCTGGGATTGCACCGGAGAAGTGGTTGCTGCTGAGGTCGAGCTCCGTCAGCTCACGGAATCCGCCGATGAACTCGGGAAAGGGCCCCTGGAAGCGGTTGAGTCCCAAGTCAAGAACCCTTAGCCTGGCGCAGGTGTCGCTAGGATCCGCAGGATCAGGAACGTTCCCGGAGAGGTTATTCCCATGGACGCGGAGGAAAACGAGGCGGCCGCAGAGGTTCCAGATAGACGGCGGAAGCGCGCCGTCGAGAGCATTCCCGGCGAGGTCGAGCTCAGCGAGGACCGGCGCGTTCCCGAGCTCGAGGGGGACGGCCCCCTTGAGAGAGTTGACGCTGAGGTAGAGCGACTCGAGGAATGAGAACTGACCGAGCTCCGGTGGTAGAGACCCGGCGAGGGCTGCGGCAGGGAGGCGGATGGAGAGGAGGCGAAGCGAGGGTTCGAAAGCGAGGGAGAGGTTGGAACGAAGGGCGGAGTCGTTGTCGCAACGAAGGGCGGCTGCCGCGGAACCGCCGGCGGACCACCTGAGGCCGCGCCAGAGGCAGAGGGGGAGCGAGGTGTTCCAGGAAGAGATCTCGGCGTTGGCCGCGGCGGCGCCTTCGAGCGCCGGCCTGATGGTGTTGAGGAGGAGGAGGACGTCGGGCGAGGTGGGCTGCGAGGAAGAAAACGAAGAGAAGGCGAAGACGAAGATAAAGAACAAGGAGAAAGGAGCCACCTTTGTGGGGAAAGGCGACATTTTGGGAGGCAAGAGAGCAGAGCAGGAGAGACAGAAGAGAGATGGAGCGAGGCAGCGAGGAAGAGAAGGTTTCGAGAAGGGGGGTTTTAGCTTTGCAGGTGAAGTTTCTCGAGCTCACATTCGAGGTACACCCGTAGACAGTTTCTGCGTCTGGGGTCCCACATGCTTGTTTCGGCCCTACACCTAATTGGTGAGGGAGGAATGGGGTGGACTTTTGGGTGGAATTTGACGAATGGAAAAGGGTCATTGAAAAAGCTGGAAGGTGGGCGACGAAAGAACCGCGACGATGCTCATTTTTTTTAATCATTTATTTTACTGCATTTTTCCGAAAGACGCATTTGAATTTTAAAATTTTGTAAAGAAGCGCATTATAATTTTATTTTTTTAAGAATATCTTTTTTTCTAAAATATTTTTCTTATTATCTCAAAAAAAAAAAAGAAGATCATTAAGTAGTCCCACGACCGTAACTGATTTGATATTTGAATGTTAAGCGTTTTTTTAGTTTTATTTTTCAGAAAAATATAAACTGTGTTTAGTATTTTTATTTTTCATTTTCTGTTTTGATAGAAAATATGATTTTCTGAAAAATACATTTGGTTTATATTTTTCAGTTTTATTTTTTAAAAAAACATATAACATTTTCTAGAAAATTAGATAACGAAAAAAAGTTATTTTTCAGAAAATAAGAAAATGTGATTTTTTGAAAAATAAAAATAGAAAATGGAGTAAACCAAACGCCCTTGTATTTTTTTTATTTTTTGAAAAATAATTTTATTTCATTCTCTAGTTTTTCAGAAAATGTTATATCCTTTTCTGGAAAACAAGGTTGAAAAATGCAAACCAAACATATTTTTTAAAAAATCACATTTTCTACATAAAATAAAAATGAAAAATAAGTTTACCAAACACACTCTTAGGATTTATTCTTTTAGGAAATAAGTTCCTTATATTTTAAAAAAAATATTCGATGATCCTGTTGCAGAGTTAGATGGACTTTCAAGAGCGAGGTGGACTCGAGAACTGCTCCTGCTGGCTGCGAGAATAGCAAGGAAGATGACCGTCAGCAACCCACGGGGAGAATTCCCCGACAAGGTCCTCCGACGATCAAGTTGGTGTCCGGTGGAGAAAGCGAAAATTGAAGAAGAACTGTAGCAAGAAGGGTCTCGTGTGTACCTGCGTGTGAAGGGAGGAGAGTCTTATATAGCCGAGGGAGCCAACAACTTTTGTCCCGCTTCTGTCACATTTTGTCTCATGTAGGGACAGGATCAAGGGCCACTGTCAGTTCACCAATCAATGTCGCCCATTTTGACATGCGCAGGGGGGCACCGTGGTGCGGATTGCTGGAGCTTGTCAGACAAGTATTGTGTTAGCGGGATATTCACAATTCGAACACTAGTGGTGTCAGGCCTGAGTCGACTTACGCCGACTCTTGTACCCCCTTTATCAGTAGGGTGTCAAGGAGTAGGTACTGCCCCATATAAGGACAACTCCCGAGTAGGAGCGTCGATTAGCTACCCCGAGTGAGATCTTGCTATGCAACAAATGCCATACGGATTAAAACAAGGGACAATCCGAGTTTTGGGTACTCGAACTCAGCCAGACCGACTCACCTTCTAAGAATAGGATTAGAACACAAGGAGAACACCGGCCAGCTGTTGACTGAGTGTTGACCAGACGACATTAAGTCGAGCACTCGATATCTGTCGCTCGGGCTAATTTAAACTATATCTGGTTAACCTTCCGATCTGGAGTCCCGACCCGAGTGACACTCGTTTCATGTCTTGCCACGTCAGATTGTCGGAGCCTTTCTAGCAATGATCTGTCTTCATGCGGCGCCATATAGGCCAACTAGGCTATACCTAGACCAGGTCGGAATCATTCCATATCATAATTTATCTCTCTTGATTGGATAGTAGAGGGACACCTTAGATAAACGTTATTATTTTTTAATCACAAATAACTAGACAGATAAGTCGTGCAACCATGATTATGTAATTGTCGTCGAGTGGCCATGTTGATAGCTACATGACCAACCTAGCCGCTCGGTCGGGTCGCGCAGCCACGATGGCTATGCCTAGCCACCCGACCGCACGATCATGGTCGCTTGACCTAAGTTGCATAGTGTTTTGGCTACCCTAGTCAAGCCATTCATAGACGGTAAAATTATGATGCGCCTTTTCCAACTCTAGCTAGCTTGGATTTGCGGATCCGAGTCCGGTCGTGTTGCAACTAAATCAGGTCCTAAAGTAGCCGACTCATTGAACACAGCCGCGGGCCCTTTGAGAGACCAGACCTCTCCGTAGCCAAAGCGAACTGTTCTCTTACAAGAACACGACTAGCTAGAGACAGGACAGAGGCCATAGCATAGGCGCCGTGTGTTGTTGGAAATGCAACTCGCAGACTGGTTCATCCTCTCAAGCAAGGCAACAACAGGAGATTTCACAGGACTCATGTCGTCGTCGTTTCTCCTCTCATTCAGCAACCGATGCTTCTTTTCCTGCACGCCGATCTATTTTTTATGGGAACTAAACTACAAGTAGGAGTCGTTGTTTAATCTGAAAAAACTATTAATATTGAAGGACTCCTTTTAAAAGAAAAAGGAGAAGAGGGACATGATTTAACACCTGCAATAAAGGTTTCAGCATTATAAAAGTCAGCACGCTTGTTGGTCGAATGTGGATTGGTCAGATTTGATAGGAAAGCTCGAAAAAGCCGTTTCGAATCGAAATAAATATTCAGAGACAAGGATACGGAAGATTTTATTCTCTTCTGTCCTCTTTTATGTTTTTCTACTTCTTTTTCTGCAACTGTTTGATCTTCTATGGTACTTCCCCGTTTTCTCGATCGTTTCGTTCAATGAATTTCAGATATACCTGGACCGGCCCATGTTTACAGAGGCCCAGTGTGCTGGCCAGGACTGTGGCCCGAACTGTTTTGATGATTTTTTTCTTGTTTCATCTATCAGGTAAATTGAAATATAGTTTATGCATGCGCAATAGCTAGACCGACTATTAAAATACTCATCTCTATTAAAATTTAAATCTTAGTCCTCTTATTTATTATCATAAATATTTTAGCACTGTACTACATCTAGGGGCTTATCTAAAGTGTTGGACAATTATAGAGTTCATTCGATTGGTTATTATTAAACACAATTTGATCAAAATATTTAATGGTTGTAAAATCTCACATTAGCATCAAAGTAACATTATTGTTTATATTCATTCATTTATATTTTGAACCCAAAATGACTTTCATTTTGGATCAAAAGTGTTTAAAAGTAGTTCATGATGCCAAACACCTTCGGTTCATGCAAATATTTCCCTCTTTGAGTTTTAGTCTATTTTATTTTTTTTTAGTTAACATAGTTCGCTCGTTAAGAAAAATTATCGAAGTTAAGATTCAATCTTTGAATGGTTGAGAAATTAAGAAAGTGTCCTACCACCACACCGTTATTCCAAGGATGAGTTTTAATATATTTTACCTATCAATTGACTAATATCAATTTCAAATGACTAATTAATCGACTGATGAAATAAGTTTGACGAATAATACATTGAAAACCAAGTATACCTTTGACAAACTAAAATGTAAAATAGGTCTTTTTAAAATTTTAAATTTCTTGATTATTCATTAGAAATCCTAATATCGCACCGTTGGCCCGGGAGAACACTACAACAAAACTGCCTAGCGACAGAATTTACTATCAAAATTTCCCTAATTAGTGACGGAATACATTTTCCGTCTCGAGGTCTTCGCGACATCAGTGCGAACTCACCGCGAGGCTGCGCGGCAGGGATGGTTCCCGATCTCTTCTGTCTGTGGCTCTCGCGATCGACCAGGTCGTGGGGAGTCACCAAGTGGAATTGAAGCCTAAATTAGTTGTATTAGATGTGGGTACGTATGTATCTCATCAGTTGATCTGGTTATTATTTTTCCCTCTTGCGAATAGGTTTATTTCTTAATGCATTCAATACCATAAGTTTAAGAGAGAATTAACATGAGATACGGAATGATCTTGACGCTGCTAGACCATTCAGAACCCACCATGTCCCAGCCAGGTTTGTCTTTTAATTAATTAATTAAACTTCTTATTAGAGATTCAAATTAATTAAACGCTAATAAGGATAATCCTAATACATACATACCAAAAATACTAAAATAAATATTCAAAATATCATAAAAACGGATATTATAAAAATAGTAAAAATATGTTCGGAGGCTCGGATGAGGGCCTAAATAGTAAAATTTAGGTTCGAAAGTTGACAGTTACGGGTTACTTAATAATAAATATAGATCTCTAAAATATATGTGTGTGATCGTTAATAGAATTTGATTCTGAGTTCTAAGTCAAAAGTCATGACTGAAGTGAAAAAATCATGTGAGAATAGAGGAAAACAAGAATAAAATTCGTGTACAATTCAAATGATTAAAGTAACTGAGCTTCGGGGTCTATTTATAGCCCTAGTGAAGTTTATCCGGTTGATAATGTGGCCCTATATGGGTGCCTGAGTGTATAGGGGCGCCTGACACATGGGCCCAGGGTTATTCTCGTCGTAACTGTCGCGAATGGCTAGTTTTGGATGAAGTTTGACTTCTCGGGCGCCCGTGTTGATTGGGGTGCTCGGGAACACGGGCGCCCGAGTCAATGTGGGTGCTCCCATTCACGGGCGCTTGAGTTGACACGGGCGCCCGAGTTGACTTTGTTTAGCTCTTTGTTGACCAAACTTCCGGCGGGTCTTCTTGGGTGATGTCGGGCTTTCCAGATTTGGGCTCACCTGAACCCTCCTTTGGCCTTCTCCTTAGCGTGTTTCTCCCCAGCTTCTCGTCCCTCAGACGTCGCGCACGTCCTTCTCGCTCCACCAGCTTACTCTTTCACAAACCTTTTCGTCCCTCGGATGCACTGAGCCCGTTGACTCTCTTTCCGTACCATCCTTCTCTTGGTGCCCCGGTAAGTTTTGATGTGATCAACCAGGTTAAGTTAGGTCCTGGTATGTTTAATCCCTCTGCTAAGTGTGTAGGAGCTTAGGTACGGAAGAAGTCGAGCGTAAGACGTAGCGGAGGAGAAGGATTATGCGGGGAAGTAAGCCGACGGGCTCGATACAATCCGAGGGACGCGGAAGCTGCGGAAGAGTACGCCGGTGGAGCGAGAAGGACGTGCGCGGTGTCCGAGGGACGAGAAGCCGGGAGGAAGGACGCTCGAGAGGCGAAAGGCCGGAGTCAGGTTTGGGTGAGCCTAACTCCGGTTGGCCGGAAATCACCCAGAAGATGAACCAAAGGACTGGTCAGTTTGACCAAGTCAAACCAGGCACCTGAAACAAAAAGAATTTTATTTGTTCCTGTGAAGATTCGAACCAACAACCTCGCTTGCGTATATCACCAGCCTTACTGACTAGGATAAGGAGGAGATGTGATTAAAGTTGTTGCGAGCAGAAAAACCAAAAGGCTACTCGCCCGAAAAAAAAGATTAAATTGTTGCTAAAAGGAATTGAACCCAAGAGCTCGAGAACAGAGGCTGCCAAGCTTACCAGTTGGGAAAGGTCAGAGACAATTTATTTTTGCCGATATTCTTACTTGGAGATTACAATAGCAATTTCAAGCAGAAGATAAAAATTCCTTTATCTCATAAAGGATAAAGCCTTATCCTTTAATCAGATCCAATAGATGCAGGTTAATCCCATCCAAGATCAACCATCCAGATTACATCCATGGATCAACGGCCAAGAGAGAATTTCTCAACAATCAACAATCCAGATTTATTCTCTTAGGCTATAAATAGGCTTAGAATTTAGAATTAAAGACATCAATTGAATTGTAACCTCTTTAAGTCTTCAATGCTACAACTGTAAAAGCTTCTCTGCCTGAAGGAGTTCTGGTTGAGCGTTAACCACCTTGGAAGCAACGTTCTAGTTGCAACCAAGTTTTTTTAGACGAGTGTTATCTCCATTATTTTTCATAACCGTCTATTCACCCCCCTCTGGCCGGTCCACCCCATCCAACAAGTGGTATTAGAGCCTAGTTCGCCGCAGAAGGACTAACCGCCAACTGCAGCACCATCAACCAAAATGGTCGGACCCGTCATCTACCCGCCGAAATTCGAGGGGGAGTTTGCTGAATGGAAGCGCAAGATGGTGGTATTCTTCACTACAGAATTCGAATTGTTTATAATAATGCAATCTGGTTTTGCAGCTCCCGAAGAGAAGGATTTAACCAAATGGAGCAAGAAGGAACAAGCTGATTTTGTGGCGAATGGAAAAGCAGTTTACCACCTGCTTTCTGTACTCCCAGCACAAGAAGTCAACCGAATCGGCACATACACATCCGTGAAAGAACTCTGGGAAAAATTCCTAGAGTTACACGAAGGGACTTCCGAAGCCAAGCTCGCCAAAAGGGACATTCTCCGGAACCAGCTGACCAACCTCCGCATGGAAGAAGGTCAAACAGTAGCGTATTTGCACTCAAAAATAAAAGGTTTGTTAATGGAACTGACGAATCTCGGGGAAGAGGTAGGTAACCGAGATTCGCTGAGGTACGCGCTTAATTCGTTTCCGAGAAATTCCGATTGGACGTCTTTTGTTGATTCCTTTTTTATTGCTAAAGATCTCGAGATAACTTCGCTCGAGAATTTATTTTCAACATTTGAACTTCACGAATCGAGAATTGCAGGAAATCGAAAGACAAACGGTGTAGCCCTGAACGCGAAAACAACAGTACCAGAATCAATATCCTCGGATGATGAAGAAGAAGAAGAAAAAGGATACTTGGTAAGGAAATTTAAAAAGTTTGTTAAATCTAATCAATTTTCAAAGTTTCAGGGAAAGAAGAAATCTCCGAAGAGACGAACGGTAAAGTGCTACAATTGTGACGAAGAGGGTCACATTAAAGACAACTGTCCCAAATTAAAGAACAAGAAGAAGGAAAATCAGCTGAAGAAAAAGAAAGCACTGAAAGCGATATGGGATGACACGTCTTTTGACGAGTCAGAAATCGAGGAGTATGCTGGACTTGCCCTGATGGCGAGTCATTGATAAGCACCATTTTATTGATTATTTTAATTGCTAAAATCCATGTTTGACCCATATTTTTATTGCTTAATTATGATTTTACCCTAGGTTTTGGAACTTTATCTTATTTTGGACTTAATTGCAAAATTACATATTTTTGGATTAATTGGCCACTAATTTTCTGATATATTTTTGTAGGCATGAAAGGATCCTGGACCTAGGGCATACTGGGTCAAACTTGAGTCGGATGTGAACCGGATCGAATTATCAAGCTTACAATTAATCCGGGCCGTCCGATTCAAGAGCGGCTAGATCTGAGCCATCCGGGACGATCTGAAGCAATCCGAGCTAGGGTTAGGGTTGATCAAGCTCTATGATCAAGATCTGAAGGTTTCATTCCAATCAGAGCTCAATCAACCGTTGGATCAAGCAAGGAGGGCTCTAGAGCGTCCATTCACAGATAGAGTTGATCTGGACCATCCGTTACACATCTGGAGGATCCGAGCTACCACAAGGCAGATCTTGACCCCAGATCATCATCATCAAAGTTTGGCTCCAATCAGAGCAAGATAAGCCGTTGGATCTCCTCCAATCAATCTGAGCCGTCCAAACTTAATTACTTAAGGAAAAATTGGCAGCAGCTCTCAGCGTCGCATTTCCTCGCCGCACTGTTCATCCTCTTCGAGTTCTTGCATTTTCTTCAGCATTTTCATCATCCAAGGGGCGCGACCCCTCGATTTCTCCATTTGATCGTTATCTGAGTCCTTGGAAGATAGTTAGGATCGAGATTTCAGCTCAATTGGCATCAGAACAAGGGTGTTTGAGGGTTTCGGCATCTTTGCTACCCAATCGATTGTGTCTCGACCACAAGCCACCTCCGACCATTTGAGCTGCTTGTAGGGGTTCTCAGGTGAGCTCAGAGGGTCTTCAATTCACAACCGCAAGCCATCCATCGAGACAAGAGCGATTGGACTGGAATTTCTTCCAGCTGATTCAGTTGAGCAGAGTGATCGATTGAAGCTGTTTCTTCCACTGATTTGCTGTGCCTAGGGGTTCGAAGCCGGCTCTTGATTGACAACCAAGAAGATTTCGAGCTTAGGGAGAGTTAAGGAGTAGTTTAAATTGGTTAATTTGAGTTTCTATTAGCTGTAATTTCGTTTATTTTCATTTCTGCACCTTGTTCGGTTCTGTTTTCGTATCAGCATTTTAATTTCGGTTACTGAATTTGCTCTCTACTTAATTAGTGTTTAAATGTTGGAAGTTAATCAGTAGGTAGTTGTTTAGTGAGCAATAGGTTTCAAATTCAGTTAATTTCAAGTTCTACAGCTTGCGTATCAAAGTTTCCAACTGCGTATCAGTTTTGTTCTGCACTTTAGCTTAGTTTCTGAACCTCCTTAGTTTAATTCCCATTCAATTCATGTTTAGTTCAATTCCTGCATTTAGAGATCACATTTAGAGTGTGAATTTAGTGATCCAAGTTCTTTTCGTATGCAGTTGTATTTCTGAGTTCTGTTCATGTATGAAATCTGTCAATTTCTGCAATTCCAGCTTGTGTAGCAAGTGAGAGCTGCAAGTATCAGTTTTGTGTTCTAAATTTGAGTCAGTTACATTAGTTCTTCTTGGTTTTTGCATTCAATTTCAGTTGCTTGAGTCGTTTTGCTTGTGGTTTGTAGTTTTATTTCTGCAGCAATCTTTTTCTGCATTTCTGAATTTAGATTGCTGCAATTCAGCTTCAAATTCTGCTATTCAGAATTAATTCCTGCAATTCTGGGTTATTTCAGCAACTTTAGTCATCAGTCTCTGAAGTTTATATCAAGAGAACTTGGGATCTTCTCACCTTTCTGAACATGAAGTTTTTTTTGCAATTAAACTCAGCTTTCGAACTGATATAAGCAATCAATTCATTTCTGAACTTGTTGATTTCAATACTGTTGAAATTCTGCTTCAGTTCTGATTTCCTTCACTCACTTCTGTTTAGCACTCTTCGAATGGGTTGTTTTCCAAGTTGTATCAATCAAATTCAATTCTGAAGTGCCAAGTCACAGTTCTGCATTTGGCAGCAGCTCTCGGCACAAGAAAACCTTCTTGAGTATCAAGTTGCTTCATCCTTTTCACTATGTTTCAAAGGAAATTCTAGCATTAGTTTGTGTCAAGTTGAATGTAAATTTTAATGTGTTTTTAAGCTTGAAATCAACTTCCTGCGTAGTCAGCTCGGTTTTAAATTGAAATCTCGCAATTTCAGCAAGTTAAGTTTGCAAATTCTGCACTTGTATCAAGAGGAAGTTTAGGCATTGTTTATCTCAGTTGGGTATCAAGTTTGTAAATGGCTTGCATTTTGTATCCAGTTTAATGTTCATATCTGCAATTAGATCGTTGTATTATGCATGAGTAACAGTTGAAGATTTAGCCCATTGTATCGAGTGTGGTTGCCTTGGTTAATTCGGTTTTCTATTGATTGAGTGTTAAATGTCATCACTTGTTTAGTCATGAGTTAAGTTTCCCTTCTTCTCATTTCATTTTCATTCCTAATCGCAATTCAAACCCAAATTCCATTTGAAACCCAAAAACACAAACGACACATAAATACGAGCGCGAATCAAACAACGTCAACTAGCCCCGAGAAAAATACGACCTGTGGCCCCTATATTACATTTTCATACTTTTGATTGTAAAAGGGTTTCCAGTTATTCATTCACATTTAAATTCTGATGGTCCCACAACTTTCGTGACAATTTAATCTAGTAGATTCGGGATTGTCAGTCATCAAGAGGAGGAGGACGACGAAGAGAGCTCATCGGAGATGAGTATCAATGAAGGGGGAGAGTCGTCTGACGAAAGCAGCAGCGACGAGGAACCACTAAGCAGCAAATACAACGACATGGTAAGTGAGGTATGTAAATTACCTCCCGACAAACTTTTTTCTATTTTAAAATCTGTTTTGAATAGTTTATGCAAAAAGAGGAGAAAGATATTGAGGTTGAAAAAGGAGTTATCAACATCATGTCCATTAAGTATGTTCAATAACTTAAAAAGTAAAAATGAAAATCTAAAAAATTTAGTTAAGAAATTGGAATGTGATATTACATGCCAGCGACAGAAAAAGAATCATTATCCTGAGGGGCTGAACTGGTATCTTAAGAATTACAAGGGCCAACTTAGGAAAATACCAAGAAATTATGTGCCCCCTAAATTTTTAACTAACCCGGTTGATAGTAACCTATTTTGGATTCCTAAATCTGTCTTAAATTAATTTTTGTTGCAGATATTGACTAACAATTTTTATTGTGTGTCATTTTTTTTAAATTCAGTACAATTTTTTGTTACTTAAGGAAAGTTGGTTATACACTTGAAACTTTTTGAAAATTTTCGAACACGCTTAGAATTTTTATGATTTTTTGAACACTCTTCGAATTTTTAAGAATTCGAAGGAAAAAGAGTTTAACTAGATCCAATTTTTTAGAATCTATAAATTGAATGTTGACTTTGTCAAAATTATTTTTGAATTTTTTAAGTCCATTTAGAATTTAAAGAAATTTTTTTTAATGTAATTATATTTTCTTTAATTTGAAAAATTCTTGAAAATGCTATTTTTGAAAACTAAATTTTTTAAATCTTTTAAGCTTTAGTTAAACACTTCATTTTTTTTTCACAATATGCTAACTTTTTTTCGTCCCCGGTTTATTAGTCCCCGATTTTTGCTGTGATCAAAGGGGGAGAGTAGGCTAGTGTACAGGGGGAGATTATAGATTTGCATTGAAACATCTTTTTCATGCTTAACCTGTTTATTTAATTTTACTATTTTTTACTTATTTGGTTTAACCCTAACTGAACCTGGGTTGATGCACATCAAAAAGGGAGAGATTGTTGGTGCCCCGGTAAGTTTTGATGTAATCAACCAGGTTAAGTTAGGTCCTGGTATGTTTAATCTCTCTGCTAAGTGTGCAGGAGCTTAAGTACGGAGGAAGTCGAGCGTAAGACGTAGCGGACGAGAATGATTGTGCAGGGAAGTGAGCCGACAGGCTCAGTACAATCTGAGGGACGCGGAAGCTGCGGAAGAGTACACCGGTGGAGCGAGAAGGACGTGCGCGGTACCCGAGGGACAAGAAGCCGGGAGGAAGGACGCTCGAGGGGCAAAAGGCCGGAGTCAGGTTCGGGTGAGCCTAACTCTGGTTGGCCGAAAATCACCCAGAAAATGAACCAAAAGACTAGTCAGTTTGACCAAGTCAAACCAGGCACCTGAAACAAAAATAATTTTATTTGTTGTTGTGAAGATTCGAACCAGCAACCTCGCCTGTGTATATTACCAACCTTACTGACTGGGATAAAGAGGAGATATGATTAAAGTTGTTGCGAGCAGATGATAAAGTTATTTATCTGTTGCGAGCAGAAGAACCAAAAGGCTAGTCGCCCGAAAAAAAAAAGTTGAAATTGTTGCTAAGAGGAATTGAACCCAAGACCTCGAGAACAGAGGCTGCCAAGCTTACCAGTTGGGATAAAGGTCAGAAACAGTTTGTTCTTGCCGATATTCTTACTTGGAGATTACAATAACAATTTCAAGCAGAAGATAAAAATTCCTTTATCTCATAAAGGATAAAGCCTTATCCTTTAATCAGATCCAATGGATGCAGGTTAATCCCATCCAAGATCAACCATCCAGATTACATCCATGGATTCCTCAACAATCAACAATCCAGATTTATTCTCTTAGGCTATAAATAGACTTAGAATTTAGAATTAAAGGCATCAATTGAATTGTAACCTCTCTAAGTCTTCAGTGCTACAACTGTAAAGGCTTCTCCGCCTGAAGGAGTTCTGCTTGAGCGTTAACCGCCTTGGAAGCAACGTTCCAGTTGCAACCAAGTTTTTTTTAGACGAGTCTTATCTCCATTATTTTTCATAACCGTCTATTCACCCCCCTCTAGCCGGTCCACCCCATCCAACACCTTCTTGACCGCTGCGTCTTCTGCTCGACTTCCTGCGCTCCGAAGCTCCTGCACACTTAGACATAGGGATCAAACATAACATGACCTAACGTGATTCAGTTTACCACATCAAAACTCACCTGGAGTACTTATACTAATTTCATAGGATACTAAGAAATATATTCGAATAATTTATTATGTTATTATTATTTTACCGCTATAATTTCTTATTCGATTTTTAAAGAATATGACTGATTTTGCTCTAGTAGCAAATTCAGCTATTCAAGCTTTGTTAGATTCAAATGAGATACCACAACAGATAAGAGATAAAGGGGATAGTGTGGATAACAATGCAACTGAGGATGATAATGTTGGTTCTTGGATGGCTATAGAGGGGGGGTGAATGTAGCCAGACGCTCAAATTGCTCCCCTTTTTGAAACTCTTCTTTCTGTGTGATCATATTAGCAGCGGAAACAACAACACAGAAAGAAAACAAGGAAAGAAAGCAAACTGACGCTAACACCACGATGTACAAGGTTCGAGGATAACTTGCCCTTACTCCTTGGCGTGCCCGTAAGGTGGGCGATCCCTTGATCGTCGGCAGATCATGCCCTGGTGAACCCGGATATAGCAAGCCTCCTTCTCGGTGGAGAAACCTCTCCACAAGTGTCTCAATCAGATAACAATTAAGCTCACGAGACTAAGAAGGAAAACTCTCACAAGAATGTAGCAGAAAAACACTTAAGCACGAAGCAATAGAGAGCACACGAACAACCCAGCCAAACTCCTCAGGTTTTCTGTCTGTTCATCCTTCCCGCTCCTCTGCTTCCAGCTTCGTCTTAAGCCTCTTCTCCTCGTCGCCAAGCTTCGTCAGCATCCACTGAGCACAGCCTGAACCCACTGACCTCCTTGAGCACTCAGTCCACCGAAGACCTCTTCAGCTGAGCCTCCGTCAGTCGCCAGCCGCTCCTCAGAAGCCGTTGAAACCTGAGAAGAGAAAACATCCAAACCTGACGTGAAGAAAGTCTCCAGTTGACCCTCCTCCTTTGTTTGGGTAATCCTCCATTACCTGCAAGCTCATCAGACGCTTAGCAAAGCATATCACAAGGATATCATAGTGTATCAGAGAAAGCGTAGAGAAAACAGACGCGATCAGAGCATCTGACATTAATTTCAAAATAAAGTTACAGCTACTGATCGGTCACCAGACCGATCAGAGAGGACCCTGATCGGTCACCAGACCGATCAAGGTAAGCCCTGACCGATCAGGCTCCAGCCTGATCGGTCCACAGTGAGAAACCAGAAATCGCGAACTCCTTGTGATCGGTCACCCTAACCGATCACAAATCGTGGATCGGTCACCGGACTGATCCAACACTTAGCTGGGTTTCCTCCAGCTTCCTCAGCCACAACCCCTGATCGGTCTGGTGACCGATCAGGATCCATCCTGATCGGTCAAAATGAGGAACTCGCGATATTTGATCGGTCCAGCAGACCGATCAAGAGTTTCTCCCCAAGGCTACTGAACTCTCTCTGATCGTTCACCAACTATTCTAGGTCCATCAGTGACTTTTCACCGAAACTCACTGATTCATCTTAGAAATAATATGTTTACGACTTTGATTTCTCTAAATCAAATCTTATTAAATTAAGAGACAGATTACCTTAATTCAACCACATATTATTTTCATGAAAATCATATTTAAGGAAATATACTCTATAGGAAACAATTTTACTAATTAATTTTGGAGACAATAATATGTAAGAGCATCACCTCATAAATCAAATAAGGAAATTATCGTTTGAGAATCACCTCAAAAAATTTTTTCAAGATTTGATCACATATTTTAGTTATGGAAAATTAATATCAATAACTTAATTTGGACGGCTCCCCGAGGCTCAATCCAAAATAAGTATTTGACAGTTTAAATTCAATTTAGGAAATTTAATTACAACAACTAACATTAAATTGGATGACTCCCCGAGGCTCAATCCAAAATAAAGAATTTTGTAAATAATTTAATTTCCAATTATAAATTTAAATGCCAATTAATATTCGCATAATTTGTCTAGACTTTTTTGAAAGAAAGTGCACAAAATCGTGAGCTTTCCATAAATGGAAAGTTTCCAAAAATAAAAGGTTTTCAGAATAATTGTAAGTTTCTGGTATAAAGAAAACTTACGTTTTTCCAAAATTGGAAAGTTTCCAAAAATGGAAAGTTTTCACAATTATCATAAAATTTCAGAAACAGAGATATTTCAAAAGTTTACGAAATTTCATGAGGATTTCCAAACTTTGAAATTCCTAAATCGAAAATTTACCATAATTGGAAAGTTTTCATAATTGAAAAATTTTCTAAAATTGAGATCATGACAAAGCTTTCCGCAAAACAATTATATGATTATGTCGAACACAAACCTCGGCTCTGATACCACTGTTGGGACTGGGTGCATGTTGACATGGATGCGGGTTCGTAATTTCAAAATTAATTACGTGCAGCGGAAGGTTTAGCATAAATAATTTCTCTAAATCATTTAACCACACATCTAAGCATGCAATTTTATATTGTGTAGATATGATCATATATTTAAAATTTTACAGAAACATAAACTAATTTACGTATTACCTCGCGTAACTCGAAGGAAGGGACGAGATCCAACCGTAAGCATCCCTTGGAAGCTCCGCCTCTATTCGCGTCCACGCAGAGTATCTTCGGGATGACTTCGCAAAGCCACGAGTTTCGTGTTCTCGAGAACTACTAGATTCTCGGAGAACGCGACAAGAATAACCAAGAGAGAAGTCGGGAGACTAACCACAAAAGGATAGCCGGAATCAAAATTCCGACGAAGCAAAAGAAGAGGCTGGTTGGCGCACGGCAAGAAGGGGAGAAGAGAAGGAGAGAAAGAGAGGGAGAGAGCCTATGCCTTCATCTCTATGATTCACCCCCAAGCCTTGCCTTGGGTCCTTTATATAGTGGTCTCTCAACCATCAAGCCTCTCAAATATGGAATAATATTCCATCATGCCAAGTTTGATTTTATATCATGGTTAAAATCATATTTTAATTCATGATAAAAATCTTCTCTCCTATGGAATAAATTTCCTTATCATGGTAAATCAATCCATGATTGATTTTATAAAATAAACCAATCCATGGTTCATTTTAATTTTCATGAAAAATAAACCAAACCTTGGTTTATTATATAAAAATTTATATCATCCATAATTTTATAAAACAAACCACACTTGGTTTATTTTATAAATTAAACCAAAAACTTGGTTCTCTCCCTTTGTTGTGGCCGGCCAAGCAAAGAGGATGGAGGCCCTCTTTGGCCGGCCCATCCAATCCAAGCCCCAATGAATTAAACTTATTTAATTCATCTATTAAGTCTTCAAAAGACTTAGCCATTTTACGCTTCCGATGCGTCTCTGAAAAATTCAGATTCGACTTATCGTTTGGTTCAACCAAACTTAATCTCTCTTGATTAGAAAATCCAATTTTCAACTCGTTTTAAATCCCTCGGATTACTCGTAGTGCGTGTGACTAAATAGGTTTTCGATTTATGTTGGCCGTCTATAATTAATCAATTAATTATAGAACGATCATGAGTGACACCTAGTAGTACATCATGATCCCCAATTAATCGAAAGATCAACGGTTGACCTCAGAAACAATTCTGAAACCCTTCAGCAGCTATAATGAATCGTGCCTCATTCCCTTCACCATCTTATACCCACTTGGCTCAGGACATGGTCTATGTGTGTCAGTCCCCACTAGGCTGACTACGTCACACCTAGCCCAAGTAACGTTTTCTCGTCCTACGGATTCTAATTACTCTCATGTATTTAAGAGATTCATACTCTGAACATGTCATGCTCTGGCCAGAGGCTTCGAGTAACAATCCGACGATAGGCCTCGGGTATACATCTCCTCGCAAGGAGTGGTGAATCTTTTGTACGATGTTCAAACATCTTCAGACACTTCGGCTTATACCCAATCATCCTGGGTCCACACCTCCTTGGAGATGCTTGCTTAAGATGTCAAAGTATAAGTCTCCATGACCAAGATGACTTGAACACCGCAAGTCAAAGGAACATCGCACTTAAGCTGCAGTGAGAACTTCACTGACATATCTATATGTAGACTACCATATGAAGTTTTACAGACGGTCACTCCAATGAACTAGTTCCCTTAACTAGCATTCATGTTTATCTTCGGACATCTCAATGTCACCAGCCAGTGAGAATCAGCTGATTAGAGAATAACCCATGCTAGTCTCAACAGAATTGATAGTGTTCGTATTTATCAATTCATCGACTAGGGACAATTTCAATACTTCACAATTGCACATGTAGAGATAATCACTAGTTGTGAATTTATCACAAATTCTCTCATGCTGTGAATTGTATTGCGAACATTCAGTAAATGAGTTTAAGATCTCAATCAAATACATAAACATGTATACTCAAATAGTGAATATTCATTTATTAGAATAAATGATTACAATCATAAGGCGATTTGTAAAATACGGCAATTCGAAAATCCGGACCAGAAAATTTTTCGGAATTTTTCCGGATAGAGTCTAGGGTTTCCGGCATATGGGAGGAGCCCAAGGGGCTTTATTGTAAAAATTTAAAACTTATCAAGGGTTTCGGATAAGCTCTTAAATTATGAGAGGGTAATTAACTTATCCTTAAAGTTTTATTGAGATGGATTATATTAAATAGGAGGGTCAAATGGCAAAAACTCTTACCCTAAGGGTAGAGTGGGAAATTGAGTAAAAGGTAGGGGCTTTTGTGCAAAAAGGGACCCCCCTTTTATTAAACTCTTGGCGTGCCCTAGCTACACTCGACCTTTCTCCCTTGCGCCGACTCCTCCCCTCGTGCCCAAGCCGCTGCCAAAGCCATGCGGACCCGCTCCTTCTTCTTCCCTTCTCGAGTGCCCCAGCCACAGACCACGCCTGACTGTCTTCTTCCCTTCTCGCGTGCCCTAGCCGCAGTTGAAGCCACTCCCCCGATTCTCCTTTCCCCTTGCCTTCTCGAGCCCTACTCGAAGTCGAGGCCGAGCCGACGGCAACTGCTTGCATTTCTACACACGCGGACGAAGGACGACGTTAAGCTACAATCGGAGGAGGGTTTGCGATGCTGGAATTCTGAGATTCTTGTTTGCTTCCGAGGATCCCATTTGCTCGGTGTGCCCTGTGCGAGTAGCTCGACGCTGCCGATGATCCTCTCCCACCTCCTCCGGCGATTGTGAGGGTTCCTGTGATCTTCAAGGCTGAGCAAGCTGTCTGTGCTAGCCATCGCAGAGGTAAGGACACAGAATTGGGTCGATCATGGATAGAGCAGGTTTTCCCTTATAGTTGTTCTATTGGGACTATGATTTCTGGATTACGTATTGATGTTTTGACCCTTTTGGAATTGAGTTCAGATTGTGGATTGGAATTTAGACCTTGGATCTGGCATCTACGGAATTTCTTCTCACTGTTGCTCAGGTGGTTTGCTGAGACGGTGATCAACGGAGGTAAGATTTGGTTATTTCATATTAATCTAGGATGTATGTTCTGTGGGTGGAGTCCTTAGGGTTCTTGGATTTGAAACAGGGACTTGACACCTTGAATGGGCTTGCCGTGAGCCCCATTTGGAATGAAACAGTTAAGTCTTGCTTAGATAAGTAATGTCTTCAATTTGGACGAGCTTGTGATTGCCACCTTTAGATTCATTACCTGTTCAATTCAAATATGGTTGGTTGAGGTTAATACCTTAGAAGATTTGTCAGATTTGGGTAATCATATGTTCTGATTTGGATCATGATTTCTAAACCATGGGTAGTTATGGTTGATCGATTATCTTAGTGAGTTTTTGTCATTAATAACTCTATTTCCCTATTTAATGCTTTAGTGAGAGCTACCTTATGGGACATGACCTTGGTTTTAGATTAGGTACTGATTGGACAAGGTGATTGAACTTGGGCTTGGATTAAAGAATAAAACTAACCTCTATGTTTAAGGTTTTAAATTTGGGATTTATCATTAGGATTAGGACGATCCTAATAAGGTTGTGTTACATTAGCTATTTGGTATTGGTGTAAATAGCTAAATAACTATGCCTTTGATATAGGACTCTGACTAGGTTACTCCGCTTGATCGTGGGGCTTCATACTCTATTCGGACTACATTCTTGAGGCGGGTACCCTTGACTTATCTCTTTTGATATTGTCATGTTGTTATGCATAGACTGTTATAGATAACAGTAAGACTATATGCTATCCTGGTTTAATATGCCTGTTCTGGATACTTGTTAGTTATCCCTGGTTTAATATGCCTGTCCTGGATACTTGTTAGTTATCCCTACGTTATTATGCCTGTTCTGGATACTTGTTAGTTATCCCTGAGTTATTATGCCTGCCCTGGATACTTGTTAGTTATCCCTGAGTTATTATGCATGTTCTGGATACTCGTTAGTTATCCTTGAGTTATTATGCCTGTCCTGAATACTTGTTAGTTATCCCTGGTTTAATATGCCTGTCCTGGATACTTGTTAGTTATCCCTACGTTATTATGCCTGTCCTGGATACTTGTTAGTTATCCCTGGTTTAATATACCTGTCCTGGATACTTGTTAGTTATCCCTACGTTATTATGCCTGTTCTGGATACTTGTTAGTTATCCCTGAGTTATTATGCCTGTCCTGGATACTTGTTAGTTATCCCTGAGTTATTATGCCTGTTCTGGATACTTGTTAGTTATCCCTGAGTTATTATGCCTGTCCTGGATACTTGTTAGTTATCCCTGAGTTATTATGCTGGTTCTGGATATTTGTTAGTTATCCCTGAGTTATTATGCTTGTTCTGGATATTTGTTGGTTATCCCTGAGTTATTATGTTGTTAGTTCCATACAGTCTCAGGTATTGTCATATCTATATGTATGCTTAGGGATCGTGATGTATCTCTTGCACTTGACATTGAGGGATCAGTAGTTTCCGGCCAGTATACCTTGTAGGTTACCTTTATTTCCTGTTATAGGATTTCAGACTGAGACTTAGTATACTGAGGACTGGGTGAGGGGTTGCATGTGTTAGTCATGCACCATACCTGCACTGTTGCATGCCGGCGATCAGCGACTCCCTTGTGGTTGAGCATAATCGTCTTCCGGCACATGATATGCACACACGACCACTCATGGGTTAGTGGATACCGCTGGGTGTGTGCATTTGCTCTGTACTGCTCCGCTCGTCCGCTCATGGGTAGTGGTTTCGGAGCGTGGTAGCAGGCAGGGATCCCTTCTCTACCCATAGACCAGAGAAGATGAGAGAGAGATCTCCCCCATATATACATGGGGCGGAGTGATAGCTCCACCAGCATCCTGTCCACTCGGTCACTCAGGAGCAGTGATGGCAGAGTGCGGACAGTGTCACCGCTCTACCCACTCGGCCGACACAGTATCGCCTGTCTCGGTGGCTTGACTGGAGTTAGGGTGTGACCATGACATTGCATCATGTGCATATGATGCATTTATGCATTAATTGTGTTTGTTGTATTTACTTGCTGCACTTGTTTGACATGCATATACTGGAGACTTGTTATCTGAGATTATATGTCTATTGGTGCTCCATAGGTATTGATTACCCTCTTTTCAGGTTAGATGGATTCTGGTATGTATCTTGATTCAGTATCTTCAGTATACCCTTTTGTTCATATGAGACCGTATCAGCGTAGACTCCTATTGTTATTATAACTTTCTACGCATATCTGTTGGGTATTCGCTGAGTTATGGACTCACCCCGTTGCCATATATGTTTTTATTTCAGGTTGAGATACTTGGAGTCGCCAGAAGATCCCAGCAGCCAGTCCCTACCCATCGCAACGACATGGTTTCGTTTTGTACTTTGTAGTGTATTGGTTTATATTTCTTGTAGCGATATGTATATGTCGTATGTGTCGTGAGCCCTAAGGGGTTGTTGTATTTGTTGTTTCGTCATAAGTCGGACCGGTCCGCAGTCAGGTATGATTTATTTTGTGTTATGGTCAGTTCATGTTTTAGTTTTGAGGCCTGAGGCCAAATTATTATTTGCGTGTGTGTTTGGATAGTGTATGTATGTGTAAATTGTCCGCCGGACAGGGGAGATGCTGTCCGATTTTATATTGGAACAGCGGCTCTTGGGTCTCGGGGCGTGACACGATTGTCTTAGGACACTTCTCTCATATCACTAACAAACTCCCACTTGGCCTAATGTCAATCGCTACGGTACCCAATACCACAGGCTCTAACATGACCCTCAAACTTGCTTTGAGGCAAGGCCTTAGTTAAAGGATCCGCTAAATTCCTTTCAGTGAGAATTTTCTCAATTTGTATATCATTCCTACTTATAATCTCTCTAATCAGATGATAACGGCGGAGCACATGTTTGGATCGCTGATGAGACCTTGGTTCCTTTGCTTGTGCAATAGCTCCATTGTTGTCGCAGTAAACCGGTATTGCTTCATCAATGGTTGGAACCACACCAAGTTCTGAGACAAACTTTTTGATCTAGACTGCTTCCTTTGCTGCTTCCGAAACTGCAATATATTCCGCTTCCGTGGTAGAATCCGCTACGGTGTCTTGCTTGGAACTCTTCCAACTTATTGCGCCTCCATTCAAAATAAATACGTATCCGGACTGAGATTTGGAGTCATCCTTATCTATCTAGAAACTGGCATCTGTATACCCACGTATTACCATATCACCTTCTCCATATATTAGGAACACATCCTTAGTGTTTCTTAAGTACTTGAGGATTGTCTTGACAGTCGCCCAATGATCCATTCCTGGATCAGACTGGTATCTGCTTGTGATGCTCAGAGCATACGATACATCGGGCCTAGTACATAACATAGCATACATGATAGATCCTATCGCGGATGCATAAGGAATCTTATTCATGCAAACCCTCTCGTCTTCTGTGCGCGGACACATAGACTTCGAAAGGTTGATCCTATGCCTGATGGGAAGGTAACCTTTCTTGAATTCCGACATGCTAAACCTTTCTAGCACTCGGTCTATATATGCAGACTGCGAAAAACCAAGCAACCGTTTTGATCTATCTCTATAGATTTTAATCCCAAGGATATAGGTTGCTTCTCCCAGGTCTTTCATGGAGAAAGTTTTGGACAACCAAATTTTAACTGACTGTAAGACTGATATATCGTTTCCTATATGTAATATGTCATCGACATATAACACTAGGAATACGATTGCACTCCCACTAACCTTCTTGTATACACAAGGTTCGTCAGGATTTTGTGAGAAATCAAACTCTTTGATTGTCTCATCAAAACGGATGTTCCAGCTCCTGGATGCTTGCTTTAGTCCATATATGGATCGTCGAAGCTTGCATACTTTGGTTTTATTAACCGATGTGAAACCTTCATGTTGTATCATGTATACATCCTCAAGCAGGTTTTCATTAAGGAAAGTTGTTTTCACATCCATTTACCATATCTCATAATCATAATGAGCTGCTATGGCCAGGAGCATCCGAATGGATTTAAGCATAGCTACTGGCGAATAGGTTTCGTCATAATCAATTCTTTGTTTCTGATGATATCCTTTTGCCACCAATCTAGCCTTAAAGGTAACAACATTACCTTCCATGTCGGTTTTCTTCTTGAAAACCCACTTGCACCCTATGAGCTTAATCCCTTTAGGTGGGTTAACCAAGTCCCATACTTGATTTTTGTACATGAAATCCATTTCCGACTTCATAGCTTCAAGTCATTTATCCCTTTCTGAATTTTTCAGAACATCTTCATAACTGATAGGTTCGTCATCGTTAATGAGTAACACGTCGTTCGATTCACTTATGAGAAATCCGTATCTCTCTGGAATATTACGTGTCCTATCAGACCTACGAAGAAGTGGTGTTGTTTTAGGTTCAACTGATAGCTCATCATTATGAGTTATTGGTTGTGGGTCTAGACTAGGTGTCTCTGTAATGTCTATTGGAGTTTCTTGAACTTCTTCAAGTTCAATGCTACTCCCACTGTTTTCTTGTAAAAGAAATTCTTTTTCTAGAAATACAGCATGCCTTGAAACAAACACCTTTTGTTCTAAGGGATAATAGAATTGGTAACCCTTCGTTTCCTTAGGGTAACCAATAAATAGACATTTATCAGACTTAGCATCCAATTTGTCTGATATAGTCCGCTTTACATAAGCAGGACAACCCCATATCTTTAGGTGAGATAAATGAGGTTTCTTACTATTCCACGTCTCATATGGAGTAGTAGAGACTACCTTGGTCGAGACTCTGTTTAGTAAGTAAACAACTGTCTTAAGCGCATAGCCCCAAAAGGATTTTGGAAGAGTTGCATGATTCATCATAGATCTAACCATGTCCATCAAGGTTCGGTTACGCCTCTCAGATACACCATTATGCTGTGGTGTATATAGCGGAGTCCATTGAGACAATATCCCATTGTGCCTAAGATAATCTTGAAACTCTTGACTTAAGTATTCACCACCCCGATCGGATCGAAGTATCTTAATACTTTTGCCAAGCTGTTTCTCTACTTCACTTCTGAACTCTTTGAATTTCTCAAAAGCTTCAGATTTGTGTTTCATTAAGAACACATACCCGAATCGTGAGTGATCATCGATAAAGGTAATGAAGTAGCTATAGCCTCCTTGTGCAAGAGTTGACATTGGTCCACATACATCAGTATGTATTAGACCAAGCAATTCTCCCACTGGTTTACCTTTTTCGGAAAAAGGTAATTTGGTCATCTTGCCTTTTAAGCATGATTCACATGTATCAAATGAACCGGGTTCAAATGATTCCAGAATTCCACATCGGTGTAATTTGGTCATGCATTTCTTACTTACATGGCCAAGACGACAATGCCACATATAAGAGTCTATTTGATTATCTATTCGAGCACGTTTGTTGCTAACTTCGATATTGAAAACATCACCGGATAAATCTAACGTGTAGATACCATTGCATAAAGTTCCGGTCCCATAAAGAACACCATTTAAAGTTATGTAACAACAATTGTTACTAAAAGTTAAATGATAACCCTTTTCATTCAAGCATGAAATAGATGCAATGTTCTTTATTAACGAAGGAACAAAATAACAATTATCCAATTCTAAGACAAGTCCAGTAGGGAGCTTTAGCAAATATGTTCCGATGGCAACAGCAGCAATCTTTGCTCCATTTCCAACTCGCAAATTCGATTCTCCCTTGACGAGTCTTCTTCTATTCCTTAGCCCCTGTATGTCATTACATATATGTGAGCTACACCCAGTATCAAGTACCCAGGTGTCCGAGGAAATAGAGTGACCCGACTTCTTCTTCAAGGACTCAAGATAAACCTTGCAGTTTCTTCGCCAGTGGCCCTCCTTGCCGCAGTGATGACAAGTGCCTTTTGGTGCCTTTTCAATATTTTTGGCCTTTTTCTTCCTTCCCTTATTTTTTTCTTTGGGCTTCCTCTTAGAGCCTTTCTTTGAGGAACCAACTAACAGTACCGTCTTCTCATCCTGCTTTACAGAAAGCTCTACAGTCTTCAGCAGGTTAAGCAACTCAGGAATGGTAGTCTCCAGTTTGTTCATTCGATAGTTCATCACAAACTGTGAGTAACTCTTGGGCAAACAATGCAGAATTAAGTCAATACTTAGTTCGTGATCCATTGCAAATCTGAGTGTGCCTAGTCGCTCAATGTATCCCAACATCTTCAACACAAACTGTGAAACAGAAGTGCCTTCCTGCATCTTAGAGGTGAAGAGGAGTCTGGAGACCTCAAACCTTTCGGATCTCGCCTACTCGTCAAACAACTCATGAAGATGGAAGACGATGGTATGAGCATCCATATGCTCATGCTGCTTTTGTAGCTCAGGTACTATAGCGGTAAGCATGATGCAACTCTCAAGTTCAGAATCGGCCACATGTTTCTGATAGACCACTTACTGGTCTGGAGTTGCATCTTCAGGAGGATGGTTGGGAAGTTGTTCTTCAAAGACATAAGCAAGCTTTTCTGCCTTGAGGACTATCCTCAGGTTTCGAAGCCAGTCCATGAAGTTTGACCCAGTCAGCTTATTGGTGTCCAAAATGGAACGCAAATTCAGAGAAGACATGATCAGGTGATTATCCTAGAAATACAAATTGAGGTTATGTGATGAGAATGATAAAGAATACATCAATATACATTAATTAAATTCTATTTATTTTTCGAATTGAATAACCCTTTTTATCAATTCGGGAGATCGTAGGAACCTCTCCAAATAGGTTGATATCCAACAATAGATAAGAATAACCATGGCTAGAGTCCATCAAGTTATTCTTAGCTATGAAGGTAGGTAATTATACCGATTACATATTATACATATGTAACTATCACATTATGCTATCAACTAATTAAATGTTTGCATAAATCATTGGGTTGTTAACTCATTAACAAGTATGCAACAATATACATAGCACCCAACTACACCTCTCTTTACATCGACCTTGGCTGTGGCACAATCGATGGTCCAAGCTTAAGGCTGGCCCATTAATCAAGAAATAGTTTTAATATGGTTAGAGCTCATTCAACCGTTTAGTCAGGCTTGGATGTGTCCAACAACCAAAACTAAGGATTGACCTCTAACTCCAACTATATTAATCATAAACTAATTCCATGGTTTGAACATGTTGAGGTTCAAGCCGGGCATGGATGTGTCCATCAACCCAAACGAGAAACAAAACTCCGGTTCTAACCATATTAATGGAAGGTGTTGGCCTTAATATTTTGTAAGGGTTTTGGGTCTCATCCTTTTCTTTTATGCACATTCATAACATATAATTATGTCATGTTCTAACGATTTTCTTAATAAAGTATATATGTGACTTTATTTATCAAGTCTCATTAATTAAATTAGGAACCGGATTTCCTAATTCTAATTTCATACTTTATTCAAGGAATTGTTTTGGGAAACAATTTCCTGAATTATCATAATCAATTTCGGAAATAATATGTTTAAGACTTTGATTTCTTTAAATCAAATCTTATTAAATTAAGAGACAGATTCCCTTAATTCAACCACATATTATTTTCATGAAAATCTTATTTAAGGAAATATACTCTATAGGAAACAATTTTTCTAATTAATTTTGGAGACAATAATATGTAAGAGCATCATCTCATAAATCAAATAAGGAAATTATCGTTTGAGAATCACCTAAAAAAATTTCCAAGATTTGATCACATATTTTAGTTATGGAAAATTAATATCAATAACTTAATTTGGACGGCTCCCCGAGGCTCAATCCAAAATAAGTATTTGAACGTTTAAATTCAATTTAGGAAATTTAATTATTGTTGGAACCCGGATGGCTAGAGAGGGAGGGGGGGGTGAATATAGCCAATCACTTGAACTTAGACACTAATCGAATTTCTACACTCATAGTTGTTAGTAGCACAGCGGAACACAAGAAAAGAGTATGCAGAAATTCAGAAAAAAAAAAGCAAAACAACACCACTAGCAAGACCGCTAACAAGGAGGGTTTACAAGGTTCGGGGATAACTTGCCCCTACTCCTTGGCGTGCCCTTAAGGTGGGCGATCCCTTGATCGTCGGCAGATCAAGCCCCGGTTATCACCGGATAGAAAGCAACCTCCTTCTCGGTGGAGAAACCTCTCCACAGCGTTTCAATCACAGATTTAAGATTAAGCACAAAGAAATAACAAGAAGGATCTTACTCAAGCACTTAGCAAAGACAAGAACACAGCAAGCTTTCCTGAGCTCCACCCAGCGGCGATCTCACGCAAGAAACCCTTCCTCGTGTCTTCCCGCTGTCGGACTCCAAGCCTCTTGTTCTCTCCTTCAAGCGCTCAAGTAATGGATGATTGCTTCAAGATTGCAGTAGCTTGCTCAAGGTGGTGAAACTTTAGAACGCGCAAGCTAGATGTGGAGAACACAAGGCGCAGCAAGAACTTAGTTCGCGAACCCTTGCTTCATCGAAGCCTTCTTCCGCCCTTTTGTTTCTCCACTCAGCACCAGGTGACAGCATCTCCTGTAGCCTCCAGCTGCTTCCCTGCCAACGCCAGGTACCACTGAGCTCTCCCTGGACTTCGTGAGGTCCCCTCAGCCAAGCTCCAGTCTGCAGCTCCGGCCGTTGCAACCTGAGATGGAAAATGGACAAACCTGCTCCAAGGAAAGCCTCCATTGACTTCTCCTTGAGTGTTTGAATTCTCCCCTGTCACCTGCTGCTTAATCAGTGTGTTAGAGCAGCATATCAAACAGCATATCATATATCAGATGTTAAGCGCAGAGAATCGGATACGTTCAGACGCGATCAGAGCGTCTGACAGTGCATTTTGAATTAAAGTGATCGGTCATCGGACCGATCAGAGATCCTCCTGATCGGTCACCAGAACAATCAGGCTGGGTCCAGACCGATCAGGCTCCGTCCTGATCGGTCCCCAACGCTCGATTAGAAATCGTGATTTCTTTGGGACTCTCCTGGATCGATCACCAGACCGATCCCAGGTTGTGGATCAATCACCCGATCGATCCACCCCTTTATCGGGTGATTTCTGACCTTCGCAGTTCAGACCTCCTGATCGATCACCGGACCGATCAGGAAACCTCCTGATCGGTCACCAGACCGATCAGGTCGTGACCAGACCGATCAGGCTCTGTCTTGATCGATCATAGGGAGGAACCTGCGATGCTGGATCGTTCTCCAGAACGATCTGCACAGTGATCCTGATCGGTCACCAGACCGATCAGGAGCAATTCAGCAAGGGAACTCAACCTCATTGTTTGCTCCCTGATCGGTCACCAGACCGATCAGGAGCAAAGTAGTGGGTGAAACACATACTCCCTGATCGGTCACCAGACCGATCAGTCATCGCTGGATTGGTCACCAGACCGATCCACGAAGGAGCACCGTGCTAACTCCCTGATCGGTCACCAGACCGATCCAGGGGCTCCAACCTAGCCCTCCAAGCTAGGGTTTCATCCACCTTAGCCCTCCAAGCTAAGGATTTTTCACCTAACCCTCCAAGTTGGGAATTTGCACCTAACCCTCCAAGTTAGGACTTTTCACCTAGCCCTCCAAGCCAGGACTTTTCACCCAACTCTTCCGGATTAGGACTTTCCAAACCTAGCCCTCCAAGCTAGGACCTGACCCTCCAAGCCAGGACTTTTTCACCTAATTCTCCAAGATGGGAATTTGCACCTAACCCTCCAAGTTAGGACTTTTCACCTAGCCCTCCAAGCTAGGACTTTTCACCCACCTCTTCCTAATTAGGACTTTTCACACACCTAGCCCTCCAAGCTAGGATTTTCAACACCTAACCCTCCAGGTTAGGATTTTCCAACACCTAGCCCTCCAAGCCAGGATTTTCCATATCATGCCTGATCCCCGATCAGGACTTAATCATAATCAATAATTATCCACCTAAACTAAAATCGGTGTCAACACCAAAACAACAATCAGGGCCAGACTGCATCAACAATCTCCCCCTTTTTGTTGTTTGACAACCGGATTTTAAGTTTAGGGATTCTTAATCAAGTTTTTCAAATTTAGAATCATAGGGGAATCCAGATCCTCCCCCTACAACATGATCATCCTAAACTTAACCAACCAACAATTATAACAACTAACTTTAAATTGATGGCTCCCCGAGGCTCAATCCAAAAGAAAGAATTTTGTAAATAATTTAATTTCCAATTATAAATTTAAATGTCAATTAATATTCCCATAATTTGTCTAGATTTCTTGAAAGAAAGTGCCCAAAAGTGCGAGCTTTCCATAAATGGAAAGTTTCCAAAAATAAAAGGTTTTCAGAATAATTGTAAGTTTCTGGTACAAAGAAAACTTATGTTTTTCCAAAATGGAAAAATTTCCAAAATAGGAAATTTCCAAAATTAGAAAGTTTCCAAAAATGGAAAGTTTTCACAATTATCATAAAATTTCAGAAACAGAGATATTTCAAAAGTTTGCGAAATTTCATGAGGATTTCCAAACTTTGAAATTCCTAAATCCAAAATTTACCATAATTGGAAAGTTTTCATAATTGGAAAATTTTCTAAAATTGAGATCATGACAAAGCTTTCCGCAAAACAATTATATGATTATGTCGAACACAAACCTCGGCTCTGATACCATTGTTGGGACCGGGTGCATGTTGACATGGATGCGGGTTCGTAATTTCAAAATTAATTACGTGCAGCGGAAGGTTTAGCATAAATAATTTCTCTAAATCATTTAACCACATATCTAAGCATGCAATTTTATCTTGTATAGAAATGATCATATATTTAAAATTTTGTAGAAACATAAACTAATTTACGTATTACCTCGCGTAACTCGAAGGAAGGGATGAGATCCAACCGTAAGCATCCCTTGGAAGCTCCGCCTCTATTCGCGTCCACGCCGAGTATCTTCGGGATGACTTCGCAAAGCCACGAGTTTCGTGTTCTCGAGAACTACTAGATTCTCGGAGAACGCGACGAGAATAACCAAGAGAGAAGTCGGGAGACTAACCACAAAAGGATGGCCAGAATCAAAATTCCGGCGAAGCAAAAGAAGAGGCTGGTTGGCGCACGGCAAGAAGGGGAGAAGAGAAGGAGAGAAAGAGAGGGAGAGAGCCTATGCCTTCATCTCTACGATTCACCCCCAAGCCTTGCCTTGGGTCCTTTATATAGTGGCCTCTCAACCATCAAGCCTCTCAAATATGGAATAACTTATTCCATCATGCCAAGTTTGATTTTATATCACGGTTAAAATCATATTTTAATTCATGATAAAAATCTTCTCTCCTATGGAATAAATTTCCTTATCATGGTAAATCAATCCATGATTGATTTTATAAAATAAACCAATCCATGGTTCATTTTAATTTTCATGAAAAATAAACCAAACCTTGGTTTATTATATAAAAATTTATATCATCCATAATTTTATAAAACAAACCACACTTGGTTTATTTTATAAATTAAACCAAAAACTTGGTTCTCTCCCTTTGTTGTGGCCGGCCAAGCAAAGAGGATGGAGGCCCTCTTTGGTCGGCCCATCCAAGCCAAGCCCCAATGAATTAAACTTATTTAATTCATCTATTAAGTCTTCAAAAGACTTAGCCATTTTACGCTTCCGATGCGTCTCTGAAAAATTCAGATTCGACTTATCGTTTGGCTCAACCAAACTTAATCTCTCTTGATTGGAAAATCCAATTTTCAACTCGTTTTAAATCCCTCGGATTACTCGTAGTGCGTGTGACTAAATAGGCTTTCGATTTATGCTGGTCGTCTATAATTAATCAATTAATTATAGAACGATCATGAGTGGCACCTAGTAGTACATCATGATCCCCAATTAATCGAAAGATCAACGGTTGACCTCAGAAACAATTCTGAAACCCTTCAGCAGCTATAATGAATCGTGCCTCATTCCCTTCACCATCTTATACCCACTTGGTTCAGGACATGATCTTTGTGTGTCAGTCCCCACTAGGCTGACTACGTCACACCTAGCCCAAGTAACGTTTTCTCGTCCTACAGATTCTAATTACTCTCATGTATTTAAGAGATTTATACTCTGAACATGTCATATTCTGGCCAGAGGCTTCGAGTAACAATCCGACGATAGGCCTCGGGTATACATCTCCTCGCAAGGAGTGGTGAATCCTTTGTAGGCTTTCAAACATCTTCGGGCACTTCGGCTTATACCCAATCATCCTGGGTCCACACCTCCTTGGAGATGCTTGCTTAAGATGTCAAAGTCTAAGTCTTCATGACCAAGATGACTTGAACACCGCAAGTCAAAGGAACAACGCACTTAAGCTGCAGTGAGAACTTCACTGACATATCTATATGTAGACTACCATATGAAGTTTTACAGCCAGTCACTCCAATGAACTAGTTCCCTCAACTAGCATTCATGTTTATCTTCGGACATCTCAATGTCACCAGCCAGTGAGAATCAGTTGATTAGAGAATAACCCATGCTAGTCTCAACAGAATTGATAGTGTTCGTATTTATCAATTCATCGACTAGGGACAATTTCAATACTTCACAATTGCACATGTAGAGATAATCACTAGTTGTGAATTTATCACAAATTCTCTCATGCTGTGAATTGTATTGCGAACATTCAGTAAATGAGTTTAAGATCTCAATCAAATACATAAACATGTATACTCAAATAGTGAATATTCATTTATTAGAATAAATGATTACAATCATAAGGCGATTGCCTTAGGACACTTCTCTCATATCACTAACAAGCGTGACTTCAGGCTTTGCGTTTTAATATGAAATTAAGTGTTTTGATAGGTTTTTTTATATATTAATATATTTTTAAAATAGAAAAAAAATTTGAGCCACGTCGGGCCTGAATCAAAAGATTTCAGGCCCAACGTGAGCCTGAAATAAAAAATTTCAGGCCCAACGTGGGCCTGAAATAAAAATATTTCAGGCCCAGCGTGAGCCTGAAATCTATTGATTTCAGGTCAAGCGTGGGTCTGAAATCAATAGATTTCAGGCCCACGCTCTGTTTTTTTTCAAAAAAAAATTTATTTATTTATATATTTATTAAATATTATTTAATATATTAAATTTCTATTAATCAAATATAAGAATCATTTATTTATATTTTTAAATCACGTTGGATGAGATATTTTTTAACTAAAATATTTTTTCGATTTTTACCTTACGTTTTTTAGTTTAGCGTCGATTCCATAATATATTATTTTAAAATAAAAGTTTGAAAAAGCATGTGCAGACGTCTCGAAATTTGTTACTGAGAGAGAAAGAGAAAGACAGTACATAGCAGGAGGGATATAAGAGGAAGTTCACTAAAATGAGTGCGCCCTTTGGTGAAAATGAAACCATGGTACGCCTTTTGGTAAATACCAATTCTTGGGTACGCCCTTTGGTAAAAAGCTGAATATTATTAGAAGACTAATAATCTAAAATTTGAAACATGCAGCATAAAAACCCTCACTGGTAAAGTAATAGAGGTAGTAGATACTATGATTAATTAGGAGAAGAATTAGTATTTTGTGTGTATAAGAGACAACATGTGTTGGTGAGAAGCAAAAATAATAGAGAATTTGGATTTTAAGTTATGTTACATAGGAAAGAGTAAAACAAGAAATAGAGTTATTATTTTTGTCGATAGTTTTTGAAAAAATGAATTGTTGGAGCAGTTAGAAAGAGACTGGAATTATAACTCTCAAGACAGTAATGATGAAAGAAACTGTAAACGTATTTAGTATATATACATCTCAAGTAGGATAGATAAAAATAAATAAATAAAGATTTTGAGATAATTTAGATGAAATATTACATTAATATTTTTAATTTATCGTTCAAATCTAATTTTAGTTAATAAAAAAAATAAGAATTAACTTTGCCTTCTTCGTTTAGTTGTGGCATGTGAATTAGTTGTAGCTTAAGAGTCCACGTACGAAGCCAATTACTGTGGAAAGGACGATGCGTCACCAACCACGCACGCACGCACGCACGAGATACATCTACAAGTCATACTTGAGGTCCATGCATGTTGTTCTTGCGCTAGAAATTTTATGCATCCACTGCTTGTGCTACGCCCAATTGGGAGCATTATAAAAGGTGCAACATGAAGACTTTCCAGGGGTCACCCATCTTAGTACTGTTTTCGCCCAAGCATGTTTAACTTCGGAGTTCCGATGAGATCCGGTTTATTAGTGCTGATATATGATTGCACCCTGCAATTATATATATAGTTGTTATCTAGTAAATATTGAAGATCTACTTTGTGTTTAACTAAGGGAGCACCCAAACTAACTTGAGGAGTAGCTGAAATGTGCACGTACAGCAGTTTTATATTATATCTATCAAATGATACACTTGGTTTTGTAATTTTGAGTCCGACCCACTTCATTGGATTTGTTACTGTCCAAACCATCAGTCAACTGTAAGTGATCAATATTCTAATTGGGCATAATTAAGGAAACTCTATCAATACAATAATGTCAAATTAACATGAATTAGAAGCCTCTAGTAATGCAGAACAACATATATAGCATGTTCTAAACTCTCCAAAACCAATAATAAAATCATCTTGGTCCTTAACCCATGCTCTTGATGCAGGTTCAGAATCATCATTCCAATGGGATCTCGTTTTACACGCAATAAAACCTTTCATATCAATTGGAATGATTGCAATTATATATTAGCATTAATCCTGGCAAGGCATTATAAAGAAAACATCCTTCACTCCCTCTTATTTGACAATATAAGACTATATTTGGTGAGGGGTAATCATCCTTATAATATAATCAAGATTATATTATGAGATTGATTGCTTGATATAATTTTAAAGTTGTAATGTAATGTGAATTACAAATGTAATAAAGTTTTGTAATATGAATTATAAGACCCAATAACATGTAATCCAATTACATTCCAAGGCCAATTAGATTATAAATTTGATTACATTATTCCTAACCAAATATAGCTTAAATAATAGCATATTAACTTTCTCTCTAATGAATCAAGCTCACACATATCAAAGGAACTTAATGTAGCTTGATTGATTGTTGATTAAGACATTGAACAGATGGCCCTCCACGGACGGGCTTTGCCTTCGCCATCAACTGACCATATCAGAGCTTCAGCTTGGGCCGAGGGAAGGGAAACAAGGAGGAAGAGAAGGGGCTCCAATGACCTTCGTTTGGTTCCTACTTCATCGGCCATCGCTTGTCGCTCACATTCCCACGGACAACGCCAATGATATGATTGTGGAATTGGTCATGTGTTGGATGACTCAAGCCTTCTCCCATGGTTGAACCTATGTAGATCAACACGCATCAAAGGGCTTGCCGAGAGTCATCCTGACAAGACCCCTCCGATGCCTAAGTCAAGTATGAATCATAAAAAAGATGAAAATAACTAGTAGAAAAAGGAAAGTAGAGTAAGAGTTTGATACTATAGCCCTTCTTACCATTTTAACTGTCTTACATACAGAGGCATGCTCCCAAACTAGTTACTGGGCTCGATCCGTACAATGTGAGCCAGATCAACCTATATGTGCTCCACTCTTGTAAAATGTTATTAAATTGTTAAAGAACAGTTTAAAAATTAACTTGATAAAAAAATCTATATAGTTAAATTTATACCATTAGTTAATTTATCTTCAGACATCTAGCTACACATCCAAACAATTAACTAATTAACTTATCTAAATATCTAACAATATCTAATCCATTTATATATCAATATTTCACTTACAGTGGAATATTAAACTACGTACAGTTAGTTGACTAACACACATTTAGAATAGATAAACTAAAATTTTGTGAAAAAATGAATGATTATATATACATATGCATGCATTTATAATGGAGACACATGTCTGAAATCATGTACCCCACTACAAATTAATGCTGTACATAACACATGTAACTTTTGTTCAAACAACAACAATTGCATGCCTTCCTGTTTCTCCTTTCATCCAAGGACATGCTTGCATGTAATGATCATGTCTATCATGCTTCAGAAACTACTTTGCCACTTAGATATATATCTTTTTTGAAGTTCCAAAACCTAAAATGTACCATCTCTAGCTATAACTAGATCTCAGCTCTATGCAAAAGCAACACTGAAGAATTCCAAAAGAAAATTAAGGTCACGTAGGAAGGTCCTTAGACCTCCCATTAATAAGGCTCATGCATTGACTCTAATTAACATCATCTTAATTATTATTGTTGAGCAAGACCTTTCACTGAATAACTTCAGAGATTCAAGGGACACAAAATCAATAATGAGAGTTTAGATCATAATAACAAGTGCATGTCTATGTGTGTGTATACATAACTTGTGATATAACTGTTTTAACTCAGAGAAAATTTTATATGCCATTTCTGTCAGTAAGTACCAAATATTCATCGTCCAAACAAGTTGGTATATAGATCTCACATCTCTCGACTACATGCAAGAAAAAGAACATCGAAACCCTTACCTCAATCGACGAGTTCAGATCAGTGAGAGTGGCTAGCTAGCTGGATAAGTCACTTATCTGCCGATGCAGCATCATCAAGATTCTCATCAGTGCTATACTCAAAACCACCGCTGGCAGTTCATGTGAATCTTGATGATGCCACGCCGGCAAACACCGACTGGGGATTCCGATCGGCCGGCCGCCCGACTCCCCTCCAGGAGCCTCCTCGCCGTCGTCGAGAAGCATAAATAGAAAGGAAAAAAAAGAGAGAAAATTGGAAGGAGTGGCCTGATCCAGATCCACAGTCGGTAGTGGCTTGCTGACTCAGGAGAGGTACCGGCTGTCTCAGCTTAGAGAAGGGCGAAAAGGCTGCAGCAGCAGCATGCAGCTGCTGGAACACCAATTCATTTAATTCATCAAGAAACTCTGGGGGAGAGAGAGAGAGAGAGGAGGCAAGCTATCCCCTTTCCTTACCCTCTATTGGTCATCTCATCTGGCAAACTTTGCAAAACTCAGAACCATGTGCAAGAATAATACTTTCAATTTGAAGTTAAACCTAAGCACAGAGACTACTGAAGCAAGCAAAGGAGCAAAGGACATGGATTACAGAAAGATGTTGATACCTAAGGAAGGCTTATTATGCAGGTAAAGTTGGCACTGGTACAGGTTTCATATTCTAAGCTCTAAATCTAGAACAGTAATCTCTCTCCCACTTGAGGAATTAGGGTTTGGACATCATCTCTGATCCAATCTGAGTCGTACAAATAATCATGTGTTAGATTTTGTTCATAAAATCTTAGCGATGAGTCAACATACATATGTTTTTCAGTCATCTTCACTTCTTGTGTTCAAGTTTGTCGAGATGTTTATTAATTTTTTTTAATAAAATTTGTTGTTTTTTTTAAAACTATCATGAAAAATAAAGAACAAGAGCTAGCTGTAAAATTATGCGTCATGTTCGTTTACTGATTTCTGAATCTGTCTCCCTGATTAGTTCCACTATATATCTGTTTCAGGGACCAACCTTGTCAACTTTCTTCTACATCGAAGAGAATTTTTCTGAAACAAATAGCATTTTTATTTAATGATCCATGTAGCAGCGTATTAAAGTCTATGTTTTGCTTAATTATCGTGACTTGGATAAATTAATGCAATGCTACATTATATTTGTCCTTTAATGAATGACTAGGTTAGTCACAGTATCCAAGCTAATAATCTTGATAATTTAATGACTAGTATGAAGTACTCCGGGGAGTCTCTTGGCTGTTGTAGATTAATTTGCTTTCCCCGGCAAAATAATTATTTAAAAAAAATAATTAGTATTAGATTGGATTCTGCAAACTAAAATTTAAAATATATATATATATATTTTCAAATATATCGGTAGTATTCACGCAGTTCCCAGCATCGAGCGCTCGTCTTTATAGATATAAATTTTATGAAGTTGTGCACTACGAGGTAGATGTTTTAGCGGGTGACATGCACGTGACTCCGTGGCTCATGTATTAGCCTGGTGTTTAAATTTAAAAAAAAAAACAAGGAGCGTTGTTTTAACAGCTTTTTTCTGAACTGAGTAGCTAAGTCCTAAATATCTAAATTACTTATTTAACTTTCAAAAGGATTAAATCATATATCATATACATATTTTACGCCTGTTATAGTATAGTAATCGACTGGTAATTTTTTTTAATAAACAGTTTGTTAAAAGATTTGTTCATATTTAAAAAATTATTATTTTCTATTCTGTGAAAATTGATTGATAAAATTAGAAAGTTTGAAATTATAAAAAACTAAATCTTATATATTTTTTCAGGTCTTCGGATTATATGTTTGTTCTCAAACATTAGTTTGATACAATATATTGAGAATAATATTTTTTTTAACACGAATCTATTTGAAAAATCTAATTCGTATTTAAAAAAATTATTGCTCTCTAGTATTATGTCAAATTGATGTTTGATGATGTAGATATAATCAGGAGAATTAGACGAACACATATGACATGATTTCATATCATTCCGAAGTATTTACATCTATCAGTTGATTTTGATCAAAATTAGTTGATGGATGTAGAGAGCTTAGAAAAACATGAAACTAACTTTTACGTGTTGTCTTATTCTTTTGAGTATATTCATATATTTAAACATCAATTTGATACAATATACGAAGAGAAATGATTTTTAAAATATAAATACATCTTTTTTTAAAAAATATTGATTAAAAAATTACACCAGTCGACTGGTATAGTATAGTAGTCGACTTGTGTAAGTGAGGGGGATAAAATGGATATAAAGTATGTAATTTAATTATTTTGAAAGTTAGATACGTGATTTGAGTATTTAGAAAAAATTAGTTACATAAAAATTATTGTTTTAATAATATAGATAATTAAGGGGATTTTAAAATGTTTATATAATTTATTTACCAATAATTTATATTTTATTTTTGAGTAGAATTTTAAAAAACTAATTATAAAAATTATTAAATCTTAAATTTTACACCCCTAAAATCCAAAACCCTCGCCCCAATATATTTTCCATTTTTTAACTTTAATATTATTGTAGCTGCCATGAAATATTAAAATAATTCAATTCAACTTAATTAAGTATATTATATATAGAAAAAATTCATTATTAACTTAATTAAATAATGCTATGATAATTTATAATGTTTAAATAATTTTTATCTTATTGAGGTAATTTTTAAATAGTTTTGATTAAGTTTGTAAACAATATATATATAAAAACTTTATATCAATTTAAACTAAAAAACAGTCTCAATTACATGTGACCATTATTAGGGATGACAATTTCACCCGAATCCGACGGAGAATCCGACATCCGACCCGAATGGAGGAGGATATAGAGGGACTACCAATACCCGATATCCGACCCGAATACTCTATTAAATAAAAAATGCACATATACATTAAAGATTTTTTTCTCAAAACCTACTAATCATATGTATTAACGTTACAAATAGATTATATATATGCTTAATTTATTTTTAAAATTATAGATATATATTTTTTTAACCTTAATGTTAATTATAATATACTTTTGTTCAATGATATAGTTGGATAGAAAGAAAAAAAATTATTCGTATACAAGATATTCGATCCTTTAATGGGTATGGGTATACCCGATGGATATCCGATACCCGACCCATTACCATTCCTAACCATTATAACAAATTTAGGATAAGAGTATTTTTTATATATATATACAAAGAATATTTAATGTTTCTCATAATAAAAAATTTTTAACTTATTTTTTTATTTATATTATTATTATTATTATTATTATTATTATTATTATTTGTTTAATAAGAGATAGCAGTAGACAGTTGAACATTTTGACTTGTTTTTGAAGTATCTCGAAGCTTCAAAATGCCATGTCCTCCTCCTCCTTCCTCTCGTCTCCCTTCTCTATTCTTAGCAAACCCATCGGCCTCTCAATGGTCCCTCCAATCTCGCCTCGCCTCTCCCCTTTCCACTCCCTTTCTTTCCTCCTCCTCTTCCTTCCTTAGCAGCCACCACCTTCCAAAGCGCCACTCCCATGGAAGAAACTGCCCGATTCCAACCGTTTGATCTCCTTTGACTCGCCGCCCAAGCACAACTCTCCATCTAAGCCATGGCGGACGCACGGCCCCGCCTCAGGCTGTCGATCGTGTTCATCATCTGCGCTGCGCTCCTCCTTGTTCGCCTTCCCCTAGGGCGATGCCAAGGCGGCGACGACGACTACGAGAACGACGACGACCACAGCGAAGATGCGTCCAATGTGTTCGCTGGCGCCGTCTACTCCCGGATGATGAACCTGACCAGTATCTTCGCTGACGACATTGGTCAGCATTATGATTTCTGCGTCAAGGACACGTATGTTTGCTGATGCTCCTGTCTTTCTGGTTCATCATGATGCTGGTGATTTATTCCCGTTGTGGTTTTGATGGTTCCAGGGATAAGGAGTGGAATGAGGCATTCAACTTCTCATCGGATTTGACCTTCCTAACAAAATGCGTCAAAGAGACGAAAGGCATGTGCATTACTGTTTCTTTTCCTCGTACCGATTAGTTCACTATGTTAGATGCAATGATGCGATGCCTTATTACATTTGATCGTAAAAAAATTAATAATAATGATAATAATTTTCAATGTTGTATACCAGCCATTCAGCCTAAAGTAGATGCTGAGTAATCGAGGAAGAGTCTCAGGGAATAATAACTCATTAATAGTTTAAAACAAAAGTTTTCCATGCCACTAAGAGATTTTAAATTCGCTACTTTTTGTTAAATTCAGTATAATACTTAAATCCTCTCTTTGCCTACTTTCTAATTGCTTTTGTTTCCATAGAACGATATAGAATAGCGTATCATTACCAAACTTCTGACCCTTACTTGAATTGACAGGAGATCTTCCTCACCGCTTATGCACATCTGCAGAAGTGAAGTTTTATTTTAGTAGCTTCATTGATAATAATGGGGCAAAGAATTTTCTAAGTCTTAACAAGAATTGCAATATGTCATCATGGTTATCTGGATGTGAACCAGGATGGGCTTGCAGTGTTAGCGAAAATGCAAAAGTTGATCTTAAGGAAGAAAAAAATATTCCTATCAGAAATGTTAATTGCAGACCTTGTTGTGAAGGTTTCTTCTGTCCTCGGGGTATCTCTTGCATGATGCGTGAGTATCTTGAGTTTCTCTCTTAGCCTCTGATGTGTTAATTGCCATGTTTTTTTGCAGTATGATTTGTAATTATGCTTTGTCGAAGTATGTTAACAGTATATTGCATTGCAGGAATTCCTCTTACACACATCATATACTGCTTTAATAAAATTAGATGTACGTAATATATGTCAAAGATTATGCCTGCACATTTTCTACTATTTCATCTGCATTTGGTCTGGATGGCTCTTCTATCCATCTAACAGACTTGATAGCCACTAGGCATTCAGTTTAAGTGTTTAACCAAGTGTTGGAAGATTTGCTTCAAAATTTTTAATGTTTGACCTGAAGATTTTTGACTGACCAGTTGGGAACAATGCAACGAATATGATAGTCCAAATAGTGTTTGGATGTTGATTTTTTTTTTTTTGAGAGAGTATGTGGACAACAACCAGACTGATTTTGTTGTTTTAAAACTTGCCTACATAAAAGTTTAACTAGACCACCTGACCGTTGGGTTCCCTTATAAGTTGTACTTTGAGGTTTCTGAACTTTCAGTTTTGTTACTCATTTCTTTGCAATTTCGTTGTTCTCTGTAGGAGTTAGCACTTAAAGAGCATTTAACATAATTCTACAATTTCAAGATCTATATTCCTAGATAAGGTTGCCATCATAAACGTTAAGTATATTTTGTTACTTTTGCAGTTTGAATACTACAGTAGCAAAACAACATTGTCTTTGCTACAACACAAGTTAAAAAACATGTAGAGGTTCTGATTCTGTTGATTAAACCATATGAAAAAGATATCTTCATGGTGTCTTATTCTGATTTTTTTTGGCCCTCAAAAAAACTAGGTTCTGCTTTCTGCCTATACATGCACATATTTACATCTATTTAGGTTGGGAAATATTGAACAAAAACAAATGATTGTTTTCTTTAATGATCTGAAGCCTGCCCACTGGGAGCATACTGCCCACTTGCAACATTGAACAAAACTACTGGTATCTGTGATCCGTAAGTTGATCTTGATCCTCCAGAAGTTCCATCTGAATCATATTGATTATTCTTTGCAATCTTGTGGATCACATACTAAAGTTTGAGATATATTCAGCTACAATTACCAGATTCCTCCTGACAGCCTAACCATACATGTGGAAGTGCTGATATGTGGGCAGATGTTGAATCTAGTGGTGAAATGTTTTGTCCT
>JAGFNQ010000647.1:0-42416 GCA_024364735.1 Boesenbergia rotunda
TCAAATTGAGATGGCAAGTGATGTGGGAATCCCCCAAAAGCATCTCATGATCTTATGGTGAGACAAGTAGGTGGCAGGGAGAATTTAGGTTTATTCCTGAAGATTATAAAAATTACTTGCGATCTAAAGAACAAGAAATATGAGAGTTGGGGATACAGGAGGTGTACTGGAATATTTACAGAAAATGCAGTTCGATGATCCAAATTTTTTTAATGCTATTCAAGTTGATGAAGATGATTTGATCACTAATATTTTTTGGTCTGATGCTAAGATGAGAGCTGGTTATGGCAATTTTGGAGATGTTATTTGCTTTGACACAACCTACAGGAAGAACAATGAAGGTCGTCCAATTGCGTTGTTTGTAGGTGTTAATCATCATAAACAATTCATAATTTTTGGTGCAATTTTATTATATTATGAAACTACTTTGAAATTTGAGTGGTTGTTTGATACATTTACTAGAACTATGTCTGAGAAAAAACCAACAACTATTCTTACAGATCAAGATGCAACAATGACAAGGGTTTTAGTTTCCAGATAGCCTGAAACACATCATCGTTTGTGTATTTGGCACACTTATCAAAATGCTGCAATACATTTGAGTGGAGTTTTTTCTCAATTCAAAGAGTTTGCTAAAGATTTTGCCTCGTGCATATATGATTTTGATGAACAGGAAGATTTTATTTCAGCTTGGAACATGATGTTGACTAAGTATGCACTTGAAGATAATGATTGGTTGAGACGTTTGTTTCGCAGAAAGAAAAATGGGCTTTTGTATATGGATGACAAATGTTTTGTGCAGATATGATTATGACTCAAAGAAGTGAGAGCATGAATAGTATTGTCAAATGGTATGTCACTTATCAACATAAGTTTTTAGACTTTTTCTATCACTTTCAAAGATTGCTTGATGATCATCGATATGAAGAATTAAAAGCTGATTTTAGATCAAATTTAAGTGTTCCATGCTTATTGTATCCAATTGAAATATTAAAGCATGCGAGTTATACTTATACTCCCGAGGCATACAAGTGTTTTGAATAAGAGTGGTACAAATCTCATGATTCAGTTGTAGAAATTTTTGAAGATGTTGGAACACATACTACATATAAAGTTACTTCGCACAAAAAGCGTTACCATCATCTAGTTACACTTGATTCATCTTGTGAAAAAATTGTGTGTAGTTGTAGCTGTATAAAATATGAATTTGTTGGGATTTTGTGCTCTCATATTTTGAAAATATTTATGATGAAAAATATCATGAAGATCCCAAGTGAGTATATTTTGAAAAGGTGAACACGAAATGCAAAAGGTGGATACTTTGGAGCCAATGAAACAATTGTGAACAAAGATAGTTTGGATCCAAAAATACTTCACAATATGCGCTATAAAGATTTGTGTGGGTTATCTGCTCAATTGGTTACCAAGGCAGCAGAGTGGGAAGACTCTTACAAGTATGTTAAAGATGATTTGTTGAGTATGTCTAAGATGGTGGATGAGAGGTTACAAGTTAATGATCCGAATTGCCAAGAAGATGGTAAGTTGGTTCAAAGTCTAGATGACACAACAAGAGATTTGAATGAAACAATGTATCTTGGAGTCAAAGGAATTAAACCGAAGAAGAAAACAATTTTAGGCAAGAGGCTCAAACGTGGCTTAGAACAGACTTCAAGAAAAAAGAAAGTGGCGGCAAAAACAAACCAGACTTCAACAATTGTTCAGGTTTCATCCTTACTAATACTTGAATTTATTGTTTGTTGTTACATTTTAAAAGCAAATATCATGAAATCATTCTATTTTTTTTAACAGGATATAGAAGACCCCAATGTGTAATGTCAACAGATGATCAATCAAGTTAAGGACGGTTTTCCACCACTTTTGTCAACACAACTATCCCAGGTTCACTCATGTTTTAACATTTCAAAACTAAATATTTATTAATAAGTTGAAGCATTAGGTTAACTTAGGCTATATATTTATTATTGTCAGGCAACTTCCTCAGCTTTGAACTTTCAGGCAACTGTCTCAACTTTAACAGTAGATTAAGCAAAGAACAGGTATGATGAATATGATGATTACTTGAAATACCTTGAAATTTTCCATGTTACCATAAATGTAATTTTCTTAAAAGTAAGTTTTTTTTTATTGTCAGGCAACTTCGTCATCTTCGAACTTTCAGACGACTATTTTAGCTTCGGGCAGCAGATTAAACTAAGAACAAGTAAGATGAATTTAATGATCACTAGTATTAGATTTTAATGAGGTCCTTTGTATTTTTTTCCTCATTGCATGATTATAACTCTTTGCTTCTCACACTAAGTTTTTTTCCTACCTTTTGTAGCAAATATATCCACCTGCTGGATACCACCTACTGGATACCACTTGTTGGTTATCACCTACTAGATTTTTTCCTCCATCAGGATATCCACATGTTGGATACCCACCGTCTGGATATCCTTCAGCTGGATATCTCCCTTCCGAATATCCACCGGCTGGATATCCATCGAATATCCACCAGTTGTCGCATGGATTGTATATCGCGGAATCGGCCATGGAAAAATGCTTCAGTTGGTACGTGTGCTTCTTGTTGATTGATAGCTTGGAACTCCCAACTGCCTAAATTTAGTTCTGCAATGTTAAATAGTATTCTTCTCAGCATCTGACCTTGTATATCAGTTACATTGTAGGGCTTTAGTTAGTTTGTACTCCATTGCAGCTTGTTGTAGCAACTATGCTAATTAGTTTCGTCATATTTCTTTGCAGGATGATCAGGCAAGACCTGGACAAGGCCCTCGTCTTGCAGGTGCAGGTGCTAATTAGTTCCGATGAAGATGCTTTCAAGGTATCTTAACCTTTTGAATTTCTGTTAACCAAGTCATTAACTGACATCTTAATTAGCACTCAAGATGATCACTTAATCATACTCATTAGGTTGTATTAAGCTCAGGTATTGTGTGAAAGAGGACATGGCGTAGGGATCCTTGTTTCTAAGTTTGCAAGGGAAACAAATGCATTCTACTCTCTTCAAGAACCATCTGAGATTAACAAGTTTTTGCGTCGGCTTGTCGCATGGAAGAAGCTCCACTTGAAGGAATAATATCAGAGTTGTTAGCTGAGGAAAAAAGACTAGCTAGATGACAACACTACTTTTATGAGTATAACAAGTTCTTTTCTTTGTTTTATATGTGCCAATTTTTGAGCGTTTTTGTTTGAATCATTATGAAGTTTGAGGTTTATAAATGTATGTTGGAGATTTGGTGATTCTTGCATGGACGGGGTTTCTTTTTGCTAAAGCTGTTATGTTTGTGTGGTGCTTCTTGTATGGATGGGTGTTTTGGGGTTGCAAGTTAATATGTGTTGTTCTAATGGTGTTCCAAATTTTGTTCTTATTTGTGATCACTTGGTTGTATTTGGAGGATTCTATTGTATTTCACGTGGACAGCTTGGAAATATCAGAATTGGAGTTCTATGGTTGCTTGTTGGGCGGTGTTGTGCATTATTGTGGAGTGGATTTTTGTCTCAGTTATATTGTGGGTTTGATCAGATTTTGGAGTGGCGTTTTGGTGATTTTCTTTAGCTAGAGTGAGTATATGTGTTCATTTGTAGGAGGTTTGCCCCATCTCTTAGGTTTGGGGCTTGTGGTGGATCTGAAATTCTGAAATTGTTTTTGGGGATTCTATTATTTTCCTTAATGTGTTTGAGAGTGTTTTGGTTATGTGATTTGTTGGGGTTTATATACATGAAAAGGTTACACTTTTGTTGAAATCAGTTTTGGGTGTATATGCATTTTCTTTGGAGATCTTCAAGAGGGTTGTTGTGGTTGTGTGCGTTGCTGAAAGATTTTAGTTTCTGGTTTCTTTTCTTTGCTGCATAAAGCTTAATGGGGTTGCTTGCTATAGGCTGCGTTTGGTGATTGGCAGTGGTGATTTGTTTCAGTGCTCTTTAAAGGGTTGGAGCTAAGTTGTTTGGGGATTTTAGTCAGATTTCGAATTTCATTTTGGCACTTCATGGTTCTTTTGAGAAGTTAAATTGTGTGTGGATAGAATTATTTTTGTTAAAAGTACTCTTCAAATTTGTAAGTCCTAATTGATTTGGTTTTCTTTACAGCTGAGTTACTTGTAAGTCAGTTTGAGTTGTGTAAATCTATGTTAAAAGTGTTGATGCAGTTTGACCTTAATTGTTGTTTTGGTGTTGATATCGATTTAAGTTTGATTTAAGTTTGGTTGAATTCAGATTAAGTCCAGGTGGATCAAGAGATTGCACGCTGGCATGCGAAAAGTCCTAGCTTGGAGGGCTAGGTGTGAAAAGACCTAGCTTGGAGGGCTAGGTAGGAAAAAGTCCTAGCTTGGAGGGTTAGGTGATGGAAATCCCGGTGAGTGAAGCTGGGTCATGGTGAGTAAAACCAGGTGATGGAAATCCCGGTGAGTGAAGCCGGGTCCTGGTGAGTGAAGCCAGGTGATGGAAATCCTAGTGAGTGAAGCTAGGTTGAAATTCCGGTGAGTGAAGCCGGGTCCCGGTGAGTAAAGCCGAGTAACCGAAATCCCGGTGAGTGAAGCTAGGTTGAAATCCCGGTGAGTAAAGTCGGGTCCTGGTGAGTGAAGCCGGGTGATCGAAACCCTGATGAGTGAAGCTAGGTCCTATCTTGGAGGACTAGGTTGAAGTCCCAGTGAGTGAAACTGGGCACGGAGTCTTGGTCCGGGGGGCTAAGAACGAGTCAGAGAAGGGCTGGGAGCTTGTTCTCGTGACTTAAAAGAGATTTGACCTTGCCTGGATCGGTCTGGTGACCGATCAGGGAAGTTGACATGGTGCTCGTTCATGGATCGGTCTGGTGACCGGTCCAGCGATGACTGATCGGTCTGGTGGCCGATCAGGGAGCATACAATGAGGCTGGAACCCACTGCTCGGCTCCTGATCGGTCCGGTGACCGATCAGGGAGCATGCAGTTCACTCATTGCTCTGCTCCTGATTGGTCTGGTGACCGATCATGGAGCATACGATGAGTTGAGTTCCCCCACTGATCAACTCCTGAACGGTCCGATGACCGATCCATGACCTAGGACCCGATGTCCGTGATTACGGTTTTCTCACAGGTGACCGATCAGGCTGGAGCCTGATCCGTCAGAGAGGAGTCTGATCGGTCCGGTGACCGATCAGGGAGCTTCCAGTAGGTTTTGGGAATCTTATTGAGTCGCTCCTGATCGGTTTGGTGACCGATCTGGAACACTGTTCAGACCATTCTGGTGAACGATCTAGCGTCGTGGACTCCGTCTTGCAACCGATCAGGATGGAGCCTGATCGGTCAAAGAGCTACCTGATCGGTCTGGTGACCGATCAGGTCACAACCTGATCGGTCTGGTTACCGATCAGGCCTGTGTCACCGCAAAAGCTGGGAGTCCTAGCAAAGCGGTGGATCGGTCTGGTGACCGACCCATGAGCCCTGGATCGGTCCGGTGACCGATCACTTTAATTCAAAATGCACTGTCAGACGATCTGAACACGTTTGAACATATCTGATTTGCTTGCTCTTAATCTCTGATGCATGATTCTCTGTGTGATACGCTATGCTAATGGTCTGATTAAGCTGCAGGTGACAGGGATGGATTCAAACACTCAAGGAGAGTCAATGGAAGCCTTTCCTTGGAGCAAGTTTGTCCATTTGCCATCTTAGGTTGCAACGGTTGGAGCTGCTGACTGGAGCTTGGCTGAGGGAAGCTCAGGGAGTCCAGGGAGAGCTCAATGGTAGCTAGCATTGGCAGGTGAGCATCTGGAGGCTGCAGTGAGGTGGTGACCTGGCGTTGTTAGAGAAGACTTAAGCTGCGTAGTGGAGAAGTGGAGAAAAGACTTCTGGCTAGAACTTACTGCAACTTCTCCTTACTGCATTCTTGTGCTTGTGTGATTACTTCCATCATCTCTTGAGCAAGCGATTGTAATCTTTGAAGCAACCATCTGTAACTTGAGCACTTGGAAGAAGAAACAAGAGGCTTGGCGAGTCCATCAGCGAGAAGACACGAAGAAGAGAGTTCTTGCGTGAGATTTGCGCTGGGTGGAGCTCGGGAGAAGTTCTGCTTGTGTTCTTGACTGTTCTAAGTGCTAAGTAAGATCTTTCTTGTGATTCATTGTGCTTAACATCTTATCTCTGTTGAAACGCTGTAGAGAAGTTATTCCACGGAGAAGGAGGTTGTTTATTATCTGAATTTTTCGGGGCTTGATCTGCCGACGATCAAGGGATCGTCCACCTTACGGGCACGCCAAGGAGTAGGGGCAAGTTATCCCTGAACCTTATAAATCCTCTTGTTAGCATTCTTGTGTTTGCTCTTAGCTTAGCGTTTTCATTTCTGCATACTCTGTTTTTCTTTTAGCTTCTGCTGTGCTACTAACGTTTGAAGTGCAGAAATTCGATAAGTGCGAAATATCGGTGTCTGGCTTTATTCACCCCCTCCCCTCTCTAGCCATCCAAGGTCCAACAAAAAGGTTTGGATTGATTTTGTATTTGTAAGTCTTTTGAGTCAGCATCGTACTCTCTTTCAAACTAAGGGCCAGGTCTTGAGCTTTTGGGGTAAGGCCTGTATCGCAATAGGCAGATATGAGAGTATAATATGTAAGTGAACTTAATCTTGTCAATTGTTCTTACAAATGTCAAAATACAAGATTATATTTAGAAATAAAACAACAACTGAAAGTCAGGGTTTTAGGGGAAAGTAAACATTTACAAGATAATATATGTTTAGAGCTCGTGTGACAAGAAACATTAAATTCATTCATAAACACAGATCAAATGTCGCATCATTCATAATTAAATATTTTTTATCACATTATAACACTTGCATTACTTAATCATACCAAGTAACAAACAAAACAAGTACACAGCCAAAAGAATTAAGTTCATTATCACTAATATCCAGACCATGAGTGGTACATTCCAATTTCCCATATTATATCGAGGATAAGCAATGTGTTCACTTCCTACTCTTGACTCCACGCTTGACAACATTCTAAAATGTATACGACTAGTGTTTTCATTTAATCCATTATCAGACGTCACCCACTTTAACCATCCATGCTGCTTACATCCAGAATATAGTCTTCCTAGGTTCTTGATTGATCTAGCGATTAGCACTAATGCTCTGGGGCGGAAGCATGAGGGGGGCTTCAACCCCCCCCCCCCCCCCCCCCCCATCGTGCTAGTATTATAAATAGAGAATACTTTTTTAGCCCCCCACAATAAATCACAAACAGCAGCTACCGGCTCCCGCTTGCTGGACTGCCGAAGAAGAAGAGTTGGGCTGCTGCAGTGCTGCTTCCCAGTTCCCGCTTGTCGAACTACCGCAGACGGAGAAGAAGAGATGCCATCCCATTTGCCTTTTAATTAATCAAAATAATAAAAAAATTTAACTTTATTATTTCATGTGGTGAGACCCTCCAGCTTTTTTTTTTTCAAATGTCACCTTTAAAGTTAATAGCCTAAATGCCCCAATGACCTAATTGGTCGATCATTCCTTTTCTCCCCCAAATCGGCGACGGGCTGGATGCTTACTGGTCGGTCCTTTCCATAATCCTAGGTAAGGTCCTCTTAATCTTCAGCGGAGTAGCCTCTGTTCTGATAGATCTATTGGTTTTTTTTCTCTGACACTTCTTTTTTTCCATCTATTTCCGGGAGGTCGAAGTCGCCGAGAATGATCTGCTGATTTCTTCTTTGGCACGAAAAATACGTTAACTCGTAAGACGTAAAGTGAAAGATGTGCCTCCTGATTTATTGTTAAAAATATTGTTCCCTTTTTAGGCAGATCCACAAAATGATTGTTCTTTTTCTAGGTACTGTTAGAGCTTTATTTGTGTAATACACTAATACTTGTACTGCTGCTTTTGCCCCCTTAGCATTTGCCGGATTATTTGATGGTCTCTGATTCTTCAATTCGAGTGCATAGTGTTGTATCCGTTGAGTTTCGGCTAATCTTGATTACAAACATGTAAATAAAAATATTTGAAGTCATGCATACCTTTATGGCAACGCTTTCGTTGAAGATGAACTTCTCAAATTGTTAAAAGTCCATCTTCTGATATTGTTTAGTAAAATTTACTAGTATATTTTATTGCAATAACAAAGATCCAATCTTTCAGTATTATGTTTAGGTCTGCTTGTATTTAATTCATAGACAAATAATCAAGCAAATTGTTTAGATGTTCTTTTGTGCATTCAAATTCACCTAGTGAGTCTACATTATTTGATCACTGGATATTCATTCTCCTCATAAAACTAAAATTGACTTGAAATTTAAGTTAGAGTGGCCTGATTGAATTCATGAAAGAATTTATATCATCATGTTGATCTGTGCTTTCCTTAATTTTCTTCGGCAGGTGGCACTATGGTCTGTGGCAGCAAGCAAGATCGTTGATTCGCAAGGTTGATCGTAGATTCAAGGCAGCAGGTGGCAGTAAGATCGCAAATTTACAGGTTAGATTTGTCATTTGTAGTTAAAACTTTTTATTGTTTGATTTTTTTTGTAAATTTACATTTTAGGTTTGTAATTATTATTTATCTTTATCAGACTTAATTTTTTCAAACAATAAACATGAATTTATTTTTAGTTATCTATTTGTGTAGGATATGGAGAGATTTTTTAAACGAATTCGTAGTTCTGTCTCCTCTAATCAACCTAATGTTATTGAACAAGTGGAAAATCAATCCCATATAGAATTAAATTTAGTTGAGATTGTTTGTGATCCGGGATTACGAAAACCAATTGAAGAATTTGATATTACTATTCGAGATCAAGCTCGAAGAGAGTATGTGCTCCGAGGGCCTTGTTAACCAAATGGTCACGTGTATCCGAAAATAACTTTTGGTAATCAAGAAAGGAGTTTTCAAGAAACTTGGTATAAAAAATATACATGGCTAGAATATAGCACATCAAAAGATGCGGTATTTTGTTTTTGGTGTTATCTTTTCAAACCATTACATAAAAAAATATGGATAATGCCTTTATCAAAGATGGATACAATAATTGGAAAAAGGCATTAGAAAGATTCAATCGTCATATGGGGACCGTAAATAGTTGTCACAATGAAGCTAGAATACAATTTGAGTCTTTTCAAGATCAAAGGCATAGTGTGGGAAATATTTTACGAGTACATGGTCGCAATATAGAAATTGATTATCGCACCCGTTTAACAGCAATGTTGGATGTGACACGCTTTCTATTAAAGCAAGGGTTACTTTTTCGAGGGCACGATGAGTCAACTAGTTCTTCCAATAGAGGTAATTTTCTTGAGTTGCTTGAATGGTACAGCCAACGAAATGAAGAGGTTTCCAAAGTTATAAAGCAAAATGCTCTTGCAAACAATCAATTGACTTCCCTAAAAATTCAAAAGGAATTAACACGTGCTTGTGCCTCAAAGATCACACTTGTTATAATCAATGATATTGGAGATAAATTCTTTTGTTTGATGGTTGATGAGGCTCAGGACAGTTCAGTGAAGGAGCATATGAGAGTTGTTTTGAGGTATGTGAATAAAGAAGGATGCGTGATTGAATGATTTCTTGTAATTGTGCATGTGTCTGACACTAGTTCTCATTTTTTGAAAAGGGCTATTGATGCATTATTTGTGCAACATGGTTTATCATTATCTAGATTGAGAGTCCAAGGATATGATGGGGCTTCAAATATGCGCGGTGAGTTTAATGGGTTGAAATCTCTGATACTGCAAGAGAATCCATTTACAATGTATGTTCATTGTTTCTCTCAGCAGCTTCATTTAGTTCTTGTTGCGGTTGCTAATGACAACTATACTGTGAGTGAATTTTTTTGGTATGTCACCATGATTGTAAATATATCTGGTGCATCTTGAAAGAGGAGAGATAAACTTAGACAAATTCAACATGATAAGATAATTGTTGAATTAGAAAGTGGAGAAATCATTAGTGGAAAAGGAAAAAAATCAAGAAACTAATTTAGCAAGACCTGACGATACTCGTTGGGGATCGCACTACTTAACATTACTTCGTCTATGCTCTATGTGGTCTTCAGTGATAGAAGTATTAGGAAATGTACACGATGACGTCTCTTATTCTGCGAATAAAGGTGCTGTTGCGGGTTTAATTGAGAAGATGGAGAGTTATCAATTTGTTTTTGTATTGCATTTGATGAAGTATATATTGGGAATTACAAATGAGTTATCACTTTCCCTACAACAAGGAGATCAAAATATTGTTCAAGTCATGTCCTTGATTAGTAGTGTGAGAAGTCGACTACAAGACTTCAGGGAAGATGGATGACAAATAATTTTGGAACAAGTTAACAGATTTTATGAATTGAATATGATCCCAATACTTGATATGGAGGACAATATGCTAACCCGTGGTCATGACAGGTGTTAGAATTTAATGACCGGAATTCTGTTTAATCCGTTAAGATTTATTAGATATTTTCTTATTAATATGTTAATTAACAGATTCTTTATAAATTGTTAATTAACAGTTTTGTTATTAATTTTTTATTTGACTAGGTATTCTAAGGTCCTAATAAATTGTGTATCTCATTGAGAAGTTGAATCAATCAATCAAGAAAGCTTTTTGGTTATCCCTTCTTTCTTTTCTCTACCTCTCCTTTTCTCTACTTCTCTTTACTTTATTATGGTATAAGAGTTGTAGACTTTGTATTCCGTCGTTCTTATTGATTTTTTCCTCCTCTGCCCGTGCTTTTTCCAGTAAAGGGGTTTTCACGTAAATCTGGTGTGTTCTCTATTATTCTTGTTGTCATTTTTCCGTTCTAACCTCGTAACAAGTGGTATCAGAGCCAGGTTGGTTTTGAGGATTTCAAACGGGATTAATGACAACGATAAGCATGAAGTATGATATTCCGCTTTTGGATCGCAACACCAGATTTACGCTGTGGCAAGTTAAGATGCGAGCGGTGCTAGCGCATCTGGACTTGGACGACGCACTGTTCGGGATAGACAACATGCCCTCGACATGGACAAAGGAGGAAAAGGAACGTAAGGATCGAAAAGCTCTATCTCAGATCTACCTTCACCTATCGAATGAGATTTTACAGGATGTTTTGAAGGAGAAATCCGCTGCTGCACTATGTCTAAAACTGGAGCAGTTATGCATGAGAAAAAGTCTTACGAGCAAACTGGGTCTGAAACAACGTTTGTATTCTCATCATATGGCAGAAGGTACGTCGTTAAGAGATCACTTGACCGTTTTTAAGGAAATTGTCTCTGACTTAGAGGCTTTGGAGGTCAAATATGACGATGAAGATTTAGCATTAATCTTATTGTGTTCTTTATCCTCGTCATATACGGCTTTTAGAGATACTATTTTATATAGTCGTGATACCCTTACTTTGAATGAAGTTTATGATTCATTATTCTCGAAAGAGAAAATGAAACAGCTTGTCAAAGAATCTGAGACTCAAAGTGAGGGTCTTATTATTCGAGGAAAGACTCAGGAGAAAGACTTTGATGGTAATATCAGGGGCAGATCGAAATTCAGAAATAGCGATAAGATATGTAATTATTGCAAGAAGAAGGGTCACATCAAATCTGAATGTTATAAACTACAGAATAAGAATAAAAGGGCAGGTGAAAATTCGAAGGAAAGACAATCAGAGAAGTCTGGTGAGGCTGATGTTGCTGAAAATTACAGTGATGGTGAATTTCTTGTTGCCTCTGATGCTGATTTGAAGAAGAGTGAGGAATGGATTCTTGATTCTGGTTGTACGTTTCATATGTGTCCCAATCGGGACTGGTTTTCAACATATGAAACGGTTTCGAGTGGTGTCGTTTTGATGGGCAATAATACATCTTGCTGAATTGCTGGTATTGGTACGGTCAAAATTAAGATGTTTGATGGTGTCATTCGGACACTTGGTAATGTGAGACACGTTCCTGATTTGAAGAGAAATATGATCTCTTTAAGTGTTCTTGATTCTAAAGGATACAAGTACACTGGTGAAGGTGGAGCTGTGAAGGTCAGTAAAGGGTCTCTTGTTGTGAAGAAGGGACTAAGGAGAACCGCCAGTTTATATGTTCTGCAGGGATCCGGAGTTATAGGTGATGTTGCCGTCACAAGGTGATATGGATAAAAGAAGATCACTTACGGAAAGCTTGTAAGGAAGCTATTTGGCCGAAAGGACTCTTCAGTAAGCTTAGCGAAGACTTACAGATTACTACAGTCTTTTGTGATAGTCAGAGTGTTATTTTCCTCACGAAGGATCAGATGTTTCATGAGAGGACAAAACATTACTTGGACTTGGTTGATGCTAGATGCTGAGATTTATCTGTGGGACTTTTGTGAAAAAGGTGGAGAATGTTCATTTGAAGATTTGTGAAATTCGCGTCAAGGTGGAGATTGTTAGAATTTAATGACCCGAATTCTATTTAATCCGTTAAGATTTATTAGATATTTTCTTATTAATATGTTAATTAACAGATTCTTTATAAATCTGTTAATTAACAGTTTTGTTATTAATTTTTTATTTGACTAGGTATTCTAAGGTACTTATAAATTGTGTATCTCATTGAGAAGTTGAATCAATCAATCAAGAAAGCTTTTTGATTATCTCTTCTTTCTTTTCTCTACCTCTCCTTTTCTCTACTTCTCTTTACTTTATTATGGTATAAAAATTGTAGACTTTGTATTCCGTCGTTCTTATTGATTTTTCCTCCTCTGCCCGTGGTTTTTTCCCGTCAAGGGTTTTCCACGTAAATCTGGTGTGTTCTCTATTATTCCTGTTGTCGTTTTTCCGTGGTAATCTCGTAACAACAGGCGCATAGGACAACTTATCACTAATTTTCATCATTATCGTGTGGAGATTGTTTGTCAGGTATTATTTCTAAAAATCTATTTTTTGTTTGTTAAAGAAATTTCATTGATTATTAATTTATCATGGTTGCAAATTTGAATGCTAGGTTGTTGATTTAATTATACAAGAGATGAATAATCGTTTTTCAGAAGTTAGTATGGAATTATTTGGTTGCATAGTATGTCTTCATCCAAGAAACTCTTTCTCTCAATTTGACGTTCATAAACTCATCCGTCTTGCTGATTATTATCCCGAGGACTTCTGTGGTACTGATTATTTATTTTTGGAACAACTTATGAGTTACTTTTATAATTTGCCGGATGATCCTCAATTTTCTTCAATTGAAAATTTGGAAATTCTCGCTCAGAAATTGGTTGAAACTGAAAAACATTTGGGTTTTCCATTAGTTTATCGTAAAATAGAGTTGACATTAGTTTTACCAGTTGCAACTGCTTCAGTTGAAAGTTTTTTCTGCAATGAAGACTGTGAAGACTGATTTACGTAATAGAATGGGAGATGAATAGACGAATGACAGTCTAATTGTATACATTGAGAAGGATATTTTTTTCTCCTTTGTCGAACTCTAAGCTCATTTTTGTGTCAATTGAGCTAAAAGCTCTCAGATTCATCACTTGCTATGTCAAACAATGGTTACTGCAAGAGACATCCTTCCTTTATCAACACTTTTTGAATTTTATCAATTGGAATGGTATTACATGTTTGATACTGAATAGTTGTATTCTTTTAGAACACTACACTACTGAGTTTGTGACTTGCAATATGGATTAACTCGAGTCCATATGTATTCTTTTAATAGTTTGAGGGCACGTATTATTCTTGCAATATGTATTCTTGCAATATGTATTCACAGGATTAACTCGAGTCCATATGGATTAACTTGCAATATGTATTCTTTCAGTTGGAGGGCACGTATTATTCTTTATAAAATAACAAAAAAAATTTAATTTTTAAAATAAAAATCTAACATACTAAAAAATCTAGATAATTTTTTAAAAAGTCCCTATTAATTATAGAAATTAATAACTCTGACAACTTTTACTAAATTATCTTCAGTGATTCATGTTCGAAGTTCATCTTCAGTGATTCATGTCATCATCTCTAAAACTCCTTTCCCGCGAACCATGTCTTGATGAGTGCTTCGGTTTGGAGAGATCAATGTTTATGGATGAGAATGTCAGAATTAGCGTAGTAGGCACACAACTTGTAGGCAAATCAATAGACAAGGAAATCACAATACACAGAAATCACAATATACAGAAATCACAGTTTACTTTAATCATGATTTACACCCTAAACTCTAAATCACAAAATACCATATGAAACTGTAACCAATATGAAATTGTAACCAATAAAGTATATCTAAGGTTTATACAATTTACTATATGAAACTGTGACCACTATCTCAAGGATCATAGTCATGCCGGTAGTGTTCGGATCATTGAGGTACCTAAGGTTTACACAAACTAAGGATCATAGTCATCAAACCTCAGTTCGGATTCGAACAGCAGGAGACGCCGGCAGTATTAGGGCTCGAGCAACAATGAGACGATGTGATCCGGCGGAGGGAATTTGGAACACATCGGCGCTGGGAACTAGGACACGCGAGGGCGGCTGGGCCTCAGGAGACGACGCCGACGGGGAGAGGGGAGAAGGGCGGAGCTCGCACTAGGGAGACGACGCCGACGCCAATGCCGATGCTGGGAGAGTAGGAGACTTCGCCGGGGCTTGGCACGCGAGAGCCTGCGTCGATGTCGGGATTTAGGGCACGCGAGTTTGATTGAGTAGTTACTGGTTCGGCTTGGGACTGGGGCTGGGCAGCGAAGGCGGTTCGGTTTGAAGACAGGGGAAGAAGCAGGGAAGACGATGAAGGTAGGCAGCGAGAAGGAGTTAGGCAGCGAGAAGTAGGGATTTAGGGCACGGGTCGATCGCGAGGAAATTTTGATTCCGAGAGTTGGCAGCGGCATGTGAGCGGCATACGTGTTTTTTTTTATCGTTTTGTGTTCGGGACATAAGGACAGAGGGGGACTCGAGACAGAGAATCCGAACTGGTTGGGACAGAGGATCCGAACCGGGCTATTCACGATATTTTTTATCCGCTGGCAGCTTGATGGAGAAAGAGGCAACGGAAGGGATGCGCTGCTTTTTCTTCCGCCGCCGCCTCTGCTTCTCTTCGTCTTCCGCCGCCGCTGCCCTCCGCCTCTTCTCCAACTCGGCCTCTTCTCCTTCCGATAGCGTCGGCCAGGTGGCCCTCTACTTCCGACGCGCACGCCTCATTGACGCCCTCCGCCTCCGCTTCCGGTCGCCCGATCCACCGATAGATCTCCCCCAACCCCTCGACTCCTTCGTCGCAGTCCACGCCCTTCGCTCAACCCCCTCGCCGGATTCCGCCCTCTCCCTCTTCCGCTCGCTCCCCTCTCCCTCCACCCCGATTCTCCACGCCCTCGCCAAGCGCCTCGCCCTCGCCCGCCGCCTCGCGGACCTCCGGTCCCTCCTTGACGCCGCCGACGCCGGATCATTTCCCTCATCTCTACCCCCTTCTCCTCTCGACCGCCTCCGCTGGTTGGCGGCCGCTGGCGACCTCCCCGCCGTCCTCGACCTATGGTCTTCCATCCGCTCCTCCTCCTCCGACCCCAACCACCCCTCCAGCCGAGGAAACCACCCATGCACAGAGTCCTACAACCTCGTCATGGGTCTCCAAGCCGACGTTGGGGATCACTCTGCCGCAGTCGCTACCTTCTCCCAAATGATCCACGATGGGGCCAACCCTAACTCCCGCACCTACACCATTATCATCCACCATCTCGTCCGCTCGGGGAATCTCGAGGAGGCCGCTTTCGTGTTCTATCTCCTGCCCTCGATGAGGACCCGCCACACATCGAAGCAGTACGAGGTGCTGGCGGAGGCGTACGCATCCGCCGGATTGTTCGACGAGTTTCAGCGACTAGTAAAGGAGATGAACTCCGACGGTATCCTCCCGGGCCGAGCGATGCGGGCTGCCATCGCAAAGATGCGCGCGGTGGGACCTATCGAGGGCACGGAAGAGTTCGTCGAGGAATTGTGCCCTAATGATCAAATCGAGTACATCGCATTATCCAGTGAGGAAGAAGTCGATTGCGAAGTGGAAGATGAGCATGAAGGCGAACACGATCGCATCCGATTGAAGCCATGGATGGATCCGATCGCTCTCGCAAGGGCTATGGAAGACTGGACCCCGGACGACGTCGCTGAGTTGGAGGGTGCGAGGCTGGTCTGGACGCCGCGACTGGTCTGTAAGCTCCTCAGGGTCTTCAAGAAGCCCGAGACGGCGTGGGACTTCTTCTGCTGGGTAGCGTACCAACCGGGCGACTTCGTGCACGACCGTCGGACGGTTTCAAGGATGGTTTCCATCCTCGCCCGGCACGGCCACGTCGAGCTGGTTCGCCGTCTCCTCTCCAAGGTCAAGTCGGAGGGTATCGCTCTCCCCTTCTCCACCGTCCGATTACTCATCGACTTCTACGGCCTATCAAAGAAATCCGAGGCGGCAATCGAGGTCTTCCGCGAGGCTCACTCGATCTGCGGCGGTGCACCATTGTCAGGGCCGCAGCGTTTGCTGCTCTGCTCGTCTCTGCTCCGCACCATGGTCAAGTGTAGGCGAGGAAACGATGCGTTGGACCTCATGGAAGAGATGATGGCGGAGGGCGTCCATCCCGATGTACAAACTTTCTCCGGCATGATACAGTACTTCGCCGGAGCCGGCGACCTGAGGAGCGTGCACAAGCTGTTCGGGATGGTGAGGCAGTGCGGGCTCGAGCCGGACGCTCACATGTACACGATCCTGATCCAGGCTTATTGCAAACAGGAGAGGGCAGCCCTCGCATTGATGCTATTCAGGGAAATGCGGTACTCAGGCATAGCTCCCGACGGCGTCACCAAGGCTTTGCTCGTTAAGAGCTTGTGGAAGGAAGGTAAACTTCGGGAAGCAGCCATGGTGGAGGGGATGTGCGACGAGGTCAAAAGAGGGCTGCCGGCGGCTTCTCCCGGCCATGTGTGGACTGTGAGCGAGGCAGATTTCAAGCGTGTTTATGATATTTATGCAGGTTGTTTTGCAGACAACGGTGGACAGGCATGAAGCCATGGTGTTTGTTGGAATGCCTCCGTGATTCCATTCCATTGTTTCCAAAGAACAATCGTCATCTATCGGCTGCCATCCAACGTTGTAAGCATTCAACATTTCAAAGCCATTTTCTTAATCACGCGTGCATGATAAATATAGGACACCAAACTGCCAATTGGATGACTAAATTCTTAATCACTAAATTAAACTCTAGACATCTTCCATTTTGGATGAGCATTAAAGGTTTACACTAATGGCCGAACACCTATATGGCATAAGAAATCGGTGATATCTCACTTTTGTGAGAGAGAAAAATAAGCATTGTGATGATAGAAAGAAATGGTTGTCCAGGATATCGAGTTGCACATCTTACAGTTACTGTGCCTTGGTATTTGTTTGATGTTGAAAGTCCTATCAAAATGGCTGTAGAATATGCTGCTAATTGTAGCTTGATGCAAAGCCAAAATACCTGAAAACCACATGAGTTCACAGGTTTTGTTGAATCAATACTCAAACTATCATTGTTAGGCATAAATACTTCAACTCACTTTTTATTGACCCAAGTGAATACTAAATAACTGGATACCGAAATCTCTATCCCCTTCAACATCAGGGATATCCTACAAACGCCTCATGTTAGTTGTTAGAGACTGTGCTGCATTTTATCAAACCCCTAAACAAAAGGGAAAACGGCAAAGATAATTTTTCAGTTTTTCTTAAAGAGATAAAATCAACTTCTTTATGGAATCTGGATTGTGATTTCAGGGGAAACCCTTTTGAAACTACCATTCTGATAGTCTGAGGTCAGATCAGATAAAATGACAGAAGCCAATGAAACTCAATTTCAGAACTAGATTGCAATTCAAATTATTAATAGTTATATAGTGATACGTCATTGCAGACAATTAATTCAATCTAGTAAACCAACTTGAATGATGATTGCTGAGCTGAAGCTTGACAGCAAAACTCTCTTTTAGTTTTCCTTGTCAAGAATAGATTGTGGATTTACCTTCAACAAAGCTTTTACAGCTGAGAAGAGACACATGAAAGATGTGGCAAAGAGCACCGGCTTTGTTAAAGCCACTGGCCTTCCTAGTACATATTTCTGCATTGATAATGTAATAGCAGTTTAAAAGGAATTTGGGGGCATCGATAATATTTGTCATCTACATAGTTTCAAGTATATTCATGCTTTGCAATTTAGGGTTCTATGTTAGTTCACCTGCATGTGTATGAAGAAGGCTAACTGAACCACAATAGCCCTAACAGACATGATGCAAGAGGCAGCAAGAAATGCATGTCGTTTCCATCTTAGTAAAGGATGCTGTGTTAAGTCAAACAAGATGGTCAGATAAAAAGAAGACAATACCACATATATGACAGCCATGGAAAATAGATACGCAGTACTACTTCTACTGGGTTGTTTCTGTTTCAGCTAGGGGTGAGCAAAAATTCAGTTAAACCGAATTAACCGAACCGAATTAATCGAATTTTGAAATTCGGTTCGGTTAATTCGGTTTTCGGTTTTTTTTTTATAATTCGGTTCGATTTTTCTATTAAATCGGTTCGGTTTCGGTTTTGAATTTTGTAATTCGGTTAAACCGAATAAACCGAATAACAATATTTATTTAATTATTTTATTTAAAAATATAATTAATTAAATAAAATCTGGTTATTTTAATTAAAAATTCAAATTAAATTTAAAATTTCGGATAATTCGGTTAACTGAAATTTTTTCGGTTCGGTTTTCTTGGTTTTTATCGAGAAATTCGGTCGGTTCGGTTTTTTTGAAAAAAATCGGTTTATTCGATTTTCGATTTATTCGGTTCGGTTCGGTTTTAACCGAATACTCACCCCTAGTTTCAGCAGAATAGTGGCCTAGTAACTCCTCTGTAAATGATAGGATAGTGGAGTTAAATTATGTTGATCTATCCATGAAATAATATAATATCAGTGATGAAACAGAGTATAAAACCACAATTAAATTGTAATGGATTGCAAGTAACATGGAACGATTCTGATTTTGGTCAAAGTGACTCTTCTAGGGCTCTGCTGAGTATCAGTGGTTTATCATAAGAATGAAAATACAATCTTAAATATTTTCTGGTAGTGTACCATAATGCAGAAAATAACTACTATTAATGCTCCAGTTTTTAAAGAGAATTCACCTGAAGCTAGTCGAAGGCTTGGTTTATTGATCTGCAACAAATCAACTGTACCAAGTTATTACATTATTCATAGTATAAGAAGTGTTCTTTTCATTGTTCAAAAATTCTTTATATAGAAGTATCTGAAACCTGGAACTGACCTAATCAATTTCCACATCAAACAATTGATTGACTCCCACAACATAGATATTCATGAAGACAGCAGAAAGCAATGCCTGATTTGACATGAATGCAACACAACAAATGACAAATACGATCATAGACCGAAGATGAAATAGAAGGGAAAAAAATGCAATACCTTAATCAGACCAACGAAAAACATTGGAGATATGTCAGCAATACTTTCAAGTGGAAGAAGAGAGATTGATATTATTCTTATCACCTGCCATAATCAATGCTTAGAAGATGATTATATCTATGACAGTAGTCGAGTAACTCAACTCACTGTGTCTATTACTGTATGTGGTCGGCAAAACCTACAAAAGGCATTAAAATTGTTCATCAGAGTAATCCATAAGCATCCACACTGATGAGCCTCATTGTCAGGTACAAATGCATTGCCAAAAGCTGGTGAAGTGATGCTGTTCTTGAGCATGCCAATGTGGACATATGGTTCGCAATCAGGTTTAGTGGGAGTAGGTGATTGCCCTTATAATCTGCTACTGCTTAGTTCCCGATGGCAACAAGAGGTAGTAATCCTGCATTGTTTACAAGCTATTTAAGTTATTTATCAAATAGATTGACTTACAAGTGATGTCGTAGTGTCAGTCATTACTTGCTAAATTTGGCAGATTCAAGACTTCTTCCTCTTATCTTACCTGCAAGATGAACTTCAAATTTGCTACCTCTTCCTTCTGGATTACTTAGATGCATTACTTAGATCCAGAATATATTTTTAAAAAATGCAAAAGTGATAGAACATTGATGAAATGGAAAGAGATCCAGAGGAGATGAAAACGAAGGGATAAAAAATAACAGAATACCTGGGAATACAAATGCAAAATTGGTGTAATGTCTCAAAAAGCTCTGGTTGCAAATCATTCTCTTTAGAAGAAAATGTGCGATGAAAGGCAAGTTAGAGGAGAAGGTGAAGAATGCTTAGCGAATGATGATTAGAAATATCAAAATCATGAAGCATTGCCGTAAGGCTGTGCCACATTTCCTGTGCATGGGTAATCCATGCCATTTGTCATAAAACAGGAACGCATGCCCAAGACATTACCATGCATAGAAGCCTTCTCTCCTCACCAAATGAGATGATCACTGCTAAGATTATCGAGACTTCAGTAGTTAATCAGTTACATCATCTGAGGATAAACAACTCCATTGGTGATTCGGATCAAATTTATCTGTTATTATTTTGGTACGAATACCACTGAAGTCCAATACATTGCGAAATATAAAACAGAGAAAAATGAGCATTTTGGGGCCGTGCTGCCGCTTCGACCTTATCTCTGAGATGGACTGAGACTTCTGCGGGTTCGAATTGTCTGACTGGAAGAGGAGGCCGTGGTGGATCTGCTCGGAGGGCCGCCATGGCAGCCGCTGCAGCCATGGGCGAAATCTGAGCCTCGCACTTTTTCCTTTTTTTCAAACCTAATTTTTCTTTCACTTGGGGCTTCAAATGAAGTAATATCGCGCAGCTAACCTGACAAGAGAGTTAAGTATTTTGTCGGATCTTCAAACTGTGCTGTTATCAACCAAAGGGGGAAAAACATAAGAATCATCAGCAATGAAAACATTAGAGAACCATTCGCAAGCAGAAGAAGATTGTTGGGAAGACGAAAGGTTAAAAAAAGAGTAAGAGCTAGCTAAATTGAAGAAAATAAAAAGGAAACTAACGTGTGTACAAAAAGATTTTCCAGCAAAGAGGAGGCTCAGGCACGCCCATGATACTGTCTACTTTCCGATCCAAGCGACGGTTGCCTACCAAAACGCAGGCCATCCATGCCGCGTCCTATTCCAGATATGTGTGTGTGTGTGTGTGTGTGTGTGTGTGTGTGAGAGAGAGAGAGAGAGAGAGAGAGCAGAGCAGAGAGGGAACATCGGTTTAGGGTTTAGGGTTTAGGGACCATCGGTTCAGGGAAAATACAACGGGCAAGCTCATCATCGCCTTAGTCGACAAAGAATGAGACACAGATATAAGAAGATACAGCAACGAAAGAACCTTAAGACAGTAAACCCTAAAACCAACGAAAATCGTGAAAAGAACTCGCAAAAACACAAACTTGGAGAAGTTAAAAGTACGATCCACGCAAGAAAAAGATAGTAAACACCAGATCTATGATCCGAGTTGAGGTAGACAACATGTTGCAAGTCGAGAAAGGCTCAGATTCTACTTTTCTCGAACACGAAGCTTCCGGCGAGCTTCCCTGACTTTTTCCACCCCGAACCGATCGGAAGAGTTAGGCCCAGCCGCAGCGTGGCCACGCAGATCCGCCGAAATCCTGCCATTTCCGATCGGAAGCTAGGGCTTCCAACGGAGGAGTCGTCGATGACGGTTCAAGGCCGTCGTTGAGCACCACCATTCTTCACCGTCGCCTCCAAGCATCGATGCCAAAAGATGGAACCGCCATCTTAGCGGCTCCCTGGTCCCGGTCTGGATCAGAGAGCCGCTAAGATAAGGATTCTACCTTTTTCATCGATGCTTGAGGCGACGGTGAGTGAGCGAGAGAGGCAACCATCCTTCCCTCCGGTTCTCGATCTTATACATTCCAAATCGGGCCGCTTCGATGGACTTAATTAAGCCAAAGCCCAAGTCAAGCACATGCTCGAGTCCGATAAATTAAACACAGTATCACCTTCCATCAAATAAAATTATAAAATTAAATTTAAAAGTTGGTAAAAAAAATAATCAAATAAAATACTTAAAATATTCTTATTCAAAGAGAAATATAATGATTAACGAAGAAGGTTCCCCGAGATCACCTCCCACCAAATTCGGCTTTGTCGTTCCCACGAACACCAACAACTGCATGGGGAAGCTCGTCCCTATCGAACCCTAACCCTATCCCCAATTCCTCCCCCACATCTCGTCGATCTTGATCGGATCTCGCAGATCCTGCTCCTCCTCCCCACTCATGGATTCTCGCCCAATCCTATTCCTCCTGCTCTTCCTCCTCGCCGGCGCTGCTGCCTCTTCTGCTGACGAATGCGAAGCCCGCAATATCACGATCGCCAGCTTCGAGGCCGACCTCGCCATGGTGCAGCACCAGGTCCGCGGCGTCGTCCGGATCGTCGACGCCTGTTCCTTCTCCGTCCGCGCCTTCGACATGCTCGCCGGCTCCGGCCAGGTCCGGTGGTGGGGCGCCGCCGGGGACGACTTCGTTAATCTCACGCTCGGGTCTCCGATCTCCGACATGTACCTCAACCGAACCTACCGCAACGAGTCGCTCGCTGTCAGGCTGTCCAGCAACGTCTCCTGGGACCGGATCGCGGTCCTCGCCATCTGGGATGAGTCCACCGCATCGGATTTTGGCCATGTCGCCCTTGTGAACGTCTCCGAGAATGAGACTGACTCCGACTTGGCTCCAAGTCCAGACCTTTCCCCGGCCCCTGCGCCAGCTCCTGGTTCTCGGGTCGAGATGATTAAGAACAAGAGCCAGATCCACCGCCAGCTGACCATGTTCGACAACTGCCTAACGTTATCCCCCAGATTTAGACTTCGGTGGACACTGTACCCTGAGTCGGACTCCGTCGAGATCGGTCTGGAAGCAGCTGTTGGCTCGGAATACTATATGAGCTTCGGGTGGGCGAAGCCTAGTTCGCCATCACATATGCTCAATGCAGATGTTACGGTCTGTGGATTTACTGAAGAAGGTATGCCCTTTGCTGAAGATTACTATATTACACAAGTTAGCGAGTGCCTTCTTAGCAAGGATGGCAAGGTTGAAGGTGTCTGCCCTGATACAATCTATGAAGGATCGGATCCAGTTGGACTTGTTAACAATACTGAGTTGATTTACGGTCACCGGAGAGATGGGGTGGCCTTTGTCCGGTACAAGCGTCCCCTAGCCTCTGTAGACGAAAAGTATGATGTGCCGGTGGATATCACTGGGAACATGACTGTGATTTGGGCATTAGGTCTGTTGAGGCCACCAGATTCTCTCAGACCTTACTATCTTCCTCAGAATCATGGTGGTCCACAAGAAACATCTTACAATTATCTCCGATTGAATTTATCTGAGGAGGTGGACGATTGCTTTGGACCTCTGGATGCTGAAGATAAGGAGGATCAAGATCTTATCATCGCTGATGCAAAAACACCGCTTGTTGTTACGTCAGGCCCAGCATTGCATTACCCAAATCCTCCGAATCCTTCGAAAGTGCTTTATATCAACAAGAAGGAAGCTCCATTGCTGAGAGTAGAAAGGGGTGTGCCAGTTACTTTCTCAATCGAAGCCGGTCATGATGTGGCTCTTTACATCACTTCCAGCCCCATTGGTGGTAATGCAACACTGCATAATATGACTGAGGTTGTCTATGCCGGGGGGCCTCAGTTTGAGGGTGTCCCAGCCAGTCCAACCGAGTTGAAATGGGCACCTGATCGAAATACACCAGATCAAGTTTACTACCACTCCTTGTTTGAGCAGAAAATGGGCTGGAAAGTTCAGGTAGTTGATGGTGGTATTTCAGACATGTATAATAACAATGTTCTATTAGATGATCAACAGGTTTCCCTTTTTTGGACTTTATCTAAAGGCTCAATATCTGTTGCTGCTCGTGGTGAGAAGAAAAGTGGATATGTTGCGATTGGATTTGGAAGCGGAATGATGAACAGCTACGTGTATGTTGGTTGGGTTGATTCCAATGGCACAGGCCATGTAAACACTTATTGGATTGATGAAAAAAATGCAATGGGTGTGCACCCAACGTCCGAAAATTTGACCTTCGTCGGGTGCAGTCAAGAAAATGGAATAATAACATTTGAGTTCACTCGTCCTCTATCTCCTTCATGTAATGGAAAGATAGAGTGCAAGAATATCATCGATCCAACTACTCCTTTAAAAGTTATTTGGGCCATGGGCGCCCGTTGGTCAGAGGATAATCTAAGTGAAAAGAATATGCATTCTGCTACAAGCAATCGGCCAGTCCGAGTTCTTTTGTTGAGGGGGTCTGCCGAGGCAGAGCAAGATCTGCGCCCTGTATTGGCGGTTCATGGCTTCATGATGTTTGTGGCTTGGGGCATGCTGCTTCCTGGGGGAATATTGGCTGCAAGGTACTTGAAGCACATAAAGGGCGATGTCTGGTACCGGCTACATGTCTATTTGCAGTACTCAGGAATCACTATTATGTTACTTGGTCTTCTGTTTGCAGCTGCTGAGCTTCGCGGTTTTTATGTAAGTATAGTGCATGTGAAATTTGGTGTAGCTGCGATCATCTTGGCATGTGCCCAGCCGATAAATGCATATCTACGCCCCCAAAAACCAGCAGATGAAGAGATAGTGTCTTCCAAAAGGATAATTTGGGAATACTGTCATGTAATCACAGGGAGGTCTGCTGTCGTAGTCGGAATTGCTGCATTAATCAGTGGAATGAAGCATTTGGCACATCGATACGGCAGCGAGAATGTTCAAGGTCTTACGTGGGCATTAATATCATGGGTTCTGGCACTTGCACTTTTAGTTATGTACTTGGAGTGTTCAAAGGTTAAGCAAAGACAAAATGATAGGAGCTCTTTAAGAGGTGAGTGGGTGCTGGGAAACAGTGATGAAGATGATTCGGTAGATTTATTGTATCGCGACAGAGCTGCTGTTAAATCAGAACCCCAATCATCGTTAACTATGGAAGTGCAACTGGAACCTCTTAGCAGATAGAATGCAATTTTATACACCAAAAACACAGTATACTTCAGCCATGATTTTTAATGTACAGAGAGAAGAGGGAGCCATGGTGATTATTCATTTTATGTAAAGACATTTGCCACAGCTTACTGAGCAGGTTAGAAATGATTACGTACTGTTCCTTGTATTGCTGTTATTATTATGTACGCAATGTGAAACTGATTCATGCTTGTATACAAATTTTGAAATGATACTGGTCTATGTCACTTCATCGAGTTCTCAGAATTCACCAGGCTAATCATTTTGGCTTGGAGATTTCAAATGCTCTCGTGAAAGTTTCTCTATATTTTGCGACCGAAAATGACAGCACATTTTTCTCAACAAACCAAGGAAAATGATCTCTGCAACAATAGGATATCGAAACAAACATGGCCTAGAACTTTATTTACAAAATAACCAAACGAAAGCAAGTATGAATGGTGTTACATTGAATCAGAGTAGCGACGACTCCTTTCAAATATCTAACAAATGCTCAGTTCATCCATACCTATCGATAATTCTAAATCTATTTCTCCCACCATTTCCACACTGTCACTAGTCTTCTCTTCCACCTTGCTGTTTATCTTTATTGTACCCTCATCGGTTTTATCAACACTCGGCGATGCAGCTGCTATGCATTCCTCGAAGCGGAAGCAGCTGACAACATGGTCGTTTGTCAACCCCGCGGCCTGCATGAAGGCGTATATGACTGTCGGGCTCACACTTCGCAAGCCCCTTCTAACCAGGTCTTTGCTGATCACATCTGCTTTAGAAGTCTTGACAGGAACGTGTCGTTGGTAGCGAAATTTGTTGACAATAGGCTGGTAGTTCACAAAGCTCCAACAGTATCTATCGAATGATCCAAACTCATTTATTATCTGTAGCAATGGTAAAAAACAAGCGTGAGAGAAGTGATTAAGCAAGTCAGATCGCGGATCAGATTATTAGTAGTTTAATCCAGCAAAAAAGATCCTGAGAAATCATAAACCCAGATGCAGTTCATGAACTAGAAATGCAACAACTAGAAATATGAATGTCTATTTTGTGCCAACTACAATATTAACAGTGTCAAAGACAAGTGAATAGATCTACCTTGAGTATCTGGCGAGCATTCTCAATGGTAGCTCTCAGCTTCGGCTCTGACAAAAGTGAGCTGGCATTATTTCCAGGCACTATAAATTTCTTCTCATTCAATTTGGCAACTGCAGCAGGATCAAAGTTCAGAAAAACTTCCCTGAAAAAAGGGAGCCAATGAGTTGGTGAATTAATGAAGTAGAACCTAGTTTTCTAATCATTTTATTTTAGTACCTAAGTATGTGCCTTTTGGTGAGGATAACGGGCCATGTAAGCTCAGCTAATGCACCAGATAGAACAAGAAGTTCAAATAATTTCCTGGGTGTGTTCCAACCACCAAATACCGAGAGAAATTGGTTAGCAAGTACTTAAAGCATAGCAAAGTTTCAAGGATTCTAGATCATTAACAAAGCGAAAAGGTTGCATACTTATCATCATGGACCGGAACTCCCCACTCTTCATCATGGAAAGAAGCATAACATGGGTCTGGTGTACAAAAATGAACAAAAGTATAGGCTTAGTTTTACTCCACACGCGCATAAGAGAAATTCAAGATGAAGTTTTACTGAACAAGAATGATGATGATATAGTTACAATTAAGAATAAACTTCTATTGGTGTGGCAAAGAGTCATGCAATCAGCTGCAAAAGACGAATCATTTTTAAGTGTGAGAGACTTGGACAAGGTAGTCAAATAGAGTTCATTCAGGAGGGAAAACTAACCTTGATGGTTAAAAATGTGGAGGAAAAGAATAAAAATGAACTGGTGCGAACCATATGGAAAACAAAGCGAAGGGTGTAACTGTATTGCCTACTTCCAAACATGAAACGTGATTTCAATTATTAGTATCTCCTGGCAATACAATAATACACTATCATTTCAATAATCAAGTAAGCCTAGAGGCTGCATATACATGAATTTTAATTTTCTTTGGTGAATAGTAAAAATACATTTTCCCCCCTTTCAACCCGGTATTATAATCTCTAAGGATAAGTGTTGTTTATGGCAATCCCCATAGCAAGAAGCTGAATCTTCTTGAGAAATCTCACACTTGCAGTTTATGTCTAAAATTTTCTCAAGAAAGATTCAAACATCCCACTTGTGGGTCAAACTTTCACGCTTGCAGAAATCTTGTCAGTGTGTGGACAAGATTAGATCCTTGGACACTTATCCTACTGCTTCTTGTGAAGGGATGAATAAGTGGATTAGATTAAGAGGTGACACATTAGAAGCATCATAGGCCATGAGTAAGAGTGAAGTCCATATTGTATATTTGAGTTAGCGTTGTTAATTTTGTTTTACGATCCCACACATGCTGTATATTGTTTCAGCTATTATGAATATATTGCCACATATGCACTTACTACTAATCTAATTTGAGTTTTCTATTCACCCTTACTCCTAGTTGGCCATTTCAATCCAACAATGATAACCTTTTCTAGATAAACCATAACCATGTTCACTGTATCATAGTTAACTTCCTCACAAAAGATAAATGTGTCAGATCATATTTCTTTACAATTTCAGGGTAGAGAATGGCAAATGATAACCATTGCAAAGACATTCTCTTTTCAGAGCATTACAAAAGGAATATAGTGAATGAGAAGTCATTTTTACTTGTTACAGATAAATACCAAATCACAAACAGCCTACACCAATGAACATTATTTTCCGATATAGATGGGGTTTTGTCTCTCTGAAGAAACACATTACATAAAACAACTGGAATTCATCTGGGGTGGTCTAATTCAGCTGAGACTCTAAACCAGATGCAAACAGGAACCAAATGGCCCACGAATGTTACACGAGTCAAAGGAGCCTTATGTATCACACAGTAAAGTAAAGATGCCAAATCAGTCACTTGATAGAGCAGCCAATAATAGGCGTCAGATCGGTACAAAGCCAAGAATATTAAACAGATCAAAATCAAATATGTCCAATCAAGCGCGTGAAGAGAAGTTGCACACTAGAAGTGCAACTAAAAGTAAAGATGTCCAGTCCAATCAAGCACATGAAAAAGAAGCAACCAATTATTGGTGCAATGTCAATGGGTAATCCTGAGCTCTCGAGTGAAAGGCACTAATCTCAAAGATAAAGAGAGCAGAAATATACGGCACTTTGTGAATGAGCTATTGGGTCACGGAAATGCTAGAGATACAGTCATGATAATCAACTACATCAAATAAAGTGATTGAAAGGGCACCGAGATGTGAATGATATATGGTGCGCCAGTGTATAACTGGGTTGATATTTAAATAGTAGATTTGTATTAATGGACAAGATTTGAATAGTGACTGTGATAAATAATTTTTCCATTTAAGAAGCTCGTTCAGTATCTGATTTATTTTTCTTAATTTCACCGTGCGTCCAGCTTGAGAGTAATCACAATTGAAGGGAGGCACCAAAGAAGTTGCTCTGGATCAAAAGACCAGAAATGGATATACAGTAGTGTAGCTATAAGGGCTATTCTAATTTCTAAGAAGATACTGGCTGCTGCAACAGATAGAGGACTTCGAGCAAGGAAATAAGAGGGACATTCAAATATCACAAGTTCTGAAGACTGCATGGCAAATTTTATTTCTAACTGGATACAAAATTTCAGAACCCAATGATAACATGCACAACAGGTATAGAGATTCAGAAGATGGTAAAGGTTCTTACTTAGATTTAACCAAAAAATCTTAAACAAAAAAAAAATCGCGAGACTAAATCAGAGAACTAGTTAGTTAGAGGAGAAGAAAAACCATGTATGCAATAATCTCAAAACGAAAAATAAATAAAGAAAACTCGCCTGTATTAGATGTGACCCAAGCGCATTTCCTCTTTCCTTGCACAAGTTCAGTCGAGGGAATGCTGGCATCATCTGAGACATTGTTGTTCAACTTGGTTGCAACCTTGCCTATCCTCGCAGTGCTCTGCCTCCTCTTACTTGTCGAGTTCACCCTACTGATCCTTCCTGTGGAGACTTGGCTGCAAAACGAATCTGTGGATGCATCAGAGGAACAGGAAGCATTCAGTGACAGGTTTGACTGCAACAGCATCTCGTGCCTCCTCAGAACAGACGGAGCACTGAAACAAGACCCAGAATGTGCCATATCGTCTGCGGGCCTGGGAGCCTTCTTCGGCTCATCAACTGCTGTAGTTTCGGTGCTGTCAGTTTTATTCAAAGGCTTCGAAACTGGTTTCCTAGAAGTTGTCAATGACCTAGCCTTGTTGCCGCCAGGCACAAGGACCGGCCTTGCTTCAGAGTCAGCTACATTGAAAGAACGAACACGAGGCGCTCCTGACATCCTAAAATCCAACCTTTTCACAAATCGCAGCACCGCCCACCGAAATTTACCCAAATCTCCAATACTAGAGGATCAAATTCAGACACTATCAAGCGAAATCAAACGCCTCGAACACGAAAGCAATTTCCGGAACGAGACTCAAAAATTGCCTTTTCAATCCACAACTCCCACAGTAACGCGAAACCCGAACCGACCTAGGGTTTCGAGGGCATCCAATTCCAACCTACCGCCAAATCGCTCCACCAAACAGAACATGCGGTGCAACATTGTCCTCACCAGAAAGATTAACACCACAAGGCAAGTCTTCGACGACTTCTCCTAAGAAGGAACTGAGCGGGAGCTACCGAACCCCAAAATCGTCACGAAAAGGCGAAGGGGGAGCACGCAAAGCACTTACAATGAGCTGATAGAGTAGAGGCTTCGAAGAAGAACGCGCAGCCCGGCGATCCAGCGACTAACCGAGGGCGGAGCCGGCGAACGGAGGGGGAAACGAGGAATGGACGTTTCCACTGGAGGAGGACGAAGGCAGTGTGACCCCGGAGAAGCGACCGGGGAGCGTCCCGGAGATTATAAACAGAAGACTGGTGGATGCCGGTCGAAGTATATTGCGACCGGATGAAGCCCGTAGCACGTGCACGTGGCTGTGCTTTGCCACTCCTTTATTTTGCAGTAATGGTAAATCGCATAAAACTCTTCAATTTCTATTTGACTGTGCTTTCACTCCCGATCATTACTTCTACTCCCTATTTGATAAATTCTTTATATTTATTCCATGATAAATTGAGTATAAAAGAGTAAAAATTAAGTATACATCAGTGAAAAATAAATATAAAATAGTAAAATTTGAATATAAAAGAGTAAACATTGAATATACAGTTTTTTGATGTAATGGATACAACCTTACATACTCAAATTTCTAACTTTTATACTCAATTTTCTTTAAATAACACTCATAGAATTATTTTGTCAATCCCATCAGAGACTGCATGTAAAGGAAATTTTGAATAGGGATTGCATACAAAGAAAATTTTGGGATTGGAGAGTTTAAGAAAATTTTCCCATGCAGTAATACATAAATTTAAATATATTTATTTCAAAAAAAAATGAGATGCGTTGTTTGCTTGTTTTTTATTTTTTTAGAAAATATAATTTTTAGTATTTTATGAAAAATTAAATAATAAAATAAAATTATTTTTTAGAAAATAAAAAAATATGATTTTTTAAAAAATTATAATAGAAAATGAAGTAAACAAAACGCCCCCTTAATAAAAAAATCTCAAAAAAAATCTCAGTAAATAACTTGATTTTTTGTATATAATGATTTTCGACGGGTTCTTCATGTCTCCTAGAATATAAATTGATTCGGGAAGGCGATCGAAGGTCATCAATAATATTTGAGCGGCAATTGAATATGTATATATAAAATGTCATATTATTCACTTCGATTTTTATTGAATATTTTTATTGAGCGTATCAAAAATATTTAAATATATTTTATCAAATTTAATAAATATTTTATGATTGAGGATAAAAGCAGAGTGACGATTAATATACTGAATTGAAACAATATAAAAAATTATGTCGATTATGTTTATCCAAAAAATGAACAATTAGTATAAAAAATTATGATCATTAGTCAATGATTTTGTAACTATGTAATATTGTTTGGCGCATAAATATAAAGATATATAATAAATTTTAGTTATTATATTTTAGAGAAAATAGACTAGTTAAAATTATTTACACGGCATCAAAATTATTTTAATTTAGTTAAAATCATTTTTTAAAAAATTTAAGTAGCTATTTAGTAATTATTATAATATTATAATAGTATTGTATTAATTTTTACAATAGCTACTAAGCAATTAGTGTAAAAGTTTTAAAGTGATTTTGATTAAATTAAAATGATTTTCAATAGATTTTTAATAATTTCGATTAAATTAATTAAGAATATTTTATAATAAATTTGACTAGAATAAAAAATTATATTTTATCATATTATAGTAATTACATAATAAATAATGACAATTTGTCACTATTCTAACCGGTATTGATACCTTCGTAATCGGTTCTAAAGTTAATAGGAAAGAGGTAAATCATGATAGTTATTAATTCAGATATTGTGGTTAATAAATGGAGAGGATGAAAACACTAATTTTATTAAATTTTGATACTCAAAATTTAAGATATAATATTTACGTATTCATTATCCACCAATCTTGTGGACTTGTCATAAAATGTTGGATCAGATAGCAGACGAATCTGGAGTGACCGACCCGACCCCATGAAAGTTTTATTAGGATCAGTAAGAGAACTAAAGGAGAGGTGATTAGGTCCAATCTTTGTTCGATAAAGATTGATTACGATGGAAGACTTGAGCAATGCTAACACCTCGATTTATTTGGTATCCGCCTCCTTGATGTAACACCCGTCATTTCCCGCCTTACGGTGTAAGCGGAAGGCAGCGTTACGCTAACATACATATAGACATATGAATATCTTAATGCAGCGGAATAAATTTTAAACTTTATACATATGCATTTAAAACATGAAATTAAAAATTGAATCATGTTGACACATCTTAGTTATCCTTCCTAAACATGGTTACATGGTAACTTAGCCTTGTCATAACATAAAAATATGAGACATATCATGTGAGACATATCATGTGAGACATAACATTATTGATCATGCTTGCATTAAACCTCACTTATCCTACCATCAAGCTTAAAGCCAACATAAGCATAACATCATGGTATAGCATATTAACATCATCATTTAGCCATGACAAATATAGCAATAAAGCATGATATGAAAATCACATAAGTTGTTTATAAGCAACATAAGTAGTAAGTTGTTCTTTAGGCAAAACCATCATAAGTATAGCATGAGATTAAAGAGGACAATGTAAAATATAAGACATGTGATAAAGTATAAGTATTAGGATCTTTTTTTTTCTTTTGCCAAATCACCGTCACACACACACACTTGCTCCTCCTGCTGCTTCCCATAGTTTAGTATCCTCTTGCTTGATTTGTGATATAAGGAAATAAAACTTATAAGCACATAGGCTTAGTAAGACTCTTTCCTACTCACTAAAATCATACGTCACATAAAATAAAAGCACATTACATACTTAACCTAGAGAAGTTCTTGACATAAAACATAAGCATATGACATACTTAACATAGAGAAGTTCTTGACATAAACATAAGCATATGAAATACTTAACATAGAGAAGTTTTTGACATAAACATAAGCATATGATAAACTTGACATAGCATAGATGCATAACATAAATGAATGCATGAGTTAAATGCACATAACATAAGGATGCTTACTTGAAAATCATAGTTATTAATACTTAAACATAAATCATCACATCATGGGGGCCACGACTTGTACCACATGCATACATCCATCATTTGCGTGCATCCCTAAGTAAATACGAGGTAGCTAGTCTCGACCTACTAGGGTACTAGGTTACCTTCAACCTAGGGACAGCTTCGGTAGTCCATCACCGGGGTTTTTATAAGGAGCTCATCCCTGTTAGACAGCTTTGGTAGTCCCAGAACCGGGGACAGCTTTGGTAGTCCCACACCGAGGCTTTCATAAGGAGCTCATCCCTTGGACCTTACTTGGGTCCGGTACAAGTACATCCATAAAGTAAAATAGCTTCACATGCTTCTTTTTGTAGGACCGATGCACGTGAGAGGGGGGGTGAATCACGTGACTTTTAAAATCTTCGTTATAGAATCAGAGTCAATAGAAAATTGTACGATGCTTTGAAAAACGTGCACAGCGGAAAAATTAAAACGAAAAGCGAAAGCGAAAAATAATAAAAAATTACACGAGGAGTTTTACTTCGTTCGGAGCCTTCGGCGACTCCTACTCGAAGACCCAGGCTCCTTGAGCCTTTCCTGTGGGCAATCCACTAAAAACCTCTACCGGCAAACTCCCGGTAGAGTGATTCGAATACAAGATTAGGTGGAAGTGTAACAACCCTACACTTTCCCTTTTAATAATTTAAGTGCAGACAGAACAAAAATTATGTTACCCAACACTTAGATTTATCTGAAGCAGCTTGGGTGTTGGGAGCGATCTTCCGGCAGCGGTCGGACAGCGTCGAGTCAAAGCACAAACCGCAGCAGAGGAGCGTGGAAGAAAGAGAGTGCCAAAGCTTGAACCAGAATTTTTTTTTTCTTTTTACTAGAGGGCTTGCTTGCTTCCTTTTATAGTGCCTCGATGTATGATCTTCTCAGCTCAAATTTTATCCATCAGCAAGAAGGAATAATTCAAACAAGATAATGTTTCTATCTTTGCTTCACTTAAATAATTTAAATAAAATTTAATCTGAAAAAGTTAACCAAGAGGTTTTATCCTCTTACCTCACCAAGGCTTTTTGTTTTTCGAAAAAATAATTCAAAATACAATTTAAAAAGAGATTTTATCCTTCTAGCTAGGCTTCACGTGAGAATTTAAGCATTAATGGGAATAATTAGAAAATAACAATAAGATTTTATCCTTAGTAGGAATAATTTTATTCTCCAAAAAAAAAGAAATACGAATAATTTAAATGAAAATTTATCCTCCACCGAGGCTTTAGATGAGGAATAAAATTAACCTACAAAATCTAATTAGTTCACATATCAAATAAATCCTGTAAAATAGAGTTAATGAATTTAGAGTTAATTAGACCCCGTCCAAACCTGGATAAGGATCTAACCAGGACTCAACCGAGGTCACCAAAAATGGGCCTAAGTTGGACCGCGCCTACAGTCCTACAATAGGACCCGTCCTCACTGGTTCGCTCCTCCAGTGACTTACCTTACTTACCTCGTGCAGCTCTACTCAACTTCTTAACCCACCAGGTCTTCTTGCCAGGGCTCAACCACCCTGGTCTTTTTGCCAAGTTTCAACCAACTTGGACTTCAGCCAATTGTCAGGCCCCACGAACCCAACTGGACTTCCTGCCAGGACTCAACCACCCTGGACTTCAGCCTGGTGTCAGGTCCTAAGTCTTTCAACCCTGCACACTTAGTAAAGAGATCAAAACCAAAAGCAAGCCTAACTTTAACCTATTTGTCATTCATCAAAACCCAAGTTTAACTATTAGTGCAAATTGCACTAACAATCTCCCCCTTTTTGATGCAATGACAACCTGGGTTAAAGTTAGAACATACCAGATAAAGCAATGAGTCCAAAAAGAATATGCAAATGACATGCTCTAAGATCTGGAGTTTTTAATTTCTTTAAGATTTTAATTTCTAAAAACTTTAACTTCTAACTTAACCCTTAAACCCTCCCCCTTTGGCATTCATCAAAACAAAGAAATAATAAGTGCGTAAGCATCAGAAATAAACGAAGCATTCAAGTAATATGCCAGCCAAAAAAAAACTTTAAGTATTTGGGGAAGAAAAAATGCTTAACAAGCATACTAAGTTTCTGAACTGATTCAGAGGGGGAAGTCAAGTTCTTAATTTAACACAAACAATCTGAGAGCATAAAGAAAATGACTAGGTGTAAATTTAGAAATGACTTTTCTAATACCATTTTCAAAAAAACTTCCTTCAAAATATTAATCTTTTCCAAACCAATAAAGAATATCTCAAAGCGAATTAATGAAAAGGAGAAGATTTCTCCAAAATTTTCTTTTCAAAAGATCATTTAGAATATTTTCAGGATTAATTTGAGGAAAAAACTTTCAAGATAATTTTTTTTAACACAATAATTTTAAGGATAGGTGAACCAACATTTTCAAAATTATTATTTTTTTTTTAACTAACATATTCGAAAGAGCACAAAAAGAGAAAGATTTTAACTTATGCTCTCCTTGAACCAAGTAAGAATTTTAGCCCTTTTTAGGTGTCTAACCTTAATTACTAGCTAACTATCTAGATGATAGTAGTGTTCACTGGGTTAGTCAAGTCAAGTAATAATGTCTAGCTCAGATTTTAACTCACGACTACTTGACTTGATCACTGTAATATGGGTATTTTACGCCCAGACTTACTGCGATGCACAGATTTAAGCATTCTGAAGTCCAGACAAAGTCCTATGCATCTCACAATCGTTCTATGTTTTGCAAGCACAAACAAGTTATCCTTAATGTGTTTTGTGAGATGCGACTACCTAAATCTATAGGTTCATGCAGTTTTAGGGGTCAAACTTAGGCTAAGTCCACCAATTTTTTTTTTAAATGCTACTTTGAAATACTAAAATTAAGCCAATTAAACCAAGAATCAAAGTAATTAAGCTAATGACCAAACAGAATATGCGAGCTGATTGTTCAAAAGAAGTAAGTGTGATCAGGCCAGTTCTAGTCTATAACACACGTTCCTATTAACCTTCTTAAGTTACTAAATTCAGATTCAGGGAGTGGTTTAGTAAATATATCAGCTAGGTTAGCCTTAGATTCAACATGGTTAAGTTCAATTTCTCCTTTATTAACATGATCTCTGACAAAATGATGTTTAATTTCTATATGTTTGGTTCTAGAGTGGTGGACTGAGTTTTTGGTTAGATTAATTGAACTTAGGTTATCTATAAAGATTTTGACTTTCTTAAAATCTAAGTTAAAGTCTTTTAACGTATGCATCATCCAAAGTAATTGGGCTACACACTCACCCATGGCTATGTACTCAGCTTCAGTGGTGGATAGGGCAACGCAGTGCTATTTTCTACTGAACCAACTAACTAGTGAGGGCCCTAGAAGTTGGCATCCACCACTGGTACTTTTCCTATCTAATTTACAGCCAGCATAATCTGAGTCAGAAAATCCAATAAGTTCAAATTGGGATGTTCTAGGATACCAAATTCCTAAACTATCTGCCCCTTTAAGGTACCTAAATATTCTTTTAACTAGGGTTAGATGTGACTCTTTAGCACATGTTTGATACCTAGCACACATACTAACTGCAAAGAGAATGTCAGGTCGACTTGCAGTCAGGTAAAGTAAGCTGCCTATAGCACTTCTATAATATTTAAGGTCAACAGGTTTGCCATTTGGGTCACTATCTACAGTTTGATTGGTAGACATAGGTGTTTTAATTTCTTTTGCACTATCCATTCCAAATTTTTTAAGTAGTTCTTTAGTGTATTTTTGTTGATAGACAAAAGTACCCTCACTGGTCTGTTTTATTTGTAGCCCTAAAAAGAAAGTTAATTGGCCTACTAAACTCATTTCAAATTCATTTTCCATTACCGTTATAAAATCTTGCAAAAATTTTGAGTTAGTTGAGCCAAATATTATATCATCTACATATACTTGGGCTATAAAAATATCAGTTTTTAATGTTTTAACAAATAGTGTTGGGTCAATTTTACCTTGGTTAAAACCTTTAGATACTAAATGGTTAGACAGTCTTTCATACCAGGCCCTAGGGGCTTGCTTAAGTCCATATAGGGCTTTTTTTAGTTTAAAGACATAGTCAGGGTGTTCTAAGCTTTCAAAACCAGGGGGTTGTCCTACATAAACCTCTTCCTTAATTAGGCCATTTAGGAAGGCTGACTTAACATCTATTTGATACAATTTGAATCCTTTATGGGCTGCATAACTTAAAAGCATCCTAATAGACTCAAGTCGAGCTACATGGGCATAGGTTTCATCATAATCAAGTCTTTCTACTTGGCTAAACCCTTTAGCCACTAACCTAGCCTTATTCCTGATTATTTCACCTTGTTCGTTAAGTTTATTCCTAAAGACCCATTTGGTTTCAATGAACTTTTTGTCTTTAGGTAAGAGTACTAAATCCCAGACTTGACTACGTTCAAATTGGGCTAACTCCTCTTGCATAGCTATGATCCAATCAGGGTCAAGTAAAGACTCTTCTACTGATTTTGGTTCAATTTTGGAAATTAAAGCAATTTGGCTAAGGTTTCTAAAGGCTGACCTAGTTTGAACCCTTAGTTCTGGATCACCTATGATTTGATCAATAGGGTGGGCTGAGCTGACTCGAATAGTTCTGGTTTGGTTAGGTGAAGGTTCAGTCAGATCATGATCTTGGTCCTTAATTGGGCTTTCATCTGGGTCAGTACTCGACCTAACAAAGTCAATTGGTTGGTAGGTGGTTTGATCAGAGTTATTTGGGTCAGATGTTTCATCAAATTTTACATTTGTAGTTTCTTCAATTCTTAGGGTAGTTTTGTTATAAACTCGATAGACTCTACTGGTAAGGGAATAACCTACAAAGATACCTTCCTCAACCTTAGATGTAAACTTTCCTAAGTGTTCTCTAGTATTTAATATATACACTTTACATCCAAATACTTTAAAATACTTAATATTAGGTTGTTTGTTATAATAGATTTCAAAAGACGTTTTTCCTAGATTTTTATTTATAGTTATTCTGTTTTGTACATAGCAGGCTGTACTGACAGCCTCGGCCCAAATGTATTTAGGTAAGTTGTATTCATTAAGCATTGTTCTGGTTGCTTCTTGTAGTGTTCTATTTTTTCTTTCTACAATTCCATTTTGTTGAGGTGTTTTAGGGCAGGAGAATTCATGGTGGTAGCCATTTTCTAAACAGAATTGATTAAATTTTTGATTTTTGAATTCCCCACCGTTATCGCTCCTAAGTCTTATAATTTTAACCCCTTTTTCATTTTCTATTAATTTGCAAAATTGAGTAAATATATCAAACGTTTCATCTTTATTTTTTAAGAATTTTACCCAGGTGAATCTTGAATAGTCATCTATAATTACTAAACAGTATAGATTCCCACTAATTGATTTTACCCCATGTGAGTCAAATAGGTCTAGGTGAATTAATTCAAGAATTGATTTAGTTTGAGTTTGATTAGTTGGTTTGTGAGTTGATCTAGTTTGTTTCCCTTGTTGACAAGCATTACATAAGGTTGTCTCGAAGTTAGGTAACTTTGGTAGGCCTCTAACTAAACCATTTGGTTTAGGTAATTTTCTGAAGTGAGTGTGTGAAAGTCTCTTATGTCAGAGCCAAGTCTCATCCTTATGTGTTAAAAGACAATTTGCTAGGGGACGGGTTAACCTAATTTCATAGATGTTATTGTGTCTATGTCCTCTAAGTGTGATGTTTGGGTTGTCAGTGTGTTTGATCATACATTCATTGGGCAAGAACCTAACCTTATACCCAGTGTCACACAATTGGCTGATACTTAGTAAATTGAAGTGAAAGTTTTCAACAAGTAAGACATTTTTAATTATAAAATCAAACTCAAGTTCAATGTTACCTAGGCCAATTACCTTAAGTTTACCGTTGTTTCCAAACGCAACTGTCCCTAGACTTTTGTACTTGAGTTTTGTAAACTTGGTGGGATCCTCAGTCATATGTCTGGAGCACCCACTGTCGATAATCCACTTGTTTTTCTACAGTTAAGTAGGAAATTTTTAGAATTTAGTTTAAGTTTTTAATGAGTTAAAGGAATGATTTAAAGAAACTTAAGAAATTTGAACCCCAAAAAAACTTAAGAAGTTTAAAAATTTGAATTTAAAAAGCTTAGGAGAATTTGAATTTTGAAAAACCTTAAGAAATTGAAGACTTGAAGTTTTGAAAAAGTTAAGGAATTTAAAAGATTTAAGGAATTTAAAATTTGAATTTTGAACAACTTAAAAAAAAACTTAAGGAGTTTGAAAATTTGAATTTTGAACAACTTTGAAAAATATGAAAAAAAACTTAAGAGTTTTGAATTTCGAGAAACATTAAGAAATTTAAAAAATTTAAGATTCTGAATTTTAAATTTGAATTGGTTAATTTGAATTTTGAATTTTGAATTTGTTAATTTGAATTTTGAATTTTGAATTCTTTTTTTTTGAATTTTGAATTTTGAATTCATTAATTTGAATTTTGAATTTGTTAATTTGAATTTTGAATTTTGAATTTGTTAAATTGAATTTATTAATTTGAATTTTGAATTTTGAATTCATTAATTTGAATTTTGAATTTGTTAATTTGAATTTTGAATTTGTTAAATTGAATTTGTTAATTTGAATTTTGAATTTTGATTTTTTAAATTGAATTTGTTAATTTGAATTTTGATTTTGTTAATTTGAATTTTGAATTTTGAATTCGTTAATTTGAATTTTGAATTTGTTAATTTGAATTTTGAATTCATTATTTTGAATTTTGAATTCATTAATTTGAATTTTGAATTTGTTAATTTGAATTTTGAATTTTGAATTTGTTAAATTGAATTTGTTAATTTGAATTTTGATTTTTGATTTTGTTAATTTGAATTTTGAATTCGTTAATTTGAATTTTAAATTTGTTAATTTGAATTTTGAATTTTGAATTTGTTAATTTGAATTTTGAGGTTTGAGTTTAGTTGTCTTTATTCATCTCACTTGATCTAAGTTGTCAATCAATGGGATCCTATGATTTGTGTGAGATAAGTTTGAGTTTGATTTATAAAAGTTAATCTGACCTTTTGTTAGATTCAGGTTTGACAAGAAGCAGTTTAAAAGTATACTTCCATAATTGGTTTCCAGGCCGTGGCGAGGCACAGAGGTCTTCTTTGGCCGAAGCCTTATTGGATCAACAACCACTTTCTAGGCAAAACCGCCTAAGGAAGTTGTACTTTTAACCTACCTATTGAAACTCCTTGGTCTAACTAGTCTAGGATGTGGCGGGGTAGCTCCGGCTAGTTCCACTGGGCTAAGAAGACCAAATAAAGGACGCCTTCCCCTACATGACTCCTTAGATCAGCTTCCCTAACGTACTATCAGCTCGCCCTACCCTAGTACTGAGTAGGTCAATTGTCAGACTAACTTTTGAAACTAGTCCTAGGTACCCAGACGGGTAGAGGGTGACTTTGAGGTGCCAACTAATTTGGTGTCTCCCCCTAAATTATAGGTAGGGTGTTTAGGGTCAATGTAATGAATGTCCTTCTTGGGGACATAGTATTGGTTCTGCCCTACTTGCTTTGTTAGGTAAGCTTTCGGGACCCACGCTTTTCGCCGGTTTTCACGTGGGTGGACAAATGAGATAAAGGATTTTTGGGTCGATCCTGATTTATATCCTATCCCAGATTTATTGTACACGCCCTTTTGAGATCCAAGAATAAGGTCAAGATTCTTGGACCGGGTTGTAAAAGTTGTTAGTAAGTCCTTAAGGTTTTGAACTTCACCCTTTAGGGTGGAGTTATCATTTTCCAGTTCAATTGTTCTTTCATTTTGAGTTGATTCAGTTAAGGTTTTGGTATTAATTAATTGCTCCTTAAGGTCTTGATTTTCCTTAAGGAGCTGGTCATTCCTAGATTCAGATGCAAACAAATTTTTATTTAAAACAGAGATAATCTTAAAAAACTTTTTATTAATTGAATCTAAGTATACCTTAGTCGAGCCATCTGAAAAGAGTCCGATCTCTTGGCTCGACTCGTATTCGGAATCTTCGTCGCTTTCCGAGTCCGATCCATGTCCGGTTGCCATTAGCGCCAGGTAACTTGAATTTTTTGGTGGTTCATTGTCGGAGTCGTCCGAGCTCTCGTCCCAGGTGGCTTGTAAAGCCTTCTTCTTCTTGTTCTTCTTGGGTTGGTCCTCCTTTTTATAGGGACATTCATGTTTGAAGTGCCCCTTTCTGTTGCAACTGAAGCAGGTCATTTTGCTTTTACCTTCATTGCTGATGGGCTTCATTATCTTTTGGAGGTCCCTTTTTGAAAACTTGTTCTTCTTTTTGGCAAAGACTTTTCTTACCAAGTTTACCATATGCTCCTCGTCGTCTGAGTCTGACTCTGGTTCTTCTTCGGATTCTTCTTGAATATTCTTCTTCGACTTGACCTCTCTTGAAGAATCTGCAAACAAAGCAAACCCTTTCTAGACCTTGGCGTTAGTTTGTTCATGCAACTCTAATTCACAAAATAGTTCATCTAAATTTATTTTGGAAAGATTCCTAGAGATTTTATAAGCATCTACAATGGATGCCCATAATGAATTTCTAGGAAAGGCATTTAGTGCATACCTTATAATGTCTCTGTTTTCTTGTTTGTGCCCAATCAGGTGGAGTCCATTTAGTATGTCCTTGATCCGAGCGTGAAGTTGACTTGCAGATTCTCCTTCCTGCATTTTCATATTAAATAATTTATTTAAAAGCAAATCCCTTTTTGTTACCTTTGCATCAGTAGTGCCTTCATGCAATTCAATTAGTTTATCTCAAAGTTCTTTTGCTGATTCGGTTGGTTCGATTCTGTTCAGCTCTTCTTTGGTTAGTCCGCACTGGAGGGTGTTCTGCGCTTTGAACTCGATCTGAGCTTTTTTCTTCATTTCCAGGTTCCATCTATCGGGCTTTAGTGGCGCCTTGTTTCCCTCGTCCATTGGTGGTTCGTAGCCAGTTTGCACCGCGAACCATTGATCCATATCGATTTTGAGATACACTTCCATTCTCCGCTTCCAGTAGGGGAAATCTTCCCCGTTGAAGAGCGGAGGACGAGCAGTGCTGTAACCTTCACTCTGGGCCATCTGTGACTTACCAAAAACAACAAAACTCGTTCCAAGACTAAATCTTGGATTAGTGGTGTGGTACGAAAAAAAAGAATAAGTGAAGAGCGACTCGAAATGGTGTTGCACCAAATTCGAGAAAAAACTGAACGAACAAAAGAAAAAGATCCAAATTTAAGCAACAATACTTAATTTAGATTGTGCAACGAAAAACACAAAATGCGAAAAACTGGATCTCCCCCGGCTCTTACGGTGGTTGCACCGATTCAGAGCGTACCAAGGCTCTGATACCACTTGTAGGACCGATGCACGTGAGAGGGGGGGTGAATCACGTGACTTTTAAAATCTTCGTTATAAAATCAGAGTCGATAGAAAATTGTACGATGCTTTGAAAAACGTGCACAGCGGAAAAATTAAAACGAAAAGCGAAAGCGAAAAATAATAAAAAATTACACGAGGAGTTTTACTTCGTTCGGAGCCTTCGGCGACTCCTACTCGAAGACCCATGCTCCTTGAGCCTTTCCTGTGGGCAATCCACTAAAAACCTCTACCGGCAAACTCCCGGTAGAGTGATTCGAATACAAGATTAGGTAGAAGTGTAACAACCCCACACTTCCCCTTTTAATAATTTAAGTGCAGACAGAACAAAAATTATGTTACCCAACACTTAGATATTATTCTGAAGCAGCCTTGGGTGTTGGGAGCGATCTTCTCGGCAGCAGGTCGAACAGCGTCG
>JAGFNQ010000647.1:54124-88697 GCA_024364735.1 Boesenbergia rotunda
AATTAACTCTAAATTCATTAACTCTATTTTACAGGATTTATTTGATATGTGAACTAATTAGATTTTGTAGGTTAATTTTATAAATTCATTAACTCTAATTTATTTGATATGTGCACCGAGGCTTTAGTTCACATATCAAATAAATCCTGTAAAATAGAGTTAATGAATTTAGAGTTAATTAGACCCCGTCCAAACCTGGATAAGGATCTAACCAGAACTCAACCGAGGTCACCAAAATGGGCCTAAGTTGGACCACGCCTACAGTCCTAAAATAGGACCCGTCTTCACTGGTTCGCTCCTCCAGTGACTTACCTTACTTACATCGTGCAGCTCTACTCAACTTCTTAACCCACCAGGTCTTCTTGCCAGGGCTCAACCACCCTGGTCTTTTTGTCAAGTTTCAACCAACTTGGGCTTCAGCCAATTGTCAGGCCCCACGAACCCAACTGGACTTCCTGCCAGGACTCAACCACCCTGGACTTCAGTCTGGTGTCAGGTCCTAAGTTTTTCAACCCTGCACACTTAGTAAAGAGGTCAAAACCAAAAGCAAGCCTAACTTTAACCTATTTTTCATTCATCAAAACCCAGGTTTAACTATTAGTGCAAATTGCACCAACAATCTCTCCCTTTTTGATGCAATGACAACCTGGGTTAAAGTTATAAAGCAATGAGTCCAAAAAGAATATGCAAATGACATGCTCTAAGATCTGGAATTTTTAATTTCTTTAATATTTTAATTTCTAAAAACTTTAACTTCTAACTTAACCCTTAAACCCTCCCCCTTTGGAATTTATCAAAACAAAGAAATAATAAGTGCGCAAGCATCAGAAATAAACCAAGCATTCAAGTAATATGCCAGCCAAAAAAAACTTTAAGTATTTGAGGAAGAAAAAATGCTTAACAAGCATACTAAGTTTCTGAACTGATTCAGAGGGGGAAGTCAAGTTCTTAATTTAACACAAACAATCTGAGAGCATAAAGAAAATGACTAGGTGTAAATTTAGAAATGACTTTTCTAACACCATTTTCAAAAAAAACTTCCTTCAAAATATTAATCTTTTCCAAACCAATAAAGAATATCTCAAAATGAATTAATGAAAAGGAGAAGATTTCTCCAAAATTTTCTTTTCAAAAGATCATTTAGAATATTTTCAGGATTAATTTGAGGAAAAAACTTTCAAGATAATTTTTTTTAACACAATATTTTAAAAGAAAAATTTGAACAATGATTTTAAGGATAGGTGAACCAACATTTTCAAAATTAATTTTTTTTTTAACTAACATATTCGAAAGAGCACAAAAAGAGAAAGATTTTAACTTATGCTCTCCTTGAACCAAGTAAGAATTTTAGCCCTTTTTAGGTGTCTAACCTTAATTACTAGCTAACTATCTAGATGATAGTAGTGTTCACTGGGTTAGTCAAGTCAAGTAATAATGTCTAGCTCAGATTTTAACTCACGACTACTTGACTTGATCACTATAATATGGGTATTTTACGCCCAGACTTACTGCGATGCACTGATTTAAGCATTCTGAAGTCCAGGCAATCCTATGCATCTCACAACCGTTCTATGTTTTGCAAGCACAAACAAGTTATCCTTAATGTGTTTTGTGAGATGCGGCTACCTAAATCTATAGGTTCATGCAGTTTTAGGGGTCAAACTTAGGCTAAGTCCACCAATTTTTTTTTAAATGCTACTTTGAAATACTAAAATTAAGCCAATTAAACCAAGAATCAAAGTAATTAAGCTAATGGCCAAACAGAATATGCGAGCTGATTGTTCAAAAGAAGTAAGTGTGATCAGGTCAGTTCTAGTCTATAACACACATTCCTATTAACCTTCTTAAGTTACTAAATTCAGATTCAAGGAGTGGTTTAGTAAATATATTAGCTAGGTTAGCCTTAGATTCAACATGGTTAAGTTCAATTTCTCCTTTATTAACATGATCTCTGACAAAATGATGTTTAATTTCTATATGTTTGGTCCTAGAGTGGTGGACTGGGTTTTTGGTTAGATTAATTGAACTTAGATTATCTATAAATATTTTGACTTTCTTAAAATCTAAGTTAAAGTCTTTTAACGTATGCATCATCCAAAGTAATTGGGCTACACACTCACCCATGGCTATGTACTCAGCTTCAGTGGTGGATAAGGCAACGCAGTGCTGTTTTCTACTGAACCAACTAACTAGTGAGGGCCCTAGAAGTTGGCATCCACCACTGGTACTTTTCCTATCTAATTTACAGCCAGCATAATCTGAGTCAGAAAATCCAATAAGTTCAAATTGGGATGTTCTAGGATACCAAATTCCTAAACTTTCTGTCCCTTTAAGGTACCTAAATATTCTTTTAACTAGGGTTAGATGTGACTCTTTAGCACATGTTTGATACCTAGCACACATACTAACTGCAAAGAGAATGTCAGGTCGACTTGCAGTCAGGTAAAGTAAGCTGCCTATAGCACTTCTATAATATTTAAGGTCAACAGGTTTGCCATTTGGGTCACTATCTACAGTTTGATTGGTAGTCATAGGTGTTTTAATTTCTTTTGCACTATCCATTCCAAATTTTTTAAGTAGTTCTTTAGTGTATTTTTGTTGATAGACAAAAGTACCCTCACTAGTCTGTTTTATTTGTAGCCCTAAAAAGAAAGTTAATCGGCCTACTAAACTCATTTCAAATTTATTTTCCATTATCGTTATAAAATCTTGCAAAAATTTTGAGTTAGTTGAGCCAATATTATATCATCTACATATACTTGGGCTATAAAAATATCAGTTTTTAAGGTTTTAACAAATAGTGTTGGGTCAATTTTACCTTGGTTAAAACCTTTAGATACTAAATGGTTAGACAGTCTTTCATACCAGGCCCTAGGGGCTTGCTTAAGTCCATATAGGGCTTTTTTTAGTTTAAAGACATAGTCAGGGTGTTCTAAGCTTTCAAAACCAGGGGGTTGTCCTACATAAACCTCTTCCTTAATTAGGCCATTTAGGAAGGCTGACTTAACATCCATTTGATACAATTTGAATCCTTTATGGGCTGCATAACTTAAAAGCATCCTAATAGACTCAAGTCGAGCTACAGGGGCATAGGTTTCATCATAATCAAGTCCTTCTACTTGGCTAAACCCTTTAGCTACTAACCTAGCTTTATTCCTGACTATTTCACCTTGTTCGTTAAGTTTATTCCTAAAGACCCATTTGGTTTCAATGAACTTTTTGTCTTTAGGTAAGGGTACTAGATCCCAGACTTGACTACGTTCAAATTGGGCTAACTCCTCTTGCATAGCTATGATCCAATCAGGGTCAAGTAAAGACTCTTCTACTGATTTTGGTTCAATTTTGAAAATTAAAGCAATTTGGCTAAGGTTTCTAAAGGCTGACCTAGTTTGAACCCTTAGTTCTGGATCACCTATGATTTGATCAATAGGGTGGGCTGAGCTGACTCGAATAGTTCTGGTTTGGTTAGGTGAAGGTTCAGTCAGATCATGGTCTTGGTCCTTAATTGGGCTTTCATCTGGGTCAGTACTGGACCTAACAAAGTCAATTGGTTGGTAGGTGGTTTGATCAGAGTTATTTGGGTCAGATGTTTCATCAAATTTTACATTTGTAGTTTCTTCAATTCTTAGGGTAGTTTTGTTATAAACTCGATAGGCTCTACTGGTAAGGGAATAACCTACAAAGATACCTTCATCAACCTTAGATGTAAACTTTTCTAAGTGTTCTCTAGTATTTAATATATACACTTTACATCCAAATACTTTAAAATATTTAATATTAGGTTGTTTGTTATAATAGATTTCAAAAGACGTTTTTCCTAGATTTTTATTTATAGTTATTCTGTTTTGTACATAGCAGGCTGTACTGACAGCCTCGGCCTAAAGGTATTTAGGTAAGTTGTATTCATTAAGCATTGTTCTGGTTGCTTCTTGTAGTGTTCTATTTTTTCTTTCTATAATTCCATTTTGTTGAGGTGTTTTAGGGCAGGAGAATTCATGGTGGTAGCCATTTTCTAAACAGAATTGATTAAATTTTTGATTTTTGAATTCCCCACCATTATCGCTCCTAAGTCTTATAATTTTAACCCCTTTTTCATTTTCTATTAATTTACAAAATTGAGTAAATATATCAAACGTTTCATCTTTATTTTTTAAGAATTTTACCCAGGTGAATCTTGAATAGTCATCTATAATTACTAAACAGTATAGATTCCCACTAATTGATTTTACCCCATGTGAGTCAAATAGGTCTAGGTGAATTAATTCAAGAATTGCTTTAGTTTGAGTTTGATTAGTTGGTTTGTGAGTTGATCTAGTTTGTTTCCCTTGTTGACAAGCATTACATAAGGTTGTCTCAAAGTTAGGTAACTTTGGTAGGCCTCTAACTAAACCGTTTAGTTTAGGTAATTTTCTGAAGTGAGTGTGTGAAAGTCTCCTATGCCATAGCCAAGTCTCATCCTTATGTGTTAAAAGACAATTTGCTAGGGGACGGGTTAACCTAATTTCATAGATGTTATTGTGTCTATGTCCTCTAAGTGTGATGTTTGGGTTGTCAGTGTGTTTGATCATACATTCATTGGACAAGAACCTAACCTTATACCCAGTGTCACACAATTGGCTGATACTTAGTAAATTGAAGTGAAAGTTTTCAACAAGTAAGACATTTTTAATTATAAAATCAAACTCAAGTTCAATGTTACCTAGGCCAATTACCTTAAGTTTACTGTTGTTTCCAAACGCAACTGTCCCTAGACTTTTGTACTTGAGTTTTGTAAACTTGGTAAGAAAAGTCTTTGCCAAAAAGAAGAACAAGTTTTCAAAAAGGGACCTCCAAAAGATAATGAAGCCCATCAGCAATGAAGGTAAAAGCAAAATGACCTGCTTTAGTTGCAACAGAAAGGGGCACTTCAAACATGAATGTCCCAATAAAAAGGAGGACCAACCCAAGAAGAACAAGAAGAAGAAGGCTTTACAAGCCACCTGGGACGAGAGCTCGGACGACTCCGACAATGAACCACCAAAAAATTCAAGTTACCTCGCGCTAATGGCAACCGGACATGGATCGGACTCAGAAAGCAACGAAGATTCCGAATACGAGTCGAACCAAGAGATCGGACTCTTTTCGGATGGCTCGACTAAGGTATACTTAGATTCAATTAATAAAAAGTTTTTAAAGATTATCTCTGTTTTAAATAAAAATTTGTTTGCATCTGAATCTAGGAATGACCAGCTCTTTAAGGAAAATCAAGACCTTAAGGAGCAATTAATTAATACCAAAACCTTAACTGAATCAACTCAAAATGAAAGAACAATTGAACTGGAAAATGATAACTCTACCCTAAAGGGTGAAGTTCAAAACCTTAAGGACTTACTAACAACTTTTACAACCCGGTCCAAGAATCTTGACCTTATTCTTGGATCACAAAAGGGCGTGTACAATAAATCTGGGATAGGATATAAATCAGGATCGACCCAAAAATCCTTTATCTCATTTGTCCACCCACGTGAAAACCGGCGAAAAACGTGGGTCCCGAAAGCTTACCTAACAAAGCAAGTAGGGAAGAACCAATACTTTGTCCCCAAGAAGGACATTCATTACATTGACCCTAAACACCCTACCTATAATTTAGGGGGAGGCACCAAATTAGTTGGCACCTCAAAGTCACCCTTTACCCGTCTGGGTACCTAGAACTAGTTTCAAAAGTTAGTCTGACACTTGACCTACTCAGTACTAGGGTAGGGCGAGCTGATAGTACGTTAGGGAAGCTGATCTAAGGAGTCATGTAGGGGAAGGTGTCTTTTATTTGGTCTTCTTAGCCCAGTGGAACTAGACGGAGCTACCACGCTGTTAGTGATATGAGAGAAGTGTCCTAAGGCAATCGCCTTATGATGTAAACATTTATATTAATAAATGATAATTCACTATTTGAGTATACATGTTTTGTGTATTTGATTGGGATCTTAAACTCATCTACTGAATGTCCGCAATACAACTCACAGCATAAGAGAATTTGTGATGGGATCACAACTAGTGATTATCTCTAAATGTGCAAATGTGAAGTATTGAAAATATCCTTAGTCGATGAATTGATAAAAACGGACACTATCAATTCTGTTGAGACTAGCATGGGTTATTCTCTAATCAGCTGATTCTCACTGGCTGGTGACATTGGGATGTCCGGAGATAAACATGGATGCTAGTTAAGGGAACTAGTTCATTGGAGTGACTAGCTGTAAGACTTCATATGGGAATCTACATGTAGATATGTCAATGAAGTTCTTACTGCAGCTTAAGTGCGATGTTCCTTTGACTTGCGGTGTTCAAGTCATCTTGGTCATGGAGACTTATACTTTAACATCTTAAGCAAGCATCTCCAAGGAGGTGTGGACCCAGGATGATTGGGTATAAGCCGAAGTGCCCGAAGATGTTTGAACAGCCTACAAAGGATTCACCACTCCTTGCGAGGAGATGTATACCCAGGCCTATCGTCGGATTGTTACTCAGAAATCTCTGGCCAGAGTATATCATGTTTAGAGTGCGAGTCTCTAAAATACATGAGAGTAATTAGAAATCCAATGGACGAGAAAGACACTACTTGGGCTAGGTGTGACGTAGTCAGCCTAGTGGGGACTGACACCATAGACCGTGTCCTGAACCAAGTGGGTATAAGGTGGTGAAGGGAATGAGGCACGATTCATTAGAGCTACTGAAGGGTTTCAGAATAATTTCTTCTGAGGTCAAACCGTTGATCTTTCGATTAATTGGGGATCATGATGTACTACTAGGTGCCACTCATGATCGTTCTATAATTAGTTAAATTATAGACGGCCAACATAAATCGAAAGCCTATTTAGTCACACGCACTACGAGTAATCCGAGGGATTTAAAACGAGTTGAAAATTGGATTTTCCGATCAAGAGAAATAAGTCGAATCTGAGTTAGTCAGAGGCGCAATGGAAGCTAAAAATGGCTAAGTCTTTTGAAGGCTTTTTGGGCGAATTAAATGGGTTTAATTCGCGATCGGTTCGGGTTGTTTTGGCCGACCAAAGAGGGTGTCCACCCTCTTGGTGTTGGCCGGCCATTAAAGGAAGAAAAACCAATTTAATTGGTTTAATTAATAAAATAAATCTAGTGTGATTTATTTTATAAATTATGGATAAATAAATTTGTATAAAGAAATTTATATAAATAAATTTGTAGAAATTTATTCTTTTTATGGAAGTTAAAATAATCCATGAATTGGTTTATTTTAATTTTATAAAATCAATTATGAATTGATTTTTCCATAATAAGAAAGTTTATAAATTTCTTATAAAAATTTATTCCATAATTTAAAGAGAAGAAGAATTAGTTTTATTATAAATTGGTTTATAATAAAGACTCGGTTTAAACGGAATAATTAATAAGAAAATTTATAAGATAAATTTCTTATAACTAATTCCGTTAATTCGGTTTAGAGGGAGACTTAGCAAAGGAGTTGCTACTATATAAAGGAACCAAAGGCTAGCCCTTATTCCAATCAATTAATCACGAGATTAATTATTCTCTCCCTCTCTCTCTTAATCTCTCCTCTCCTCCTTCTCCCTCTCTTCCCTTAGGGCCGGCGCCCACCCTAGCTCCCCTAGGGCCGGTGCCCAACCTACATCCAAGGTGGTGGAGGCCGTGAGCTTCAAGAAGAAGAAGGAGAACCCGAACACGAAGAAGAAGAAGCGGATAGCGATTTCTCTCTTCCCGGAATTCGATTCCGTTACTTCGTTGGTTAGTTTTCCATTATTTTCTCTTATTCTTCTAGTTGTGCTTTCCGAGAATCTAGTAGTTCTCGTCGGCACAAAACTCGTGACTTTGCGAAGTCATCCCGAAGAGAACTCGACGTGGACGCGAATAGAGGCGAAGCTTCCAAGGGACGCTACGGTTGGATCTCGTCCCTTCCTTCGAGATACGCGAGGTATAAAAGTAAATTAGTTTACTTTTCCGCAATATTTTATTTTATGATTATGTCAATACACCATAGGGTTGCATGCTAGATACGAAGTTAAAATAATTTAGGAAATTATTTAATGCAAACTCTTCCGCTGCACGTAAAAATTTTGAATTTTACGAACTCGTATCCTTGTCAACATGCACCCGGTCCCAACAGTGGTATCAGAGTCGGTTAGTGTTCGACATAATCGAATAATTGTTTTGAGGAAAACTTTGTCATGATCTTAATTTCGGAAAAAAAATTTCAATTATGGAAACTTTCAAATTATAATAAATTTTAGATTTAGGAATTTTAAAGTTTGGAAATCCTCATGAAATTTCGCAAACGTTTGAAATTTTCTAGTTTCTGAAATTTTATAATAATTGTGAAAATTTCCCATCTTTGGAAACTTTCCAATTTGGAAATTTTTCTATTTTAGAAATTTTTCAACTTTGGAAATATGTAAGTTTTCTTTTTACCCGAAACTTACAATTATTCTAAAAATTATTTTTTGAAATCTCGCAATTTTGGGCACTTTCTTTTGAGAAAGTCTAGACAAATTCATGGATAGTTAATTGACAATTAAATTTGAATTGGTCTTTAAATTGACAACAAAATTCTTTATTTTGGATTGAGCCTCGGGGAGCCGTCCAATTTAAAGTTAGTTGTTGTAATTTAATTTCCCAATTTTTAATTGAAATTGTCATGTTTGATTTGGATTGAGCCTCGGGGAGCCGTCCAAATTGGATTTACGACAAATTACTTTTCTTTGGGTATCTGAGCCTCGGGGAGCCACCCTTAGAAAACGATTTGTTGTAATTAATTAAATCCATGAATAAAATATGTTGAAGAGGTGATGCTCTTACATATTGTTGTCTCCGAAATTAATTAGGAAAATGGTTTCCTATAGAGTTTTCTTAAATAAGATTTTCATGAAAATAATATGTAGTTGAATTAAGGGATTTGTCTCTTAATTTAATAAGATTTGATTTAGAGAAATCAAAATCTTGAACATATTATTTCCGAAATTAATTATGACAATTTAGGAAATTGTTTCCCAAAACAATTCCTTCAATAAAGTATGAAATTATAATTAGGAAATCCGGTTCCTAATTTAATTCATGAGACTTGATAAATTAAGTCACATACATACTTTATTAAGGAAATCATTAGTCATGACATAATTTTATGTCATGAATGTGCTTAGAAAAGAATGAGACCCAAACACCCCTTACAAAATATTAAGGCTAACACCTTCCATTAATATGGTTAGAACCGGAGTTTTGTTTCTCGCTAGGGTTGATGGACACATCCATGCCCGACTTGAACCTCAACATGTTCAAACCATGGAATTAGTTTATGTATAATATAGTTGGAGTCAGAGGTCAATCCTTAGTTTTGGTTGTTGGACACATCCAAGCCTGACTAAACGGTTGAATGAGCTCCAACCATATTAAAACTATTTCTTGATTAATGGGTCAGCCTTAAGCTTGGAGCATCGATTTGTTGTGCCACAGCCAAGGTCGATGTAAAGAGAGGTGCAGTTGGGTGCTATGTATATTGATACATACTTGTTAATGAGTTAACAACCCAATGATTTATGCAAACATTCAATTAGTTGATAGCATAAAGTGATAGTTACATATATGTGATGTGTAATCGGTATAATTACCTACCTTCATAGCTAAGAAAAACTTGATGGCCACAGCCATGGTGGTTCTTATCTATGGTTGGATATCAACCTATTTGGAGATGTTCCTACAATCTCCCGAATTGATAATAAGGGTGATTCAATTCGTAAAATAAATAGGATTTAATTTATGTATGATGATACATTCTTCTCACATAATCTCAATTTGTATTTCTAGGATAATCACTCGATCATGTCTTCTCTAAACTTGCGTTCCATTTTGGATACCAATAAACTGACTGGGCCAAACTTCATGGACTGGCTTCGAAACCTGAGGATAGTCCTCAAGGCAAAGAAGCTTGCTAATGTCCTTGAAGATCAACTTCCCAACCGTCCTCCCGAAAGTGCAACTCCAGATCAGTTTCCTGAGTTGCTCAACCTGCTGAAGACTTTAGAACCTTCTGAGAAGCAGGATCTAAAGACGGTACTGTTAGTTGGTTCCTCGAAGAAAGGTTCTAAGAGGAAGGCCAAAAAACAGAATAAGGGAAACAAGAAAAAGGCCAAAAAGACTGAAAATACCCTAAAAGGCACTTGCCATCACTGTGGCAAGGAGGGTCACTTGCGAAGAAACTGCAAGATTTATCTTGAGTCCTTGAAAGAGAAGGCATCCGATGCCCCATCCTCTTTAAGTATCTTCATTATTGAATGTCACTGTATTTCCTCAAACACTTGGGTACTTGATACTGGGTGTGGCTCACATATATGTAATGACATACAGGGGCTAAGGAATAGAAGAAGACTCGTCAAGGGAGAAGCGAATTTGAGAGTTGGAAATGGAGCAAAGATTGCTGCTGTTGCCATCGGAACATATTTGCTGAAGCTCCCTACCGGACGTATCTTAGAATTGGATAATTGTTATTTTGTTCCTTCATTGATAAAGAACATTGTATCTATTTCATGTTTGAATGAAAAAGGTTATCATTTAACTTTTAGTAACAATTGTTGCTACATAACTTTAAATGGCGTTCTTTATGGAAATGAAACTTTGTGCAATGGCATCTACACGTTAGATTTATCCAGTGACATTTTCAATATCGAAGTTAGTAATAAACGTGCTCGAATAGATAATCGAATAGACTCCTACACGTGGCACTGTCGTCTTGGCCATATAAGTAAGAAACGCATGACCGAATTACACCGATGTGGAATTTTGGAATCATTTGAACCCGGTTCATTTGATACATGCGAATCATGCTTAAAAGGCAAGATGACCAAATTACCCTTTCCCGGAAAAGGTAATCCAGTGGGAGAGTTGCTTGGTCTAATACATACCGATGTATGCGGACCAATGTCAACTCAAGCACAAGGAGGCTATAACTACTTCATCACCTTTATCGATGATCACTCACGATTCGGTTATGTGTTCTTGATGAAACACAAATCTGAAGCTTTTGATAAATTCAAAGAATTCAGAAATGAAGTAGAGAAACAACTTGGCAAAAGTATTAAAATACTTCGATCCGATCGGGGTGGTGAATACTTAAGTCAAGAGTTTCAAGATTATCTTAGGGACAATGGGATACTGTCCCAATGGACTCCGCCATATACACCACAGCATAATGGTGTATCTGAGAGGCGCAACCGAACCTTGATGGACATGGTTAGGTCTATGATGAATCATGCAACTCTTCCAAAATCCTTTTGGGGTTATGCACTTAAGACAACTGTTTACTTATTAAACAAAGTCCCGACCAAGGTAGTCTCTACTACTCCATATGAGATTTGGATATCGTCAGAAACAAGGAATTGATTATGACGAAACCTATTCGCCAGTAGCTATGCTTAAATCCATTCGGATGCTCCTAGCCATAGCAGCTCATTATGATTATGAGATATGGCAAATGGATGTGAAAACAGCTTTCCTTAATGGAAACCTGCTTGAGGATGTATACATGATACAACCTGAAGGTTTCACATCGGTTGATAAAACCAAAGTATGCAAGCTTCGATGATCCATATATGGACTGAAGCAAGCATCTAGGAGCTGGAACATCCGTTTTGATGAGACAATCAAAGAGTTTGATTTCTCACAAAATCCTGACGAACCTTGTGTGTACAAGAAGGTTAGTGGGAGTGCAGTCGTATTCCTAGTATTATATGTCGATGACATATTACTTATAGGAAACGATATATCAGTTTTACAGACAGTTAAAATTTGGTTGTCCAAAACTTTCTCCATGAAAGACCTGGGAGAAGCAACCTATATCCTTGGGATTAGAATCTATAGAGATAGATCAAAACGGTTGCTTGGTCTTTCGCAGTCTACGTATATAGACCGAGTGCTAAAAAGGTTTAGCATGTCGGAATCCAAGAAAGGTTACCTTCCCATCAGGCATGGGATCAACCTTTCAAAGTCTATGTGTCCGCGCACAGAAGACGAGAGGATTAGCATGAATAAGATTCCCTATGCATCCGCAATAGGATCTATCATGTATGCTATGTTATGTACTAGGCCCGATGTATCGTATGCTTTGAGCGTCACGAGCAGATACCAGTCTGATCCAGGAATGGATCATTGGGCGGCCGTTAAGACAATCCTTAAGTACTTAAGAAGAACTAAGGATGTATTTCTAATGTATGGAGAAGGAGATTTGATAATACGTGGGTATACAGATGCCAATTTCCAGACAGATAAGGATGACTCCAAATCGCAGTCTGGATACGTATTTACTTTGAATGGAGGCGCAGTAAGTTGGAAGAGTTCCAAACAAGACACCGTAGCGGATTCTACCACGGAAGCGGAATATATCGCAGCTTCGGAAGCAGCAAAGGAAGCAGTCTGGATCAAGAAGTTTGTCTCCGAACTTGGCGTGGTTCCAACCATTGATGAAGCAGTGCCGGTATACTGCGACAACAATGGAGCTATTGCACAAGCGAAGGAACCAAGGTCTCATCAGCGATCCAAACATGTGTTTCGACGCTATCATCTGATCAGAGAGATTATAAGTAGGAATGACATACAAATTGAGAGAGTTCCCACTGAAAGGAATATAGCGGATCCTTTAACTAAGGCCTTGCCTCAAAACAAGTTTGAGGGTCATGTTAGAGCCTGTGGTATTGGATACTGTAGCGATTGGCATTAGGCCAAGTGGGAGTTTGTTAGTGATATGAGAGAAGTGTCCTAAGGCAATCGCCTTATGATGTAAACATTTATATTAATAAATGATAATTCACTATTTGAGTATACATGTTTTGTGTATTTGATTGGGATCTTAAACTCATCTACTGAATGTCCGCAATACAACTCACAGCATAAGAGAATTTGTGATGGGATCACAACTAGTGATTATCTCTAAATGTGCAAATGTGAAGTATTGAAAATATCCTTAGTCGATGAATTGATAAAAACGGACACTATCAATTCTGTTGAGACTAGCATGGGTTATTCTCTAATCAGCTGATTCTCACTGGCTGGTGACATTGGGATGTCCGGAGATAAACATGGATGCTAGTTAAGGGAACTAGTTCATTGGAGTGACTAGCTGTAAGACTTCATAAGGGAATCTACATGTAGATATGTCAATGAAGTTCTTACTGCAGCTTAAGTGCGATGTTCCTTTGACTTGCGGTGTTCAAGTCATCTTGGTCATGGAGACTTATACTTTAACATCTTAAGCAAGCATCTCCAAGGAGGTGTGGACCCAGGATGATTGGGTATAAGCCGAAGTGCCCGAAGATGTTTGAACAGCCTACAAAGGATTCACCACTCCTTGCGAGGAGATGTATACCCAGGCCTATCGTCGGATTGTTACTCAGAAATCTCTGGCCAGAGTATATCATGTTTAGAGTGCGAGTCTCTAAAATACATGAGAGTAATTAGAAATCCAATGGACGAGAAAGACACTACTTGGGCTAGGTGTGACGTAGTCAGCCTAGTGGGGACTGACACCATAGACCGTGTCCTGAACCAAGTGGGTATAAGGTGGTGAAGGGAATGAGGCACGATTCATTAGAGCTACTGAAGGGTTTCAGAATAATTTCTTCTGAGGTCAAACCGTTGATCTTTCGATTAATTGGGGATCATGATGTACTACTAGGTGTCACTCATGATCGTTCTATAATTAGTTAAATTATAGACGGCCAACATAAATCGAAAGCCTATTTAGTCACACGCACTACGAGTAATCCGAGGGATTTAAAATGCGTTGAAAATTGGATTTTCCGATCAAGAGAAATAAGTCGAATCTGAGTTAGTCAGAGGCGCAATGGAAGCTAAAAATGGCTAAGTCTTTTGAAGGTTTTTTGGGCGAATTAAATGGGTTTAATTCGCGATCGGTTCGGGTTGTTTTGGCCGACCAAAGAGGGTGTCCACCCTCTTGGTGTTGGCCGGCCATTAAAGGGAGAAAAACCAATTTAATTGGTTTAATTAATAAAATAAATCTAGTGTGATTTATTTTATAAATTATGGATATATAAATTTGTATAAAGAAATTTATATAAATAAATTTGTAGAAATTTATTCTTTTTATGGAAGTTAAAATAATCCATGAATTGGTTTATTTTAATTTTATAAAATCAATTATGAATTGATTTTTCCATAATAAGAAAGTTTATAAATTTCTTATAAAAATTTATTCCATAATTTAAAGAGAAGAAGAATTAGTTTTATTATAAATTGGTTTATAATAAAGACTCAGTTTAAACGGAATAATTAATAAGAAAATTTATAAGATAAATTTCTTATAACTAATTCCGTTAATTCGGTTTAGAGGGAGACTTAGCAAAGGAGTTGCTACTATATAAAGGAACCAAAGGCTAGCCCTTATTCCAATCAATTAATCAAGAGATTAATTATTCTCTCCCTCTCTCTCTTAATCTCTCCTCTCCTCCTTCTCCCTCTCTTCCCTTAGGGCCGGCGCCCACCCTAGCTCCCCTAGGGCCGACGCCCAACCTACATCCAAGGTGGTGGAGGCCGTGAGCTTCAAGAAGAAGGAGAACCCGAACATGAAGAAGAAGAAGCGGATAGCGATTCCTCTCTTCCCGGAATTCGATTCCGTTACTTCGTTGGTTAGTTTTCCATTATTTTCTCTTATTCTTCTAGTTGTGCTTTCCGAGAATCTAGTAGTTCTCGTTGGCACAAAACTCATGACTTTGCGAAGTCATCCCGAAGAGAACTCGGCGTGGACGCGAATAGAGGCGAAGCTTCCAAGGGACGCTACGGTTGGATCTCGTCCCTTCCTTCGAGATACGCGAGGTATAAAAGTAAATTAGTTTACTTTTCCGCAATATTTTATTTTATGATTATGTCAACACACCATAGGGTTGCATGCTAGATACGAAGTTATAATAATTTAGGAAATTATTTAATGCAAACTCTTCCGCTGCACGTAAAAATTTTGAATTTTACGAACTCGTATCCTTGTCAACATGCACCCGGTCCCAACACACGCCACATCCTAGACTAGTTAGACCAAGGAGTTTCAATAGGTACGTTAAAAGTACAACTTCCTTAAGCGGTTTTGCCTAGAAAGTGGTTGTTGATCCAATAAGGCTTCGGCCAAAGAAGACCTCTGTGCCTCGCCACGGCCTGGAAACCAATTATGGAAGTATACTTTTAAACTGCTTCTTGTCAAACCTGAATCTAACAAAAGGTCAGATTAACTTTTATAAATCAAACTCAAACTTATTTCACACAAATCATAGTATCCCTTTGATTGATAACTTAGATCAAGTGTGATGAATAAGGACAACTAAACTCAAACCTCAAAATTCAAATTAACGAATTCAAAATTCAAAATTCAAATTAACAAAATCAAAATTCAAAATTCAAATTAACAAATTCAATTGAGCAAATTCAAAATTCAAAATTCAAATTAACAAAATCAAAATTCAAAATTCAAATTAACAAAATCAAAATTCAAATTAACAAAATCAAAATTCAAAATTCAAATTAACAAATTCAATTTAACGAATTCAAAATTTAAAATTCAAATTAACAAAATCAAAATTCAAATTAACAAAATCAAAATTAAAAATTCAAATTAACAAATTCAAAATTCAAAATTCAAATTAACGAATTCAAAATTCAAAATTCAAATTAACAAAATCAAAATTCAAAATTCAAATTAACAAATTTAATTTAGCAAATTCAAATTAACAAATTCAAAATTCAAATTAATGAATTCAAAATTCAAAATTCAAAATAATGAATTCAAAATTCAAAATTCAAAATAATGAATTCAAAATTCAAAATTCAAATTAACAAAATCAAAATTCAAAGTTCAAATTAACAAATTCAATTTAACAAATTCAAAATTCAAAATTCAAATTAACAAATTCAAAATTCAAATTAATGAATTAAAAATTCAAAATTCAAAATAATGAATTCAAAATTCAAAATTCAAATTAACAAGTTCAAAATTCAAAATTCAAATTAACAAATTCAAAATTCAAATTAACGAATTCAAAATTCAAAATTTAAATTAACAAATTCAAAATTCAAATTAATGAATTCAAAATTCAAAATTCAAAATAATGAATTCAAAATTCAAAATTCAAATTAACAAGTTCAAAATTCTAAATTTCAAATTCCTTATGTTTTTTTTAAAGTTGTTCAAAATTCAAATTTTAAATTCCTTAAATCTTTTAAATTCCTTAACTTTTTCAAAACTTCAAGTCTTCAATTTCTTAAGGTTTTTCAAAATTCAAATTCTCCTAAGCTTTTTAAATTCAAATTTTTAACTTCTTATGTTTTTTTTGGGGTTCAAATTTCTTAAGTTTCTTTAAATCATTCCTTTAACTCATTAAAAACTTAAACTAAATTCTAAAAATTTCCTACTTAACTGTAGAAAAACAAGTGGATTATCGACAGTGGGTGCTCCAGACATATGACTGGGGATCCCACCAAGTTTATGCCTCGGTGGAGGATAAATTTTCATTTAAATTATTCGTATTTCTTATTTTTTTGGAGAATAAAATTATTCCTACTAATGATAAAATCTTATTGTTATTTTCTAATTATTTCTATTAATGCTTAAAATTCTCACATGAAGCCTAGCTAGAAGGATAAAATCTCTTTTTAAATTATTAATAAAATTATATTTTGAATTATTCTTTCAAAAAAAAAGCCTTGGTGAGGTAAGAGGATAAAACCTCTTGGTTAACTTTTCAGATTAAATTTTATTTAAATTATTTAAGTGAAGCAAAGGATAGAAACGTTATCTTGTTTGAATTATTCCTTCTTACTGATGGATAAAATTTGAGCTGAGAAGATCATGCATCGAGGCACTATAAAAGGAAGCAAGCAAGCCCTCTAAAAGGAAAAGAAAATTTTCATTCTGGTTCAAGCTTTGACACTCTCTTGCTTCCACGCTCCTCTGCTGCGGTTTGTGCTTTGACTCGACGCTGTCCGACCGCTGCCGGAAGATCGCTCCCAACACCCAAGCTGCTTCAGATAAATCTAAGTGTTGGGTAACATAATTTTTGTTCTGTCTGCACTTAAATTATTAAAGGGGAAAGTGTAGGGTTGTTACACTTCTACCTAATCTTGTCTTCGAATCACTCTACCAGGAGTTTGCCGGTAGAGGTTTTTAGTGGATTGCCCACAGGAAAGGCTCAAGGAGCCTAGGCCTTCGAGTAGGAGTCGCTGAAGGCTCCGAACGAAGTAAAACTCCTCGTGTAATTCTTTTTTATTTTTCGCTTTCGCTTTTCGTTTTAATTTTCCGCTGTGCACGCTTTTCAAAGCATCGTATAATTTTCTATCGACTCTGATTTTATAACGAAGATTTTAAAAGTCACGTGATTCACCCCCCCTTCTCACGTGCATCGGTCCTACAGAAGGAACCTCTACTCAAGTTGAAAAACTTGAGAAAGAGAACTCCTCCTTGAAAACTCAAGTCAAGGACCTCATAACAGCATTAGAACAGTTCACTTCTGGTTCCAAGGGTCTAGACATGATTCTTGGAAAACAAAAGTCAGTTCTAAATTGATCCGGATTAGGCTATAGAACCAAATCTAGACAAAGATCATACTATGCTGTACTGAACCAGTCCAGACCTAAAATTCAGGCATGGGTACCCAAATTGTGCCTGAACAAACAAACTGGATCAAATCAGTATTGGATCCCCAAGGACAAGATTCACATCTTGCCAAACTATTATTGTGGCTTTAGTCCAGGGGGAGCCAAACTAAAAACAATATTTATAGTTAGATAAATTTCAATTCTTGTTTTCAAATTGCATGATTGCTTGTTTATTTAATTTCTGCAATTTACCATGCTTAGACTTAGGGCTGGTTAGTTTAAGAACAGAACCAACTTAATTGAAATTTGAACAACATAGTATTGGGTGGCGGTGAGATGATAGTACGTTAGGGATGCCAATTCTAATAAGGTCAAGTATATTCTACTTGGTCTCTTTAGACTGGTGAAACTAGGCGAAGCTACCAATCCAAGACCCGAGCTAGTTAGACCAGAATTTTTCAAAAAATAATTTTGAAAATGAAATTTCATTAAAAGGCTTTGTTAAGGAAAGGGTTGATGATCCAATAAGGCTACGGCCAAAGAAGGCCTAGTGCCTCGCCAAGACCTGGAAGATAATTTTTGAAATTCAAATTCAAATTATTCTTTGTAAAATTCGAATCTAACATAAATTTTCAGTTAATTATAGATTCAAACATTTTTTAAAATAAACTCAAAATCAACTATTTTTAAAATTAATTTAACTTTTTCAAAATAAATCATGATTTTACAAAATAATTTTATCTACTAAAACCTGTCTCACAAAATCTATAAGGCTAACGTGATTGATAACCCTAGATTTGGGTGAGACAGACTAGGCTGTGAAAATCAATTTAGGCTATTCCTGATTCTAATTGGATCCAAATCAACAAAACTCTTTATGTGTAAGAACATAAAGATTTGGACCAATGGATGTTGGATAGCGGATGCTCCAGACACATGACTAGGAATAAATTGAAATTCACCAAACTCAAGTTCAAAAACCTAGGCTCAGTAGCAGTTGGCAACAATGCTACACTCAAGGTGATTGGGTCAGGTAATATTGAACTTAAATCTGACTTTGTTATTAAGAAAGTTCTTTTGGTTGAAAATTTTAAATTTAACTTGCTTAGCATAAGTCAATTGTGTGATACTAGATATGTAGTTACCTTTACCAATTCTAACTGCCTGATTAGAAACTTGCAAGACTCTGAAATCATGCTTAAGGGCACTAGGAAAAATAATGTTTACACTATAAACCTACCTCTAGTACCTAAGTGCATGTTAACTCAGTTAGAACAATCAAACCTATGACATAGGAGATTAAGTCACGCAAATTTGAGAATAATTTCGAAAATCACCCAACCAACTTGGCCTAATTAAAGGTATCCCTAAAATTAAAAATCATGAAAACTTAATATGTGAATCATGTAATCAAGGTAAACAAACCAGGTCTAATCACAAACTAATTCAATCTTATCTAACTCAAACCACACTTGAGCTCCTGCACCTTGACCTATTTGATTCACATGGAGCCAAGTCACTAAGCGGAAACCGGTACTGCTTAGTAATAGTTGATGATTACTCTAGGTTTACCTGGGTTAGGTTTCTAAAAACCAAAGATGAAATCCTAAACCTATTTAATGACTTTTGTAAGTTAATTGAAAATCAAAACGATACAAAAATCAAAAGACTTAGGAGTGACCACGGGGGAGAATTTGAAAATCAACGATTCGAGAAATTTTGTAAGGTAAATGGGTATACACATGAATTTTCGTGTCCTAGAACCCCCCAGCAAAATGGCATAGTTGAAAGGAAAAATAGAACCCTACAGGAAGCCGCTAGGGCTATGCTCAATGAATTCAACTTAGCTAACCAATATTGGGCAGAAGCAATTAGTATGGCTTGCTACATCCAAAATAGGGTACTAATTAACAAATGACACAATAAAACACCCTATGAATTATACTACCATAGACTTCCAAACCTACACTACCTAAGGGTCTTTGGGTGCAAAGTCCATATCCTAAACACCAAGGACTATCTAGGTAAATTCTAGTCTAAGTCAACCCCAGGCATCTTCCTAGGATATTCAACCACAAGTAGAGCCTATAGGGTTTACAACAAACAAACTAAGAAGATTGAAGAAACAACAAATTTAATATTTGATGAAGAAATCAACTCAAAATCTGATAATCCAGATCTAACTTCATCAAAAACTGATCAAGAAGATAATGAACAAATAGTTGAACCTTTTATTGAACCCTTAAATGAACTAACTATTGAATCAACTTCTGAGTCAATTGAACCAAATGTTGAACCAAACATTGAACCAAACATTGAACCAAATATTGAACCAAATCGACCAGCCATACCTGAGGCTGAACCAAGTTCTAGAAAAACCAAGAAACCCAGACTTAGTCACCCTACTGATCAAATTGTGGGTGATCCAACTTTAGGAGTCAGAACTAGGTAACTAGGTCTTCCTATAGAAACCTTAGTCAGATAGCAATGATTTCAAAAATTGAACCTAAGACTATAGAGGAAGCCCTACCTGATCCTGATTGGATCATAGCTATGCAAGAAGAATTAGCCCAATTTGAAAGGAACCAAGTCTGGGAACTAGTACCTAAACCTGAGGGCAAATCCATCATTGACACTAAGTGGGGTTTTAGGAATAAGTTAAATGATCAAGGAGAGATAGTCAGAAATAAAGCCCGCTTAGTAGCGAAAGGATTCAGTCAGGTAGAAGGGTTAGATTATGATGAAACTTATGCCCCAGTAGCTAGACATGAGTCCATTAGGATGTTATTAGCGTTTGCATCCCATAAATGATTTAAACTGTACCAAATGGATGTAAAGTCAGCCTTTCTAAATGGATTCATTAAGGAAGAAGTTTATGTAGGACAACCCCTGGTTTTGAGAACATAGAAAGACCTGACTATGTCTACAAACTCACTAAAGCACTTTATGGACTAAAACAAGCACCTAGGGCCTGGTATGAACGCTTATCAACCTACCTAACTTCTAAAGAATTTAAACAAGGACAAATTGACTCAACCCTATTTATTAAGACCCTAGGAAAAGAAATATTTATTGCCCAAATCTACGTCGATGACATAATCTTTGGGTCCACCAACTCAAATTTTCTAAAAGAATTTGGTAAAATAATGAAAAATGAATTTGAAATGAGCTTAGTTGGTGAACTAAATTTCTTTCTAGGGTTACAAATTAAACAAACTAGGGATGAAAACTATGTCCATCAATCCAAATATGCTAAGGAGTTAATAAAGAAATTTAAAATGGATAACTCTAAAAGCATAAGTACCCCCATGGCCACAAATATAAAAATAGATAGCGACCCTGATGGTAAACCAGTAGATCTTAAACTTTATAGGAGTATGATTGGAAGTCTACTGTACCTTACAGCCAGCAGACCTGATATCCTTTTTGCTATAGGAATGTGTGCTAGATACCAAACCTGTGCGAAGGAAACGCACTTAGCAGCCCTAAAAAGAATACTAAGATATGTTAAGGGCACCCTAAATATAGGGATTTGGTATCCTAGGACCTCAATCTTTGATTTGTCAGAATACTCGGATTCTGACTACGCTGGTTGTAAATTAGATAGAAAGAGCACAAGTGGAAGCTGCCAACTGTTAGGAAATAGTCTAGTAAGTTGGTGCAGCAGAAAACAACACTGTGTAGCTCTATCCACAACTGAAGCTGAGTATGTAGCTTTAGGGGAGTGTGTAGCACAACTCTTATGGATGATGCACACTCTCAAAGATTTCCAACTTAATTACACTCAAACTCAGGTCTTTATTGACAATATAAGCTCAATTAATCTAACTAAAAACCCAATCCAACATTCCAGAACTAAACACATAGAAGTTAAACACCACTTTGTGAGAGATCATGTAGCCAGGGGTGAGATAGTCCTTAAGCTTGTAGACTCTAAATCTAACTTAGCTGACATATTCACCAAACCCCTACCTGAGTCTGAGTTCAGCTTACTAAGAAGGCAGTTAGGATTATGCTTGGTAGAATAGGTTTACTCTATTTTTCGGTATTTAAATTGCTTTACTTGCTTTTTCAGTTTTAAAATAATTTTAAAACTGCTTTACTTGATTTCAAAATCAGCTTTTACTTGGCTTGAAAAATCTTTTTGGGATTTTGTTTAATTTTTTGACTTAGTTTTTTTTTCAAAAACTACCCCCTTCAAAACTAGGGCTTTTCCGCAAATGGACTTAGCCTAGGCCCTAACCCTAGAACTGCATGCACCTATAGATTTAGAAGCCAGCATCTCACAAGCACCTTAGGGTACTTTTGATTGATAACCTAGAATGGGTTGAGATGCTTAGGTTTTTGCCTTAATTCAAGATTCTTTAAGTCAGTGCATCTGCAGTAATTGGAGCACTAAATACAACTTAAACAGTAATCAAATTAAGTGTCAAGCTTAGAAAATCTAACTTGAACAGAACACTTAACTTAACTAACCCTAGCGAAAACTACTGTTTATAACAGTTAGTAAGTAGCTAATTGGGTTATACAAGACCCTAAAGAGATAATTGAAATTGGTTTGGTTCAGTTTATCTTGCATTGGTTCAGTACAGCACATTAATTTTTTTTATGCAATTTATTTACCTTTTTTGCTATATTGTCTTGTTTTTGATATATGGCAAAGGGGGAGAGATAGGAAAGGAGAGAAGCTTTTTTAAAAATTTTCTCAAAATTCTAAATTTTCAAAAATTTTATCCTTTCTTCAAAAAGTACTTAAGCTAAGCTTTTTTTAAAAACTGCTTTCTTCAAAATACTTAAGCTAAGTTTTTCAAAACTGCTTTCAAAGTACTTAAGCTAAGTTTTTCAAAACTATTTTCAAAGTACTTAATCTATTTTTTTCTTTCTCAAAACGGTTTCAAAAGTACTTGATCTAAATTGTTTTCAAAATTGATTCTAAGTACCTGACCTAAGCAGTTTTCAAAAGTATTTTCTAAGTACTTAAACTTAAGCTATGTTTAAAATATCTCTAAGTACTTATTTCTAAACTTCTCTAATATAAAAGTTTCTAAGTTTCTAAAAAGTACTAAAGAGATTGAAAACTTTTAAAAGTCCTTCCAAGAACTTAAAAGATGTTTTAGAAAATTTCCTACTAAGTTATTTTTCTAAATTTCTAAGTATAAAAATTTTTCAAAGGTGCTCAATCAAAATGTATTTATGGAAAATAGCTTCTAAAACTTCTATTGAAAAAGCTTCTAAGTGTTGAAAAATTAATTCCATTATTTTGACTTAAAAATTTTCAAACCCCACGAACCTTTGAAAAACCTAGGGGGAGATTCCTTCCAGGGGGAGGAAACTAAACTAGTATTTTACCTGTTTCGATTAACTTAACTTTTTGAATCGGGTTGCCATAAATCAAAAAGGGGGAGATTGTTGGTGTAGGTAGCACCTAAGTCGAACCTAGATTTTGATAATGGCAAAGGGTTCAAAAGTAAAGATGTTATGTTGATCTAACATGTTGACTAAGTGTACAGGAAAAGAAGCCCTAGGTACACTAGGCACGAAGTCCTGGTCGAGGACTGGGCACGAAGCCCTAGCAAGGAGCTGGGCACCGAAGACCTGCTCGGAAGGTGGGCGCGAAGTCCTGGTCGAGGACTAGGCACGAAGCCCTGGCAAGGAGCTGGGCACCGAAGACCTGCTCGGAAGGTGGGCGCGAATACCTGGTCATATGCATCGGGCAAAAGTCCAACCGGAGGAGCCGGTTGGCAAAAGGTAAACTCTCTTGAGAGGAGTAGGTGAGGACGTGTTCCCCGTCGAGGGAACAGTAGGCGTCGGCTCGACCTAGGGCTCCATTTTGGAGACCCAAAGTCAGAACCAAGACAACTACGGCTGTAAAATGCACTAACATGCTTGCTTTGTTTTGTTTGGTACTAACTTTGGATGCAGGACCGAAGGAACGAGTCTCTGCAGCTCAGAACGCTCCAAAGGAGAGGAGCAGCAACTGGGATGGGAGCCCGGGAGGTCCCGGGCCCCCTAAGTCAAAGCCAAACAAAGAGTTAGCAAGAAAACGCTTCGGAAGCCTATGCTCCCGGGTGCCCCTTGCTCCTGGGCACCCCGGATGCTCCGGGCGCCCTGGGTCCAAGCCAACGAAGCGGATAGAGCTTGAGCCAGTGAGAAGCCAGCAGACCAAGTCAACCTGGGCGCCCCTGCTTCCCGGGCACCCCCAGTCAAACCTCAGCCCGATCCTTGAGGGATAAAGGCTGACCGAGATTGTTGCGGATCGAAGGCCACGTAGAGGGCACCCCCAACGTCTAGGGCGCCCCCAGGACTGCTATAAATAGCCCTCAACCCCCAAGGCTTCTCAATACAGTTTTCCAACACCAATATGCTCTTCGACTCAAGCGCTCTGCTCTGGAAACCTTCCATCTCGAGATTCTAGCACCGACGACGACCCTACGCACCAAAGAACGATCTACACCGGGCGTCGGTAACGATGAGTTAGTTTTTAATTGTACTTTTACTGCACTACTACTGTACATCTTCTTGTAATTATTTGTGCGATTATAGTATTGCCCGCAGTAAACGGTCAACGACCGTGGGCCTTGGAGTAGGAGCCGACCGCGACTCCAAACCAAGTAAAATCGCTTGAGTTCACGTGTGTGTTTCTTTATTTTCCGCTGCTTATTCTCTTTACGAATCTGAAAACGTTTTACGATATTCACCCCCCTCTATCGTTCTTCTCGATCCAACAGTTCAAGATCGACGACACGCTGCTTCTGCAATGAATTCCTTTTCCTTTAGTGTCGTCGGTACAATTTCTATTTTTCTGTACTTAATCATAACTCTTGTACTTCATTCACGAATTATAGTATTGCCCAACGAAAATGGTCAAGGACCATGGGCCTTGGAGTAGGAGCCGTTATAGGCTCCGAACCAAGTAAAAAAAATAAGGTGTTAGGCGTATTTGACTTGTTTACTTCGACTATATTTTATCTGATTTATCTGAAAAATCATTATCAATATTCACCCCCTCTATCGATCACATCGATCCCACAAGTGGTATCAGAGCGAGTGACTCATTATCAATATTCACCCCCCTTTATTGATCACATCGATCCCACAAGTGGTATCAGAGCAGGTGGCTCAATCTCAGTGAAACCACCAATTGAGCAAGTTTTTCAGATATTTTTTTCGTTATTTTCTATCAGAAAAGGTATTATTGCCTTTTTCTGATATTTTCTTTTTAATTGTTTTTTTCACTCGTGGATTTTCTCGTTTACTCGAAGTTGGTGCATCACCACTCGAGATTTAGCATTTTTACTTCTATACCGCACTACAAATCTAAGACCAAGTCTTGAAACCAATTTTTGTATTTTTGTTACTTTGTAGGATTTTTCCATGGCCCAGCAAGAAGGTTACAACACTGCCCGACCACCTCACTTCTCGAGAGAGGATTTCTCATACTAGAAAAGTAGAATGGAGGTCCACCTGAAAACTCAAGTGGAGATGTGGATAATTATCCAGGCTGGACTGGACATCCCAAAGAACACACAAGGTGAACCTCAAGGATACACAAAATGGGATGCTCCATTGAAGAAAAAGATTGAAACAGACACCAAGGCAACACAAACCCTCCAGTATGGCCTAACCAACAAAGAACTCAACCGCGTTGGCCCCTTCAACAGTGCAAAGAAGCTCTGGAATAAGCTGATCGAGCTGCACTAAGGAACGTCAGATTCGAGAATTAGTATGCGCGATCTCCTACTGAACAAACTCTACAACATGAAGATGCAGGATGGCGAAACCACTGCACAGTTCCATGCACGCATTCAAGAACTAATGAATAGTCTTCACACCATCGGAGACAAGGTAGAGAACCGGGATCTAATTAGGTATACTCTAAATTCTTTTCCTCGAAATTCTTTGTGGGCATCTATGTAGATGCGTACAAGGTTTTGAGGAATTTATCAACAATTAAATTAGACGAATTGTTTTTAGAATTAGAATTGCAAGAACAGACTAACTCTGCATACGTTGAGAAAAGTGTTGCTCTTTTCATAGGTAAAGTCCCAAGTAAACTAAAGAAGAAAAAGCCGCAAATGATACCCGAGTCCGTTTCAACTCGGAATCCAAGATGACGAAATCAATTATCCCGAGCTAGTCAGAATGGCTCGAAATTACTACAATATGGTCAAAGGGCAATGAAAGAAGAAGAAGGTGGTTTAGTAGAAGGATGATCCATCTGAACCATGTACCAGTTAGAAAGGGAAGACCGACATCACCTGTTATGGGTGCAACAAGAAGGGTCACTTTAAATCGGAGTGTCCCAACTTAAAGGAGGCCAAGAAGACTCCGAGGAAGAAGGCACTTCAAGCTACGTGGGATGAGTTATCCTCGGAAGACGAAGAAGAAGCACCACAATCCAACCTCCTCGCGCTGACGGCCTCGGAAGAACATGACACCGAGTCAGAAATAGAGCCGAAAGAAAGCGTCAGAATCAGAAAGTTATCAATATCAGAAGATGGTCGAATCACTGTAAGTGGTTATCCCAAGTGTCAGTTATATGACTTAATCTCCTATTTGTCACGTAAGTTGGCCAAAGCCAACATCCGGGTTGAGTCCCTCCAATAGGAGGTAAAAGTCCTAAAGGATGAGGACAACTCAAGCTCCTTGACTGAGACTATTCAGGAAGGAACCTCAACTCAAGTTCAAAAACTTGAGGAAGAAAATTCCTCCTTGAAAACTCAAGTGAAGGAACTTAGAGTTGTGGTGGAATGGTTTTTCTCGGGTTCCAAGAATTTTGACATTATTCTTGAAAAATAGAAATCCGTTCTCAACCGATCCGGACTTGGTTACCGAACCAACTCACATTACAGATCCTATTATTCTGTATTGAACCAAACAAGAACCCGAGTCCAAGCATGGGTCCCGAAGCTAAGCTTGAATAATCAAGTAGGACCAAATCACTATTAGATCCCCAAGGACAAGATTCACATCCTAGATAGTCCATATCGAGGCTTTAGTCTAGGTGGAGCTAATAGAAAAACTATTTTCATTATTAGATGATTTTCTTGGATATTTTTTTTAATTGCTTGATGCTTGTTTATTTATTTTCTACAAAAATGTAATGTTTAGGATTAGAAATGGTTAGATAAGGACCTAACTTGATTGAAACTTGCACAACCTAGTATTAGGGTTGGGTGAGATGATAGTACGTTAGGGAAACCTGTCTAAAGAATTAGGTAGGGTAAGACGTACCCTATTTAGTTTTTTTAGTCTGGTGGAACTAGCCAAAACTACCTTGCCACATCCTCGAGTAGTTAGAATAGGTTTTCTCAAAGAGTAACTTGAAAATAAAATTTCTCTAAAAGGCTTTGTCTAGGAAAGGGTCGTTACTCCGATAACCAAGAAGGCCCCTGTGCCTCGCTAAGACATGGAAGCCGATTATTGAAATCCATTTTCAATTTATTAATTGTTAAACTTGAATCTAACTCAAGGTTCAATCAAATCATAGTTTTTAACATAAATTTAAAGATAAAATTAATGCATCTCACAAAATAGATAAGGATACATTGTGTTGTCACTTAAAAATGGGTGAGATGCTTAATACCCAAAAGTTTAGTCCAACATAACGAACCTCACAAAACTAAATAATTTCACCTTTAATTTATTAAATCTAATTTAATAATCTTCATATCTCAATTTAATAATTTTTAAATTTTAACTTAATAATTTTCAAAATTCAACTTAATAATTTTCTAAATTCAACTTAACATTTTTCAAAATTAAATTCAGCTTAACATTTTTTTCAAAATTAAATTTAACTCAACATCTTTCAAAATTAAAACTCAACATTTTTCAAAATTAATTTCAACTTAACGTTTTTCAAATTTAAATTCAACATAACATTTTTTTTCAAAATTAATTTTTAACTTAATATTTTTCAAAAATAAATTAAAACAATGCTAATCTTTCAAGAACATAATTTATTTCAAATGTAAACTTAATTTAACATAAATTATCCAAAAAATTACAAACCAAAGCTTTGATTCAGATAAACCTATGTTTAATCATATGAGTTAAATTCCGATCAAACAAGGTCAACCAGGCACCCGAGTGTAACCAGGTGCCCGAGACACTCAGGCGCTCGACCCCTCTTCCCACTTCGGCACACTTCCTGAGGCACCCCTGGTTTCACAAAACTAGGGGCGGTAATCAAAACCACTGCCAAAAAGCCCATCCCAGGTGCCCGAGTAGCTACTCGGGTGCCTCATCCTTTTTTCTGAACTAGGTGCCCACCATGGGCACTCAGGCACCTGGAAAGGGCTATATAAGCCCTTGCCAACAACATTCAACCCCACACCAAAACACTCTCCCTACTCTCTTCCTCTTCACTTCTAAGCCCTCCCCAAGCAATCACATTCAACCATGATTCTTCCTCCTTTCCTAATCTCCAACTATGCCTCCTCAATAAGATTTCTTGCTTTTAAACCTATTCTCAAATTTTAGATTATTAATCATTATGCTATTCATTAATCATTATGCCATTTATTGATCATTATGTCATTTAGCAAACGTCGTGTTACCGAGATTGACCCTGGTACTGAGCCTAGCCCTGATCCTAGGTTTCCTTCGCTAGCTCTCTTTCATAAGTTTGAAACTACTACATATAAACCACTCAAAACCAATTATCTCAGTAGAAGTTTCTTCACTCAATCCTGTCCCTTAGCGGTAGATGCCATCACCTACTACCAACTTGAGCGCTTAGTGTACTGTAATAGTTCAATAAACATGACCTTATGTGCTAAGTTTTATAATAACTTGGTCAAAATTGTTGACTTTTTCTATTCTACCATGGTTCAGACCCTTCACTTACCACCACTCTTACTTTACTTACTAGATTTCTTAGACTATGACCTTCAGTCCACTTTTGATTGCTACCCTCCTACGAACCTTACCTTTTCTGCACCCTACTCTAACATCACCCTCAACACACTTTACTCCTATTTTTTTGGGAGGCAAGAGATCCGACGGTGCAGGACTTTCGATCTCCTAATCTACGCATCTAGGACTACGCACTCTATCGGGTCTTGGTCCGCTGCATTCTTCCCCTGACCTCTCAGGATGTAGCGGTCATGCAACCTTTCCACTCCTTCCTACTCTATGCCATGATCCACCACCTGGACATAAACATCGGACTTCATATGTTCCAAATGATCATTTATGCATCCAGTGTCTCTACCCAATCGAGAGTGCAGACACCTTACTGTCACATCGTGGTCGTACACTTCCACTATTATGGAGGTGATATTACTGTCGGAGAGATTGTTAGGATGACGAAGTTCAATGAAGTAGGTGTTGGTGCAAAGTGCATCAGTTATGCATAGTCAACCTCTAGTATTTCGATATTTGACAATATAAGATGTAGTCAACATGATCAAGGGTTAAACCTAACAGGACCTTATGTTTGGTAGGGTAAACCCAGGTTTGATCAGTTTGATAAAGGGTTAGCTAAACAAGATCTGATGTTTGGCAGAGTAAATAAAACCCAGGGTTGGTCAGGTTGACCAAGGGATTAAACAAAATTAGACTTGAGGTTTGGGATTATACTTACCTGAAGGTTAGAAGAAGTCTAGTCAGGATTAAGATGACTAGGAAAGAAGTCATCATCATGGAAGAAATCCTAGTGAGTGAAGCTAGGTGGAAGAAATCGTGGTGAGTGGAGCTGGGTCCTACTAAGTGAAGCTAGGTGGAAGAAATCCTGGTGAGTGGAGCTGGGTCCTACTAAGTGAAGCTAGGTGGAAGAAATTCTGGTGAGTAAAGTTGGATCCTAGTGAGTGAAGCTAGGTGGAAGAAATCCTAGTGAGTGAAGCTAGGTGGAAGAGATCCTGGTGAGTGAAGCTGGGTCCTAGTGAGTGAAGCTAGGTGGATGAAGTCCTGGTGAGTGAAGCTGGGCAGGAAGTCTTGGTCCGGGGGACTGAGCACGAAGTCCTTGTCGGGGATCGAGCAACGGAGTTTTAGCCAAGTGAGGACTATAGACAGAAGTAGAGACGGGTCGAGGTCGGACATCTCGAGATCTGGGAGTCTCAGAGGTCAAGCACGATGTCCTAGTTGAGGATCGAGCAAAAGACATAGCCGAGCGGGGACCATGGACAGAAGTAGAGACGGGTCGAGGTCAGACGTCTCGAGATCCGGGTTCTCCGAGGCTGAGCAAAAGTCCAATCGGAGATCCCGGTTGGAATAGATAACTTCTCTAGGGTGGAGTAGGTGAGGACGTGTTCCCCGGGAAAGGGAACAGTAGGCGTCTGTTCGACCTAGGGGTTCGATTGAAATCCAAAGTCAGAACCAATCAATTAAGCCTTAAGATTATGTGTTTTGTCTTGTGTTTGTTGTCATGGAGGTACCTGGAGTTGGTGGCAAGATAGGAGGGAAAACGCAGGAAAAATAAGTCCTGGGAAGAGGTCTTCCTGGGTGCTTGATTGGTATCAGGCACCCAGTAAACCTTTCCCAGGCGCCTAGGAGGCAGTCTTTATCCATCTGCCAAGTTTCCTGCTACAGATCAATTTTGGACCGCACATGGCAGCCGCCTAAGAGCCTTGAGGTGCCGAGAACAGAGTATAAATAGGGGTTCAACCCCTCACATCAACCAATCAAGTTTCCCATCCACTAAAGTATTCTGTGCGAAGTAAAAGCTCTAAAGTCGAAGCTCTGCGACCAAGGAGGCTCCAGGAGGAAGTGCTGTAGTGACACGACCCCTCTAGCCCCATCAGGCGGCTCTCTAGGTTCATGCCCTACGACCTTCCCACCCCTGGCAGTGGGTTTTTGCCTTCCCCAGATTCGAACCCTAGACCTCCAGGACAAGTACTAAATGTAGGATCGATTTTGTACGCTAGAGGGGGGTGAATAGCGTTTCGTCGAATTGTTCTTCCTACACGGTTAGTTTGCACAGCGGAATATACAATAAAAACAATCAAACAAATACTAACCAATGCTAACACGGAGTATTTACTTGGTATCCACCCCGGACGGGTGACTAATCCAAGAATCCGTTGGTGGATCAATCTCCGGATAACCTCCGGCTAGCCCTCGTCGCTCCTTGTGGGTGGAGAAACCTTGCCACAACACCAAACAAAGCACTGAGCACAAAGACTACTATCTTGCCTTTAACCAAGATAAGATTCGTCAAGAATCTCAGCCACCACGAAGTCCTCATTAAATAGGACTCGGGCTAAAACCCTCGCTACCAGTCGACTGCCCCTAGGGAAGTCGACTAGTGCCACTGAAATTCGACCGTTGCACCCCAACGTTCGAATTCTCAGCCAACTCACCAGCCACCTACCAGTCGACTGCCCCCAGGGCAGTCGACTGGTCCCAGGCTGAGACCCTTCTGTGAGTTTCATCAGTCGACTGCCCCCAGGCCAGTCGACTGGTCTACTCACCCACCTAAGGTTACCCTTCCTGAGTACATTCCACTCCGCACTCAAACCCTAGGATTTCCTGAGTACAATCACACATCACTCGTACCCTCACGACTCGACCGACTCCTCATCCGCAGCCTTGACTATTGCCTTCGCGCCCTCTTCATCTTCGGCTCCCGTCCCTCGGATGCACGCAAGCCTCCAGCTTACCTCCATGCCATCCTTCACGTATGCCTCGAAGTTTGCGCCCCTCAGCTCATCGTCCCTGCTCTCCAAGGTCCCTCGGGTGCACACAAGCATCCAGCTTGTCTCCATGCCACCCTTCACCGTACCGAGGCCGTCCAGTCAAGTCAATATGTGTACCTGCACACTCAACATACACATATAAGAGCACAAGGGTAAACCTAACTTAAACCCTTTGCCCAAACATCAAAACACTTGGTCACTCCGGACCACAGATTGCCTCAACACTAAAGTTCCTTGAATCTGGTAGCTAAGTGAGCCACGCTCACTTGGCTACCAGATTTAAGGAACTTTAGTACTTGTCCCGGAGGTCTAGGGTTCGAATATGAGGAAGGCAAAAATCCACTGCCGGGAGTGGGAAGACCCGTAGGGTCTCGGGCCTAGAGGGTTGCCTGTGGGGACCAGAGAGGTCGAGATCGCTACAAGTGCGTTGCACTTCGGACTTTTGGATTGGCCGGATCTTCGTGTTAGATTGGTTTGTTCTTAGTAATAAAGCTATACTTGTTTTTATTCTCATTTCTTTGTTTATACTTAAACTGTAAGACGGGGTTTTCCGCCTCCGGAAAGTCCCTCCACCTCCGGAAAGTCTAGAAAGGAGACTACTAGTGGACTCACGCTGAGTACCTAGACCTTGGACGTACTGACCCTAGGGGAGTTGGGAACCAAGTAAATCCCGTGAGTTTTTCTTGTTGTGTCTTTCTTTATTATTTCCACTGTGTACTAACTTTGATAGAAAGATGATCGAACGACAAAGTTCCAACGAATATGTTCGAGTCGATATTCACCCCCCCTCTATCGATCGGCACCGATCCTACAGTAGGATCTAGCAACTTCTCCTTAGCAACGGTAGATGTCTCGACTACTGGAGTCATTTCATGGAGACGACGAGATTCTCCACCACAGGATGACTCAGAGGACTGTTGGGGATCGGTAGAGCTAGAGGGGGGGGGGGTGAATAGCTCGCTTTAGTTGAATCTTTTTCCTCAAGCAGAAATCAAAGTCCACACCCCACCAAATCCAATGCTAACACTTGGATTTACTTGGTCTCCACCTCCTTGAGGTGACTAATCCAAGGGTCTACACCAGTGATCAAAGATTCCACTATCAAACCTCCTTCTTGGAACAACACCGAGGGTGGAGAAACCCTTTTACAACACCCTTGAAAAACTTTCACAAAGACCAACACAAAGAAGAAGAAGAGAAAGAAATATTACACAATAGGCTTGCTTCTTCTTCCTTTGGTTGCTTGATGAAGGTGTTGGAAACTTGAGCTTGAGCAAAGAACTTGAAGCACCAAAACCCTAGCCCAGATTGCAATGAAACAGTGGTTGTGTTTGTGCTTGATTTTCCGCTTATAACGGTCTTTTCTGCTTCATGAATCGATTGGTGAGAAGCCCCAATAGATTACCAAGTAGCCGTTGAACAGTATGGATGTCGGATGAATGGCTGGGATTACGCAATTTGAACTTGAATCGATTGGCTGATTGATTGGTATCTTGAATCGATTGAAGGATTGATTACGAAGTGTTCTGACTGCGCACATAATAGCTGGTAATCGATTACAGGGCATCTGAATCGATTGAATGATCGATTACGAAGCATTCTGCCTGCGCACAGAATTACTCGTAATCGATTCACCAATCGATTACAGGGCTTCTGAATCGATTGAATGATCGATTACGAAGCATTCTGCCTGTGCACAGATTACTCGTAATCGGTTCACCAATCGATTACAGAGCCTTCTGGTTCAGCCCAGAAATGCCCTGAATCGATTCACCAATCGATTAGTCATTTGCTAATCGATTGGTTGATCGATTGATACACTCAACTCCGGCCTTCACACCTAGAGTTCACGCCTAGATCGATCAAGGACCTTCTGTTGGATCCGATTACCTTGTGCCAGCGAAACCTCTCGTTTCCTGGACTTCACGCCTGGAGCCTCCTCAACTCCGGGTCTTCATGCCAAGAGTTCCGTCTCCGACCATCCCTTGGACTTCTTGCCTGGAGCTTCCTCAACTCCGGGTCTTCATGCCAAGAATTCGGTCTCCGACCATTCCCTGGACTTCTTGCATTACTGCACACTAAATCTCAATGTTAGATCCAATGTATTAGCTTAAACTTAAATAACCGTCAATCATAGAAACCTCTCATTTAGGGGATGATTGCATCTACAATCTCCCCCTTTTTGATGTTTGACAATCTATTTAAGTTTAAGCTAACTTTCAACATAATATCAGCGATATTAATTCAATAAGCATATAGTAAAGTTATTTCAAGCATAATTATGAATATAAACTTAGATATCTGCAAGTCTCCCCCTTTGCCAAATATCAAAAATGACAAATAAACATAAAAGAGCTCCCCCTCAATGGAAGCACCATACAAGATAGAAAATTGCAACTAGCAACATACAAGGAAAACGAACCAGTAGCATATACAGCAAAAGATGGGAATATAGCATACAACCATCAAAAGTTGACAATATCCATAGACAAAGTACATAACAAACAAAACCAACGAAGACAGGACTACATAAATCATGGCACAAAGAAGAACTCGTCGAGGGCAGAAGCAGGATCCGCGGCCGGGGTCTCCGCAACATCGCCAACCGCCGACGGTGGAGCACCAGTAGACGGCGGAGAAGGAGGACGCTGGCCGCGCATCTGAGAGCGACACATATCGCGCACCTCCAGCAGGGTGCGCTCAATGGATGTGAGGCGTGTCTGCGTCTCGAAGTGACGCAAGTCACTCTCCAACCGCATCTCCTCAAAACGGGTGTCGATGGTCTCCTCAAAAGCAAAAACCCTATCCCGAAGGTCCTCCTCCTCGTCATCATCCGGAGCAGCTGCAGTTGCAGCAACGGGTCCATGTCCAGGGCGTGCTCGCGGTCCCTCCCCAACCTGCCGACCGTCAATCCATCTAATGGCGCCAAACTCGCCTGTCATCCCGGACTTGGAGAAGGAACGTGCTGAAATCCGGGAGTATTTGACGGTCATGGGCTCCACCTTCCCCCGGGTGACGTCAATCCCCATAGAGGCAAGTCACTCTGTGATGATATGTCCAAAAGGCATATGAACGGTACCGTGCACAGGCTGAGTGAAATGAACAATGGAATGAAATATGTTCAAGGGATGTTCACATCAAGACCCTGGTGAAGAGCATAGGCCTGGAAAAGCTGAGAGGGTCTGACAGTCGCTAAGGCGCGAGACACAATAGGCAAAAGACAGTTGATTACGACCTTATAAAGGGCATAATCGATAGCGGAGAGCTCAAGAGCAGGAAACGTGGTAAGGTTGGCATAAGGGCCATCTGGACGCGAACGACGA